>JAZAYU010000017.1:7948791-8548791 GCA_038501625.1 Corbicula japonica | reverse complement strand
ATCTCTGAACTAAAGTGCTAATGACATTGGGACATGACCAATAGGCTAACTAGCCACATCCTCTAGCTTTGAATGTCTCTTTTGTATCAGTTATACTTCCCATTTTATCCTTTGGAAAAAATTCCATCTCTGGAATACACACTTACTGGCGATTCACAAATTTTACTGGTTGAAACGCTTGCCTCACAGAACAGAAACCGTCACAAAAACAGAATGCATATAATTATTTATGTACACTATTTTGCTTGCGATGGAAACACTATGATAAAACACAATAATTATTGTAAATTACAGTGTTTTATTTTCGTTTTGGGCCATTTAAGTTTAATTTAGGGATGAATGTCACGCGTAACAGCTACGTGTTGCCAAAGTTTGCACACGAGCGTCTGAAATAGTCTTTGTCGATGCGGCGCTTGACCAGAAGTAAACAATAGATCAAAGGTTAGAGTTCGTCAATGTTCAGATTAAATGCTATTCATTGCTACTTAACAAGCATTTTAAATATTGCTTGATATTATCCAACAATAATGTTTTAATTCTGTTTTCAGAATGAAGTGTATACTCATATTGAACAGTGTTGCAGATAATTTTTTATTTTTATAGTTTATTTCAATATTTTCTATAAGCCTTGACTAAAATATATTATCATTCTGTTTTTGACATGAATTTCTATTGGCGTGACAAATAACTCGCCATAAATCATATTTGTTGGATTCGTTTTTTTTTCAACTTGTTTATACGCTTGACAGATTTTTTAATTGTAACTTTTCTGAAATTTTCGAATCCCCAAATCTCACTTCCATATAATAGCATGAGTTTGACAATTTTATTAAATTGTTTAATTTGTTAAACATAAGGTAACGAAAGTTTATTTATTTTTCCTAATAAAGTGAACATTGCTTTATTGCCTTGTTCTGCAATATGCTGTTTTGTAAAAAAAAAACTGGCCGAGATAGAGTGAGATAGAGACCGAGATAAATATATTCATCAACAATTTCTTAATCGATGTTTCCTATTTTAAAGAGTTTGCTTTTGATTTCAAGATTTTAGTGATAACAGTACTGAGAACAATAATGATAGGTATGATGTATTTGACATTAAAATAATCTTGTCTTGACCTATATTTTGTACACCATGAAGACATAATCTGAATTACTTATGCAATTAAACATTTGCAACCTAAGGTATGAGACTAAAATAGGCATTTAGATATGTTAGTTAACATCAAAACCTTCCCCTATGCAAAAACCAGTTCTTACCTTTTGCATTAGCATGTAATTTATAGAAGAAATCAGTATTTAGTTATACTGCAATCACATCCAGACCCAGTTCTTGTTCAATATATGTAATTAAATGTGTATATTTGAAAAGAGAGCCATAACATAAATATGAATAAAATAAAACAAAACATCAAATGAACACTTTTATACATTTCTGTGGTAAAAAGGTTCAACTGTGTTAAACATTTTGTAAATTATCTATTATTTTAAAGCAATATGTTACTGTTCATAACAATTCTTATGTTCGATGAATTTGAAGTGTTTGTGTATATTATTTTGCTTTGATGCATCTTTTAATGAATTTTAAAGGTAACTGTAATTCAACAATGCACCAGAAAAAATGTATACCAAATTATAAATCACAACCTTTATTAATGTTAGTCATATGAACCTGTTTGCAAATGTTAGTTATTGCAGAATGGCGATTTAAATTACACAATATTTTATGATAAATTGTGAATATTGTACCTTGTATTTTCAACCAACAAACAGTTGCATGCTATCAACGAGTTAAGGAGACATTTAAAGAAGAAATATACTTTTTTAGATTACCACTATATTGACGAGGAGAAGTGATATTAGTGACATATCTAATCAACATTTAATAAAAAGCATTACTAATAAATTATAAAATTATACTAATAATTAGATGGTATCTAATAATGTGTTTTGACAAGCTATTGATGATTTCAAAAATCTATTAAAAAAATAGTTTTATTTTTAATGAATGGAAATTTATAAGGGAAAATTTTATTTGAGGTTATATGATCTTTGTTGTGATGCAAACAGAATACATTTTTACCGTCCTTTTATTTTTGTTTTATCCTTTTCAGTATATTGGTTAAATGCCAGCAATGTATTCAATATATATTAAATTTAAAATTATTTTTGTTACATAATGAAATTAATGTACTCGTTCTTGTGCAAGTCAACATCAATGCAGTTTCAATCAAGTAAGCTGTGTATTGTCAGCAATTTAAAAATATCATTATGAGTTGAGTTTAAAATCCAACTCAATATATATTTAGTGATATAAGACCAGGTCCGAAATCACAAACAATCTAATGTTCAAACTCAAATTTTTATCTTAACATTTTAATTACAATTCTGAGTAAATATTGTTATTTTTTTACTTGGAATAATTTATAAAAATGAATTATTCCCATTTTGATGGAAATATTTTAAACTTAGAAGGGGTCCTGCTTGGGTATTCTAGAAATAATATTTGAATTCAAACTCAGATATCTGAGTTTCTACCGTCTACTCAAACAGTTTGTTTTTCAAAAAAATCAGAGTATATGTACACCAAATTAAAAAAAAAAACATACACTTTTGTAAACATATATCAGTTCGCTGTCTTCAGAATTGAAAATCCAATTAGACCAAGGCCTGTAACTTACTGTCTGAAAGGATTTGTCCTGTAAAAGCGATGTTATTTGCTCGTGGTACTGTAATAACTGTAAAAAAAGCAATTGTGTTAAATATAAAGCATTTGTGAAATACTATTTTTACAAGATATTAGAGATACTGAAAGATTAGGAAAAATATATTTTGTAAAGCTCTGTAAATTTCAGTGAAATTATTTCTGTGTTTGCACCTCAGTATTTACTAAATCAGACAATACTTAAAATCAAATGTTTGAAACCTAGAAAATAAATTAAACAACAATGTATTTATTGTATAAAGGAGCATTAACACCAGGCCTATAACTTACTTCCTGTGAGAACATGTCCGGCAAAAGTTCTGTTATCTCCATCGGTGAGGCAACGCAGAACTGTAAAATGAATACAGTTTTATGGTATTGATGCTACTTTTGCAACTTTGAGAACAGATAATGACGGATCTATAAAGCGAGTTTTGGAGAATTTGAGAACTTTTGTAAATTAAGTACGTTTGTTTTCTTTAGACTCGCTTTATGGTCAGTGATATTTTCAAAATAGTTTATTAAAACATAATTAATATAACAAAACAACAAAATAAGCACGCTAACATTAAATAAGTAGTTAAGTGTGCAACCTAATGTTATGATCAGGCATGACAACACACAACACAATGCAACACACATGCATAGCATGACCGCCATGGTTTCGACAGTCAAGGATGTGTGCAGTATCAGTTTGAAAGTATGTCAGGTCAGTGATTGGTTGAAAATACGAAGGCATATTAGTTAACTTATAATAATAAATGCTTTAAAATCCAATGTATAAAGAATTTGAAATTAACTTTGAATATTTTTGGTGTTTTTGTTTTTAATTTTTATCTTAAAAATGGGTAACATTTTGGCCAAGTGAAACAGAAAATTGGACTGGTGGTATCCCAGTATATGAAGCAAATTGTTTACGCTATTTTCTTTTTGTTTATTTATTATGTATCTATTTTTTATTCTTTGCAGTCTTATTTTATACAATTATAATTATGAATTCGAAAGCTTGAGGTAATACAAACGACAGAAATCTTCACTATCTTTCATTAAAACCGAAGAAAACCAGGCTATTTTAAATGTAATTGGTGAACTATTTTTAGCCTTCCAACATGGTGGTGCCCGAATAGTTTAAATATGCAGAGTAGTTATTTCGCTCGTGCTAAGCACATGCGTAATAATATCACACATTATCTTCTGGTTTTGACCGGGGAAACCATATAAATATAAATATTCCGTCCTATATATTCATACGCGCATTATTTATTTTAGAAACCGGTCAAATGGTGCGGAGATGGCCGAAGTCTGCCGATTGCAAAGTATTCTTATGTTAACTAGCGCATCTTAACTTTTTAAAATATTTTCGTCACATTGCCGCCTAATTATCGTTGACACATTTCATTCAAGCTTGAAAGTTTTAATAGTTTAAATAGTTCAAAACGCTCATAGATTTTGTCATGCCGGGAATGTTCATACTTGTCTTTCTTATTTCAAACATAAATCATGTTTTTTTTCTCTTAAATATCACTTTATTAAAATCTTGGTTTAGTTCTATTCTGAAGATCAAGTCAAATCCATATTAGTTTTAAGCGTTTCTTTATTTGTTTGAATAAGGAAAATAACGTATCACCTCCTTTTTTAAATACATTTATTAATCCACATAATGAACCATCTTTTCTCTCCTCATTTAACTATATCTATCATGTAAACACTTAACGGTGAAACAGTCTGATAAGTATATTTAAAGTGAACACTACTGCGTTATTTTCAACAGATAAAAATGAATTGTAAGTGTTTGCCGAAACTTTTTTTAATGTTCACGCCTGTTAAACTTTAGCTCCATACCAGAAAGAGAATAGAAAAAGAGTAAGCACCACTTCTGGGCTCTGAGTATTGTAAGTTTATAGTGAAAATCAATTTAATAATAAATAAAGAGACGAAAATGTTTCATTGTAAATAAAATAAAGATTATTATGATATATGTGCTATTAAACATTAGGTTAAGCACAGAGTTTCTGTTTAAACTAGACAGACAAAAACTAGTTTTTTGGCTCACATATTTCTACTTTTCTACCCGTCCTATTTGTTCGAGTAAAATTATTCTGTAATTATTAAATGTCACGACGTCTACATTACGTTTACCTGTAAAAATTTAACTGAGTTTTTCTTTATACTGATGTTTACGATAGAGTACAAAAACAAAACAGACAGATCTTTCATAAAGGTCACCACATTTCCCGTTTTGGAAACACATTATGTTTTTCTTATTCGTTTATACATAAATACAACTAGGACCGACAATATTCTCTATTTGGAAGTAGGGAGACAGTTTACTGACAGTTAACTGAACGTGTATTCGTAAAGATAAACAAATAAATCTTGCAGATCTTGTAGATCTTGTAGATAAAAACTCCCGTTTTGGTTTATCTGATATCTCGTACAATTTATTGATTGCGAAAGATATAAGCGTTAGATATGATAATATCAGATATTATTAGAAGCCTACCGTCGCCAATCACATTGAACAATGCATTTGCATATCCATTTACGATATGCGAGTAACATATGATACAGGCATTGTAAAAACATGTATATCTGTTAGACAGGCCTTACAAGTTTTGAGGATGGCTGCTTCGTTTAATAGACAAAAAATGGAGACACGCGCAATCGCGGGCTTAGAGAATGTATCTACAATAATAAGACACTACCACCCCAAACACACTCTAATAGGAGCATTTTTTTTAAAGAACCAGCTACCGTAAGCGAGTGGTTTTAAACGTCAATATTGACTAGACTTCCATAAAAAACCACTTTGTCAGTCCTATGAGTGGTCCAGAAAGCAAAGCTTTACTGTATTGATATTTTAATGATGAACAGAACATGACAAAGCATATTCAGTTTCAGATTGCATTGATACAATGCATGCATATACATTTTGATGAATTTTACATGAATATATTTTCAAGATAAAATAAAAGGAAATCGTTTTCTCAAACATTTTATAAAATTATGTTTAAAAGTGTGGATTTGTCTTTGAATGTTTGAGGAAACGGCAGCCGATTGATTGGGAGGTTAAATGTCGATGAAAATGCTTATTGGCAGAAGTACGGTGCTCTTTAGCTGATCAAAATCGGTCCAGATTACTGAGAAATAAGCAAAAAACCTATGTAAAGCGAGTGATTTTTGTGTGTGCACGACATTCCAAAACTCACGTGTCAAGCCTCCCTGATCTTGCTGAAAGGCATATAGTTTCTAGCGTGATGCCGGTGTACCAATATATAGTTGTGCACAAACCGTTCCAAGACTGTAACATCTCTGATTCCCTTTTCTGCGTATTCACACGGTACAAACAACGCTTCTGTGAAACTGAAATACATGTCCTTGAAAAATGTTCAGCCATTGAACACGATAACCAAACATAATTGCGGGATCTGTTTAAAAAAAATACTGCTATAACTGGATCAAAACAATAAAACTGAAAGGGAGTTATTGCGAACAGTTGGAATTTCTAGTGTTCATCACAAGGGGTGGAGAAATTGATCGAAATCAAATAATTGTGAATACTTTAAAGAATCACTGACTTCTTTCTGAAATTCTAATTATAACAAAGGACAAGATAAACTAAGTTGTGACTGCAGATTTTCAAAAACACGTTATCTCTTGGCAATGACTACAGAAATGCAAAATTTGAACACAGATAGAATTCTCAGTTTTCGTTTTCTTAGTTACAAGATTTAAGATAGGAAAGTGGATACTTTATTATTTTTTTGAGAATATTTAAGTAACAAGTGCACAACACTCCCTACAAGGTCTAACAATGATATCATATAACAATTTCACCTCATTCAAAGTTTGTTTAAAATAAATGAAATGGGTAATATTTAGCTACTTTATTAATGACTGAGAAATGATACATTATAATTGTAGAAAACACCACCGGACCGAATTCAGGCAAAAAGAATTTTACACTAACATATGGGAGAAAATATTGAAGAAACTTTTTACGAATATTGCTGGCTTATAAGAGATATAAATTGCAACAAATATATATACATTATTACGGACACTGCTCCCGCAGTTAATTCAGCATATATATCTCAATAGAATTTTTTGCCTGAAATGATTTTATGGGTACAGTACTGAATACAAAATACTGTATTTTTGGGGGTTGGGGGGTGGGGGGGGGGACTGAGTACCTGGATAGTGGGTACCAAGTACTCTTTCAAAGGGTCCGTCCGTGTACAAAAAGGGGAGGAACCGCTCCTCGGATATATAAGATGATTGTTTTCCGTTTTAAACGAACATTGCGATTCAAATATCCTATATATTGCGGACATAGCTATATGAAAACCAGGAAGAAAATGTACAATTTTATTCGATTATGATTTCAAGTTTATCAGTTACATTGTATACATTGTACATTTTATCTATATCGATCCACTTCTTACGTTGATTACTGTTATCAGTAAAATATTGTAATTCATGTGAAATTGTTTTTACGTTGAACCGCAATTCACAAAGACAACCTGTTAAAATGTGTTCAGACATCTTTATCATCGACAGTGCATAAATCCAGTTAAAGTTATTTTCACCATATCATTTAATCAGATGTATTTGACAACAGAGTAATACCGAACACAAATAATATATTAAAACATTAAAAAAAAACAAGAAAAGTAAAATAACTTCTGCTTCTTAATATATTTTCTTAACTCTACCTACATTTTCCTTTGTTCAATCGAGGAATTATGACTTTTCCACCTTTCTCATTCTTAATATCGAAATTTAAAATGTTTTCTTGCTTATTCAATGGTTCAAGAGAGGTTTGAAAGTATGGAAAGACATATCATATTTCATATTCAGTTTTAACTGTCACCATCCAGCATTGGTCAATCTTTCATCCTCTACATCTTTGCAATATATAGACCACCGTATTCAGCATGACCGAATTTACGAACTTTCTTGATCTTAGGATAGCCATTTCTGAGTCTCAGGTACTGGTAGGTGTCTTTAAATAATATTCATATGGAAAATAAATAAAAAGGTGAAAAATGCATAATTATCAGGAATTGCCACATTCAGAAAAACAGCCTCACCACACAGTCAAGAAGAAGGGAGGGGGAGAGAGCATGGCTAATAAAATGATCAGTTTCAAAAAGACACCACAAACAACTAACAAAACTTAGAACCTGAGGGTTTATCGCCTTGGAACGGTCAGTGGCAAATCAAATTGCCACTGGGGGTTTCAACCAGGTTCTATGGTGCACCAACCACACACTTGCCCGAACAGGTTCTCATATCACAAAATAAGTACACGTTGTCTTGGTGAAGTAACGTCAACCCATCCATCAGCTCAACAATGTTGCATGCAAAAGTACACAAACATAACAAAACATTAAAAGCTAATAGCATTGAAAAGCCAAAGGGGCGGGTACTCAATGACCTTATTGAGACCAGAGCATCTGGAGTAAAATCAGCAAGAACACGATGACAGGGATAAAAGAAACAAATCGACCCGAGCTTCTATATATTTTAAGGTCAGGAAAGTTAAAATTACTGTATTAAGGTCAAATCCAGCTCATTAAATACTTATAAGGATATAAGTCTGCTCTGGCCAACAAAGAGGTATAATGGTTGATGCGCTCTGCACTTTTCCAGACCACCAGCTATCCACCAACTACCGATTAAGTCAGTATCTGTAATCTCTACATAGCAAAATACAGTTATTATTCTTGGGCTCTTTCCTAACCGCCAGCTATAAACCAAGCAAAAATGAAGTCACTGTCTCATATACTTTCTGATATATACTAAGGACGAACATTTCATGTGCAAATTAAAGGGAAAATAATTCTGAAAATAGCAACGCAGAGTTATGATTCTTGTGATCCACACTTCTTCTCACTACCAGTTATCAACCAACGCATCTCAATTCGTTTCTGAAGTAAACTCGGTACACAAAAACATATGTTAGAAACTAGGGACATTGATTCTGTAAATACATGTAATTACTAAAGGTATTGTATGTAAAGTTTTGGGTCTTGCGATCGGGTGTTGCGATCTACATTTTTCATGGACACCAGCTATCCACCAACAAAACCAGAGACAATATTTCCAATGGCTCCTGAGATGTACTCCGGAAAAATTTCATATTTAAAACCAATGGGGAACAATTCTGTTCCACCACCTTGGTACTGTAAAGGTTTATATTACAAAAATATGACTTTAAGGTATTGCGCCTTTCGCCATTGCTTTGTAATAGACAATAAAGAAAAATGTAAAAATCTCTCGAACGGCACAATGCAGTTCATTTTTTTCTTTTTTGTCTATGGCAAAGCAGTAATGAAAGGCGCAATACCTTAAATCAAGGAACACTAAAAGAAAGAGGAATAAGAGCAAGATAAAACAATTAACGGAATCACCGAAGAGAATATAGAAGTTTATATTTAAATATTTTTGGCTGCTGTAATGCATATCTAAATCACTATTTGGATAACCATATCAGGGTTTTAAGTGTTTGCATGGGAATAATATAACTTGAAGACTGCTTTTCTTTCAAACAAAATGCACAGTTGAATAGCAAATATGATAAACTCTTTCTCAGTCGTTATATATGACGATTGTCTACTGAAATATCGACATGCGCTGTGTAACAGTCTTCAAATATGAACCATTCTAAAGCAATTAGACTCTGACACAGCTAGTGGAATTAGACAGAATGTCATTTTAAATTTTTGAAAATTACACGATTATATATTTATCTCAAAAACTGACTTGGTGATTCTTTAAAATTTATTTTAAATTGATCTTAAATTCCCTCCTGCTTTTATTATTAGTATATAATGTTAACCTCGTGGATATGTAACGTTGCAAAACCTGACTTGAAATCTTTAAACATTAATTTAAACTTCTCGATTTAAACGCCCTACGAGTTAATAAGACAAAATTCTACTTGTATAACCAATACATGTTTAATGAACAAGAATGTGATATTTATAATGATGTAATCTGAGCAAGATAAACGGGGCAATGTACACTTGATTTTTTTTTTAATTTAGATATAAACATTTCTCAGAAAAGCTTTTTATACCGTAATTTAATGCGAAGAAAGCATTTTGGTAATTCAAATGAAAATTAACCATGTTGCGTATGAATTCTGACGTTATCTCTTAACTTGTTAGGTTTGGTTCTTAGACATTGGACTAAATGCATTCTTTATAATTATATGACATTGACTTTAAATGCAATTAAAGTTGAAATTTTGGGAGAAATGGAGGAAAAATGTTTTCAATACCACGAACACAAAACAAAGATACACCCATCAAAAAATTTGCTTTATACCTTGTCGTGTCAGCTAATGTATTTATCTTAAAAAAATTATGACTTTTTTACCAACCAATCTTTATTTTGACTAATGGCATACAATTCTCTTTTCTTTTTTAACAATTAGCCCATATGATAATGTATTAAATGTTAGGACTATTAAAAGGAACATTTTCTTATATATTTCTTAAAATAATCATTTAGGCAATTGAACTTTATTGTCGCATATGCGTCCATTTTAAAGCAGAACAACCTTATTAGGTTATTTTCTTAGACAGTAGACTAAATGTATTATCGATGCATATGACATTAACTTTAAGCACATAAAAATATTGAAATTTTGCGAGAAATGGAGAAAAAGTCATCAAATCGCCACGAACGCAAAACAAAGATACACTTATCAATTTTTTGCTCAAGATCTCGTCTTGATTAATTGTTTACAGATGATTATGTTTTGAAACATTCAGTTTGCAGAAATATACATATGCATTATGTTCCGCCACCAACGACGGCTTCAGCCTGATGCATGATTTTTTGTTAAGTTTATTCTCGTATTTGTCTTAAAAGATAAGTTAATAACAACGTGTTTGATATAATATTTTATCGGATTTAATGAACTGTTCAGCAAACATATTATATAGTATAATCTTTAAAACATTAATGACTATTTTGCCGACCAATCTTTATTTTGATCAATGTCTTACATCTCTTATTTCCTTTTATTTATTATTAAGTATTATATGGTTTTAGAAAAAAAAATCTTATATTGTTTATTTAATAATCGTTTGGGCAATATGAAATTAATTGTCGCGTATGCGTCCATTTTAAAGCAGAAAAGCCTGTGCAGATTGTTTTCTGATTAGGCTGGTCATAAAATGGACTTGTTCAAATAGATGAAAAGGGAACTTTGAAGACCTTCGACCACGACAAATATGAAAATATTGCAGGCTCGGTTTGATTGAGCCTGTTCATGGGCAGTAATGGAAATTCTTATTACTGCCCACGCCGCCTAGCCCCGGGTTAAGCGCAATTCAATATTTACACCAATAAACAGTACAATTTTCAAGATGGTATATATAGAGAGTAGAATGTTTGATTATCATGCCTTTCCTGCATATTGTAGAATTCAGTGACATGAGCTTCTGTCGTTGGCTTATACTTTTTAATTGTCAGCGATTGAATCAATACAATACACTAAAAAAGGTTGCGTGTTCTCAAAAATAAATGAAATAAATTGCGTACGAACATAAACATATTTTATATATAAATAAATGTCTAATGTCTTTAATAGAATATGATACATAACTTTGATTCTACACGTGTTAATAAAATGCTCTAGAGAAACACTGCTCACAAAATAAACCTACTGCCCGAAGTGAAATATGAGAGCAATAACACAGCTGTCAGTGGTTAGCCTGTTTGAGAGAAATTAAATATAGATAAGAGACAACAAGGAGATAGCTTGGAGATCTGGTAAATGTAAGAATGTTATCGCCTTCTCATAATACTTGAAGAATCTTTCTTATCCAAAATACGGGGCTCCAATAGGTAAACAAGAACTACGCTTTTTTATTCAAAAAGATAAACAAGTGTAAACAGATCTAAATCCATGTAGTACTTAAAAGAATAATAATCATAATAATAATAATAATAATAATAATAATAATAATAATAATAATAATAATAAATGTTCTATAGTTTCAAAGAGATATCAAAAGAAGAAAGGAGAATGATTGAGTATTTGCTTTAATAATATCCTTACCACTACCTCACTACACCTCAGCAGGGCGCTAGATAATTGCCTCATAATGATAAACATTCGGACGATGGAAAATTTGCTTCGTATATTTTCATGTGTATCAACAAAGTGGTATTATTTCAACGATATTCATGAAGTAAGGAAATTTACGGAGAAAGTTCATTAAAATACAGTAAGTATTTTTCATTCCCATAAAAAGAATGCATAAGCTTAACAATATTGAGTTTAAATGACACTTTCAAATGGCGTTGAAAGGGGTGGCAGTTATGATCTAAAAGTTTCATGAATACTGTCCTCATTTTTGCCAAAATGCCTCAGCAAATGTTTAAGCGACTAGATAAGTATTCCAGATGTTATCATAATTTTTAAATATTTGCTAGACTCACACTGAAAAAGGAATCGTTTGATGTAAGTTCAATGGTCTGGTTTAAGGGCATATTTTTTATAAGTTGTTATTTAAACATGTCTTCACTTTTTCTAGAACTCTTACTTACAAAAAATTGGAAGCAGTTTTGAAGCAAAATAAACAACAACAAACTTTTTCTTTCTTGGTGTAAAGAATGTGTTTTTTTTCTACAATTTTATTTCATCTATATGCAATGGCGTTTCTTTACAAGCAATAACATGTTTACAAAAATCATCATACAATTTAACGGACCTTGATCGGCATCGAAAAATCATAATTTTGAACTCATTCCATTTTTTCAGTATTTTAACAGCATTTTATTTATTTCAGGTTTCGCGGCAATGAATAAAAAGTCCTTTCATGCAATAAACCGAGTGGAATGTCGTCGTAAGTTCTTTTGAAAGATTTATAACTCTTACGTGGTAAAACAGTACATAATAATCCCATGAATTTGCAATTGTTGAATTTAATGTTATTTAGCTTTTCAACTAAGTGACCCAGTTAAACAATTTGTGGGGCTCTATAGCTCAAGACTTTAAACCTCATTATATTAAAGTATGCTAATCTTTGACACTCTCTAGATTGTCAGTTCTTATAAATTCCTGATTTTCAAACAAATAACTGATTTCATAATACAATATATTCAACATAGAATGAATGAATTGGTAATAATTTGCATTGTTGTTGTTGTTTCTTACTTGTCATCAAAAATCGAGAGATTACTGAACTTTTGACAATCTTAAATTGACAATAACATATGTGATGACATTTTCTTTTGTTGTTTGCTTGTAATTGTTATTTTTTAAATTATAATTAGGTACACCTTCCAGAAGTAGATATCCTCAGAGTAAGCCACGACTCCCGCAGAAAAGCGACGTCGACCGTCCAGGGTATAAAATGATATTGCCCCTACTGGGGAACGAACCTGCACGGCCTACAAGTGAGTATAAACTTCTCTAAAGAGGAAATGGTGCTATCCTTGAACATGTAATAAGGGTCTTGCAAGAATCACCGAAAGAATTGAAGAAAACAGTGGAACTTCAAAAGAGTTCAACCTAGACGAGTATGTTAACGTATACATATAAACACATTATTGAAAATGATCATTTTGACAGTTTTAATACTTCTCAGACTTTTAAACTGAGGTCCTCTACAGACTGTACATCTAACGATGTAATTTATCTAATTAACTGTAAAAAATGTTATATGCAATATGTTGGTCAAACCAATCAGCAAGTATCGAAACGCATGAACAGTCATCGTTTTGATATTAATAATTTTAGCATAAATCCGTATTATTCGACCAATGTTGCTACTCATTTTAATACAAATCAGCATTCGTTGGACGATTTTACGTTCATTCCTATTGATGTGGTACACGGAGAGGTGGACAGACTATGCAAAGAAATATACTGGATCCATGAACTTGGTACTTTACATCCGATGGGAATGAACACGAAAATCGTCTACGATCTGAAATAATGTTTTATGCAATTTTATGTAAGCAAAATCACTATTATGATAGTAAAATATTGTTAGTTTCTTTTTTCAATTTTCTCTTCTTGTATGTAGAAACTGCTATTATCGTTTCGAACCAATGTTTTATTTTATCATATTTTGGATTTGCTTTGTGTATAAATTTACATAATTTAATATACGTTTTTTCCGCTATTTTGTGGCAGCGTCAAAGTGGCGTTTACGCGCCGTTTTGACGACGTCACGCAATTGATGTTGTTATTCCCTGATGAAGATTATTTAAATCGAAACGTTGGAATAAAAATATTAACAACATATTTCGTGATAGTGCAGATTTCTTCCCCAATTTAGTGACTTTTTACAATTTGCACTATGGCATCAGACACTGATCCACGTTTATTGGAAAAATTAGCGGAAAAACAAATGAAAAGCGTTTTACATTCGCATTTTCTAGCAGAATGCTGTGCGGCGGAAGTTTTTCCAAAAGGACTTACGCTGAAGCTTATTGTTAGTGTTGGAAACAACTCTTCGGATCTACAAAGATCAATCGACGGTCTTCTACGAAAGGTAAGCCTAGATATTTGCGAGCGTATACGAGAAGATCATCTTCGGAAGTCTATCTGTTTTAATGAGGAAATAGAAGCCGTCAATGCACACCTTTGTCGGGAACTCGGTGCTGACAAACTTTCCGAACTTAATGAAAGTATCAGAATTAAAACCGAAGAGAAGAAAAATAAAATGCTAGATCAACATAAGAAAAAACTAGCATTCTTACGACAGGGTACTTCCGGCAACAAAGAAAGTTTAACGGGAAAGAAAAACAATCAACAGAACCAAACCCAAAAATTACGAGGGGTTTCAAAAAGTGAGCTACAAAAAGAGAAACAATAGACAAAATCGCTTGGATATTAAGAACAATTATCGGCAGTTGCCAAATCAAAACAATACACAAAAAAAGAACTCCACAGTTACAAATGAAATTGCAAGCACATCAGACGCCAAAGAAAAAATACAGAAAAATAACCGAAGCGTGAACAAAAATCCTGACACAGAGCTACTTTCATCCTTGCAGACGACCCAGGTAATAACTGATTCGAGCAACAATAACAACAATTCAAAAAACTCATCAGCCCCGGACACAGAAAAAATCTTATGCGGAGGTCACTTCGAACGGGGCAACAGCCAGCAGCCACATTCAGAGAACACTTCAACAAATTGTAGAGTTTTAACACAGTGATGTAGATAGTACGACCGGCCGAAAAACAAGACGCTTTTATCGGTGCAAAAACAGACAGGAATGGAGGCGGACGAAGAATCGGATGGCGAAAATTCAGAGAGGAAAAAAGACAGTTCTAAATTTATCAAGTAGGACATTATCTGAAACAGAATACATTTTAATGGGTAAAGGTTTATCATTTTGTCCCAAGATTAAAAGTCATGATAAGATTTAATTAGCTGAAGAAGTATTTCGATTTTCAAGGCGTATGCGATTGAAGGAATATTTTTGTAATACCGAAAATGATTCTCAAAATTGTTCTGAAAGCTTTAAACAGAATTTGCCATTTTTTAATCGATCACAATCTACATTTACGCCTCCATGTGGTAGAGATGTTTATTTAGATTTTTATTTGGAAGCGATTACGCATGAAATTTTACAAAATCATTCTTATAAGAGTAGATTTAGTAACTTATCAAAAACTGAATATGACACTTTAAAATCTTTATCTAATGATCCGAGTATGTCATAAAGAAGGCTGATAAATCAGCAACTATTGTAATTATGAATACAGATGACTTTAAAGCGGAGGTGCTAAGGCAATTAAACAATACACAGTATTATGAAAAACTCAATTGTTACCCTTCAGAATTTATTAGGCGTAACATATCCACATGCATTGATTCTATTAGTTATCATAACCCCGATGTTGCTAACGAATTTGATGTACTCCCTTCAGAAAATACGTACGCCACATTTCTATCTTTTGCCAAAAACTCATAAAGAGCGTGATAACACTTTGCCACTCGGCTATCCTGGTCGTCCTATTGTTTCAGCATGCAACTCTTTTACTGAAAATATATCCAAGTATATTGATTATGTGCTTAAACCGCTTATGCAATCTTTGCCTTCATATGTAAAGGATACTACAGATTTTATACAGAAAATTAAAGATGTTAAATTTCAATCTAAATCATCATATTTGGTAACTTTAGATGTTAATTCATTGTACACCAACATACCGCACAGTGATGGAATAAGTGCAAGTAAATATTTTCTTCATAAAGAAGGCAAAGCGCGCATTTTATCTGAAAATGATTTGGCAAAACTTATTGAACTGGTTCTTGAAAACAATAATTTTGAATTTGATAGTGTTCATTATAGACAGAAAATGGGCACTGCTATGGGGAGTTCTATAATGGCGCCGGCTTATGCATCTCTATTTATGGGAAAATTTGAAGAAGACTTTCTAAACAGTAGAACTAAACGACCGAGTTTATGGCTTAGATTTTTGGATGATATTTTTATGATCTGGGACCATTCTTTTGAGGATCTTCAATTATTTCTTAAAGATATTAATAATTTTCACGAATCTATCAAGTTTTCAAGTAACATCTCTGTAACAGATGTATCATTTTTAGATGTACATGTATTTAAAGGAGAAAATTTAAATATTAACACTTCTGTGTTTGTGAAAAGTACTAACATACATCAATACGTTGAATACTCCTCGTCACATCCTAAGTCATGTAAGGATGGCATACCTTTTAGTCAAGCTAAAAGATATCGAAGAATAATTTCCGATAATGAAGTTTTTGATCGTTCTGTAAATGAACTGCGAAGTTTGTTTAGTGAACGACATTATCCTGTTGAAATAATTGATAATTGATTAATAATTAACTGCTATTTTTCGCACTTAAAAAGGAGTTTACTTTACTTAAAAGTGTACAATTTACCGTTTAATGTTTTATAAAATGAAATTCAAAGACAACGGAAATAGAACTTTTTTATCATGTTCATATTATTTCATTTTATTATTATATTTTAGGTTCTGACAAACAATGATTTGTCACTTCCAATAAAAAAAGGAGTAAAATGATGTTGTCACAGAAGAATCAGTTATTTAAGAAATCAGCTACATATTAAGCGAAAGAGAATGACTTGTTTCTCTTGCCATCGGGCGGCCGGATATACGACAGAAATTTATTATGAAAACAGCAAAGAAAACCAAGTCAGCCGTATGAATGGAGCGTGGTTCTTCTCGCTTCGCCTTTTTTTGGTTCATGGAAGAAGGAAATTGTGGGAATTTCAATTTTTAATACTCAAGTCTTGAATATCATTGGATTATTTAACAGCAGCTTCTCAATATTGTTGTTTTACAAGATCCTCGACAAAACCCGATGCTTGCTTGGACGCTCTGTACCTGATCAGTGTCACAACTGCAATGAAGGTGATTTATTCCGGAATCTGACGATATTCCTTGATCTATTTAAGAAGCCGTTGTATATGATGTAGATGCACAGTGTAAGCATATTTGTTGGAAGATTGGTAATAACTTAAATAAAGTTTCAATAAATACATGTATCAGCAGGGATCTGAGCTCAATAATATCTGAAAGGAACTCTAAACAAAGAAATTCCGCTGTATTTGGAAAAGTGATGCCCGGACTCGTGATGTTCCTGGTATTGTGTCCACTCATACCGGAAGGAACCGCCACAGTTTAAGAGATTTTAAGTTTCTGATATTTTTATTAATATTTATGCTAAGTTCGTGTACTTTAAATATTTGTACGAGTAACTTACAAGACTGTTACAGAAATTTATTATATAATTGTTATTTGTAATGTGATTTACTTTTTTACATTCGTTACAATTACGTATACATAATTAAGAATATCACAGTATTGTCAACAAAGTTACATAAAATACGTACAATTTTTGATAGTTAATGTCCGAAGAATAATAATAAATCTGCGTTGTAACCCCGCATAGCAGAATTGCCGCAATGTAGTTGTGGTTGTTTCTGTTGTTGATGATGATTAATTGATTGATTGATTGATTGATTGATTGATTGATGTCGCCGACAAATTTTATTTCCCCAGAGCAAATGTGGAGCTGTGATTATTGTTTTGATTGCTGTTGTTTGTCCGTCGCCAAAATTTGACTTCTGTACGTTTGAAATGACGTTGAACGTGCACATTGTATCTTCATACAGATATCACTAGATTTCTGACACAAAAATACAAAATAGATGCAACAATACTCCTCGCATGATTATTTTTCTAGTAAGTTGTTCTTATTCATCATTTTAACTACACTGCTTTTGCACAAGCAGTATGTTCTTTTTAGTTGATTTTTTTCTTATTCGACGGCAAACGTTTTAATATACATTTCAAGTTATAATTTACCTGTAAACAGTAGCAAAATGGTAGATAAATGTTTGATTTTTTTATTTTTTAAGACGAATAGAGCAAGTTCTTTAGTTCTCTGAAAACAGAGTTTGAAATATTTATTTTCCTATCGTTACTCAGTCTTTATTCAATGAACTGATTTCATTTTATGTAAGAATTATATATTTGACCGCAGTTAACAGATGTTCTATGATTACGTAAGTGATAATGGTTGGAGTATTGTTGCAGACATAACATCCAGCTCGGGAATGGATAGCAGTTGAAATGAGTTGTCCGTCAGTTAAGGGGAAACAACCGCAAAAATGAAAAAAAAAAAACAACATTTTTTCCGTATTTCTTAGGAACGAATCTGGAGAATGGTTTATTATCACTTTACTTTATTACGATTTGTTAATTTGAACAGTAAGTAAAATTTGGTTACCATAATGTAATTAGTATTTATGTTTTACACGAAACATTGTCGAATAGATGGGTGGCCATGGGTTAAGGGGGCACTAACATTGCGAATGGCGAAAACTGTCAAAAATTTCAAAAATGAATTTTGGGGGAAATACTCGTTGCCACCTAGTTTTTAGTGAAGAAATGTATTTATCTAACGATATACTAATGTTTGCAAGCTCAACGTAGTATAATTCATGTTCTAATGAACAAGCACACACTTAAGCAAAAGAAAAACCGTTTGCATGAGAACTGAAATTCATGCACAATATACCTAAACAACTCAATCCGAAATAAATATGATGGTCTACAATCATTAGTGCCAATTCGTCAAAATAATGTAAGGGGTTTTATGAAATTCAAGAAAAACTTACTTTAGGGTTTTCTTAAGGTTTCAGGGCCAAATCATTTGATGTACCTTTTCAAAACTCGACATTAATTCCCACTGACAGACCAATGAAAGTAAAAAAGATATAGTATCATGTGGCTGTATTTTAGTTTGGATTATTAAGTTGTTTGATTTACATAGAACAGACACACACCAAACGGAAATACCGTTTGCACAACAACTCTAGAATGTTTAAAAGGTCTAGAAAAATGATACAGATATCGCGTAAATCAGACATTTTAAGTAGTAGTACATCAAAATGTTTTGACCATCAAACCGAAAATAGACCAGAAAGTCAGTTATTCTTGAACTAAACTCTAGGTGACAATGAGTATTTTCCCCAAGATCCATTTTTGAAAATTTAGCCAGTTTTCACCATTTGAAATGTTTTTGAAACCTTAATTCAACCAAAAGATAGAGAGGAAAATAGAACACGCGTTGATTAATTGATCAATTTCAAAAAAGACACCACCAACATGAAGGCAGTTCTTTTTAAAATTAGAAACGAAAGCAGAGACTTTTGGATGATGGCTGTATGACATCATCAAAAGTTGATTTGCTTTAATTTTGATACAGTTGCATTTAAAAACGTTACAATTGAAAATTTTATAGAAGACATTATGAAAGGTCGAATCAAATCATATATCTCGAGTATAATATAAATAGGCCGGATCGTTCACATATTATTACCAAGGTGGCTTTTATTGGATATCAGCATGTAAATTAGTGTTATTAATGGAAAACGCATGGTTGTGTATAATCAGTTAGTTGTAAATGCTTATTACTCACCTATTGGCATATTTTACATAAAATAACGTAATCAAAATGACGTTAGCTAACTGTATTTATTTATTTCATTTAAAAAAAGAGACTCGAATACATATTAGAAAATTTAAAATATATTCTTTACAATTTATTTAAAGCCTGGGCATCAATAAATTCCGGCCGGACTCCTGTTTTAATTCCGCGCGGTTTCCGGGTGAAAATCCAGGCGGTATTTCGGGTCGAATATACATAAAAATTACGATCGGTTTCCGGGTGAACTTTCAGCGGGATTCCGGGTGAAATTCCGCCTGGATTTTGGGTGTAATTCCGCCTGGACTTTTTGGCTCATTTGCATATTTCGCCTCCATTTACGCCTGGTTTCCGGGCGGTTTCCGGGTGAACATTAACTTTGGATATGTATGATGATTTTCGCAATGTCCGCCTGGAAATTTCAATTTATTCCTGCTATTTTGCCGGCGTACCTTTTCGTACGGGTAGTAATATTGCTACTAGAAACAAATCCTGCGGTGTTTGAAATCTTATGAACTGCTTCATCATGTCAATACTCCAACTCACTCTAGTGGTAACATTTTTTACCTGATCATCTCAAAGCTGGATACAAATGTGTAAATGTCCCAGAACCCTCGTCAATTAAATTTCTGATCAATGCTTTTTCAGTGGTAACATTGAACAGTGTCGCCCCCCTTTTATTAAAACCTCGCAATTGGAATTCTGCATCCAGTGACATCTTACAAGCCGATTTCACAGAATTAAATAATATTACAGAGAACTCGTCCAGTGACAATGATCGCGTATTATCTGAATTCACAAAAATCACGTCGAACATTATCC
Source organism: Corbicula japonica (assembly GCA_038501625.1). Classification (NCBI taxonomy): domain Eukaryota; kingdom Metazoa; phylum Mollusca; class Bivalvia; order Venerida; family Cyrenidae; genus Corbicula; species Corbicula japonica. The sequence goes on along the minus strand of JAZAYU010000017.1, from coordinate 8,528,281 downwards.
AGAAACATGCCCCTATAAACGAAAAAGTATTCTCTCTAGTCCGACATTTCCATGTTACACCGGGACCTAACAACGGACAGTACAAACGAGCAATAGAAAAAAATCTGAATGAACAACCAATCCGATTTGTCAAAAAAACTTTACAGTGGTCTTAGAAACATATTATAGACTTAACCAATGTTCTAACTGCACCGATCATAAAATTTGAATTTCTTCGCAAGGAATTGGGGTAATTCTTCAAAATTTAAACAATAAGATACATCATTTTTACTTAATTTAATGTTTACGAAAATTTTATTAATATCCATTCGCGCCTTCTAGGTGGGGTTAAAACCAAAAGATACAAAATGACCGAAGTTTTTCTGCAGAGGATAAACCGGGCTAGAACTGCTGAAACATCTTCTGTTTAACATTAAAGCAATCGCGATACTGCAGAATCGCAAAGAATTAATAAAATTACTTTAGAATACATATTTCGTAAATAAGGAGTGATGATTCTTCGTTAACGAAGGAAGTACCCGCTACTGACGATTTTGTGACTTTCATTTTTACATGTACTCCTTCCTCGAATAAACATCAGCTGTATCCATTGGTGCAATGATGATCATGGTTATTTCATCAAAAAAGTGAACATTATGTTTGAAGCTCTAAGACTTTACTCTGACTTCACGCTAAGAAGTTAAAATAATATGATCGTTGTAGTTAGAACATTGGTTTAGTGTAATGCAGAACTTTCTAGGGCTAATGGAGAGTACTACCAGACCAAGATTAGAGAAGCATACAGAAACAACAGATAGTTATATGCTGTGCCATTAAATTTACTTTGGCGACCAATTAAAATCCGCTCCCATTACACACAAGTGCAGTATCATTAGAATGCAGTATCATTAGCAAATGACTTCATATGCTAATATGATCAAATAATCAAGTTCAGAAATGATCGTGACAATGTACTAACTGATACACCCATCAATAGCATCACTTCCCGCTCGAACTCATTAGTGACAATGAATACATATACTTCGTTCAAACAACTCTCCAAAAACGATATTTTGAATTTAATTTATTTAATTTATTTAATCAAACTCTACAACATGTGAATTTGATGTGATCCCAACAACGAAATGAAAGGAGCTTTTTACAAAGCTTGCTCCAGTGTGACGAAATTGCAAATCGATCACTGCTATCTAGGGTGTTTCCTAAGGAACGGAGAAGTGCCGTGTTATAAAACCTTTGTTGAAGAAGAAAGGTCTCCTGCTAGACATGCAGAACTCATAAGGATCTGATCTTTTTAGACCATCATTTAGAAAGAATCGTACAGGACTTTGTACTCAATTATCTTTTAAAAGCATTTTAAGAGTTTTAGGAATGTGGCGAAATTAAACTGTGAGTGTTTATATATAATCCATATAGTAAAACATTGACATTTTTATTATTGCATAGAAATGTCCTGAACTGGTTCAAAACTCATGAATGTCAGGAAAATGCTAGATGAACATATCATTGTCAGATTTGTTGATTATAAAATTAATATCAATCATTAAGGATCCACAACACTTCTCCTTGCACGTGTATCGATAAAAATGAAAATTATCAAAGTTTAATAACGGCAAAATGCCTTTAAATGAAACATTGCACAAATGAATGTTACTAATGAATCTTAATTTTGCCTATGGTAAGACACGTTAGAGCAGTAAAAAAAGCTAGATCTAAACATTCCCTTATATTCTATTTATATAAATTCACAAAAACTAAGCAATACAAAACATTATTTTTATGTGTATAATGACAAGAAAATGTTGTGTACTTTGTTAAGATCTTTCAACTACGAAAAGAGAAATCAATATTTGTCACCCGTTTACGCAATGCGACCAGGAAATTTAAGGTCAAACACACTTAAAAATTACTAATATCTCATATAATTATATATGTCACGAGGACACACGATATTGTTGTCATTACCATATTACTCATGTGGGCATTTAAAATGATGTTTTGTGAATTTATGTAAATAGAATTGTAGGGACCTCGTTATTTGTCTTTAATGTTCTATCGTGTCTTACCATATGCAAATAAAGATCCATTAGTAACATTCATTTTTGCAAAGTTTCATTGAACGGCATTTTGCCGTTATTGAGATTTTGTTTTTCTTTTATCTATTGACAAACAAAGAGGAGTGTAGTGGATCCTTAAACAAAGAAAAATAAGTAATTACTTAAATATATTAATATTAAATATATTTTTATCAAGCTAAGACATATTTATACTGATGAATTTACTTTATGAAATAGCTCACAAAGGTTCAGATACCAACGATACGCAAAATAAATATCAAAACTAGATCGTGCTCAACTAAAGCTGATTTTTATTAGTAAAATGCGGATTAGATTATCTTGCTTGGATGTCGCCAAGTGTGATCATCAACACACACGCCTTTTCCTCGCCACCAGGATTCGTATAATGTCGGCGTAAAAACGTTGACTGTAGGTTGGATCATGCAACATTGCACAGACACGACACCAGAACTTCGTATCTATAAACTGAATGGATCCCTTCCATTTGAAGTATTCATTATACAGATCATCATTGGTGTCCAGTTGGTGGAGATATTCAGCAAGATCTCGCGGTGATTCGTAATCATCCACGTGAATATACGAGTGCGGTGGAGCGGTACGTGCATAGTCCTCAGGGGCGGCGCCCATAACAATTGGTACAACATCATGTCTGAAATAACATCAACAAATCAAATTAAAATTGAAATGAAATGGTGTGCTTTCATCTAGGAACCAATTGTTACTATTTGTACTACTCAAAGCTTGATAAGCATTTAGTTAACCACAAATCATTTTTATATGCAATTATATTGGAAATCGTTTACTGATGCATCAAGAATTTCCTCCGTGTATACATGTACATAACCTTGAACATCAGTCGTGCAAACAAGGTGACCCAATATTTTAGAGAATTTAATTTACGCTGCATAAATGTACACGCCTTTTGTTGAATACTTGGTTTAAAGACTCTTCAGAAAAAATAACAGTTAATTATTGTAATTGGTGAAAAGAGATCGAAAGCGTACTTTAATTTATAACTACTTAAGATGTCTTTTTGAAAAAAAAAATTACAATGTCTCACTATTTCAGCGTAAACTATTACGATAAATTAAGGAATCGACCCCATACGTAAAACCATTGTCTTCGTCAAAAAAAACGGTACTTTAAATGCAGGATTTATATTCTAATATTCCCTGCCAAAATTCAATGCTGTTTTGTTCCACCCATTGTTTTCTGGTTTAGTGCAAACCCATTCTTTTGTGCAAACCATACGCCGCCGAACATGGAATGGTATTAATCTGCATTAAAGGTTCCATGTCCATCGCCATCTGCATACCATCGTTTGGGATGGTTAAAATTTTACTGTTTATTGGTGTAAATATCGAATTGCGCTCAACCCATGAACAGGCTTAATTTATGCGAGCCTGCAATATTTTCATATTGTGGTGTTCGATGGCTTTCAAAGTTCCATTTTTTATCTATTTCTATAAAATACATAATGCCAGGACATCACTTGCTAAATGGGTTAGTTATTGGATGAATCAACTTTGTATAATTATGTAATACTAAATTTTGATTGCTTTAGTAACTGAAATTTGGACACGGAAATATGCTAGATCCTGGCGTTTACTTAGTTAGTATAATGAAGGCCGCCAAACAACATAACATGCAATAGTTTAAAATTGCACAGCTTCAAAAAAATCAGTTTACAGTCAAACCTATCTTTAAAGTCTACCCAGGGGAATACGTAAAAGTGGTATTTGAAAACAGATAGTCTTTGTTCACATGTAAATTTGTTCTAAATAAAGTGTGGTCTTTATTCACAGGTTGTCTTTGTTTACTGATGGTCTAAAGCACAGCTTCGACTGTATATAATATTTTATTATGCCTTCACTAGGTCGGAGGCATTTAGAGTTGTACAGGTCAGTACGTACCTTACCCAAATCCTGTGCCATCAACTTTTCATTTTCTATGGGATTTCTTACAAACTTGCATAGATATCAACCAGGAAGTGTAGATGATCTTAAAGAAATGATTTTTTTAACTCAAATATACTTACTGTAGACCGGTAACAAAGAATTTTTCAGTTATATAATCTCTACAATTTGAATTTTCAAACGCAAGGTAAAATTTGTAGTCTTGTTTTGTTGTTTTTCACAGAGGTCAAGGTTTTCTTTCCCAAAATAAAGATGGGATCCGGGGAGGGTGTTTTACAGACAAGTCTAAAATAGAGTTTTTACTGTCAAATTTAAGACGGTTGTAGTTCTTGAAAAGAAAGAAGACAAAATTGCTTAAATATCCGATGTTTTCATTACCTCACTTTTAATTACAGAAAGAACACAATGTAACAAAAACCAAATGAACTTTTGACAAAATATCAGGAAAAGAACAAAATATAACTCTTTTTGCACAAAACCAAATGAAATTTTGAAAACAAATTCTTGTTGAAAGCAATATGTTCTGAACAGAAATGTCCATTATAAATATTTCGGTGATCAACTTCTTCTATATCTTTTCGTTTAATTGCAACATTAGTGTAACTGCCTGCCTTATTATTTTGTGGAAGTTTCTTTTTCTGTTCAGTATACATGTTAACCCATTATATTTTGCAAATATGAATACGTGTGAACTATGTACATATTAAGATATATATACTTTGTACTCGAGCGCTTTCGGCTATGCAGCCTTCATCAGGAGTAAATAATGTTGTTAATGTAGCTGATAAGAGAATGAGATAAGAATACCAGATGTTGGTAATAAAAGATATTTTCTATAAATAGATATTTACATGTTTATTATTACTTATTGGCTTATCAGGTCAATATATTTGTATACAGCATTCCTATTGGTTAGATGTTTTTCTTGCGCCAATCGTGCATTTCCGTATGTAACCGTATGGGTTGGTGGCAAAAACAATCTTATTCTAAAATGAGAATTACTATTTTATCATCAAATCATCCAACTATTGCCCCAAAATATGTGAAATATAGTCAACTGGTATTTCGAAATAATTTGCATTTAGTGATTAATCTTGTATAATAACATCTTGTTATGATTTTGTTTAAGAAACGTATATATACAAGATCCAGAATTTATGTGTTATTAACATAGACGGTGTTAAATCCCTGTTGTAAACTTCGTACCAAGTTATCATTTTGACTGGTTATTCCCCTTTGTTGATTCCCGACGGACACAGTGTGTCTAACCGCCGTATCCAATAAATCTCACCTTCTTTTCTTTGTGCGTCCGACCATCTGTCATTGTATGCAATACAGCACAAGTGCATGTCTGAAAATGTGTGGCCCTCCAGGTTAAAGTGTTCAGCGACGGGAGATCTGTTGAACTTGCGTGTCCTCCAGTCCGACCTATGCAAATTCATGCGTTTGCTTATTGTCTGTTTTGTTTCACCGACGTATTGCATGTTGCAGATTTTGCATGTCATGAGGTAAATGGCATTACTGGTTTTGCAATTGGAGACACCTCTGATTCCAGATTTTGCACCTGTCTTGGATGCAAACGTTTCGGCGTAAACCATGACTGCGCACGTCTGGCACCTGGGCGTGCCATATGGTCCAGAGTTTCCGACATCGCTCGAGGGAGCTAAAGGTTTCAGTTTTGCTCGAACCAGAATGTCCCGTAAGCTTTTCGGTCGTCTGTATGCAACCATTGGTTTTTCCGGAAACATTTTTTTAAGCTTCTGAGACTTTTCGATTGTCGGCCAGTGCTTGTTGATTACGGCATTTATATTGGGAAGGTCGGGATGGTAAGTGACAACAAATGGCACCCGACGGTTTGGCAAATGTTTGTCTTTGTAATTGAGCAGGTCATCCCTGTTTTGAATACATGCTCCGAGAAATATGTATGATACATATTATAAAAATTTATGTGAAATTTAACAGTCACCGAGGATTAGTTAACTAAGTGTATGTCCTCATTTGTCATTGTTAATGGTCAAAGTGGTAAACACTTGCTACATCGCCTCTTATAGTCATCTATCTGAGTATGCCTTATAATTTAACTCTTTCCTCCATATTTACGCCTTTATGGTGTGGACAAAGAGTGTAGATCTAGATCAACCGGCATATCGAGGCCATCTGATCAGGATCTGCACTGTTCGCTTTTTTAATTTGTTAGGTTATTTCTGACCAAAAAGCGACCATTGCACTAATACTGTTCAGACTGCACGGATGTGCTGGCTGATCTGGATCTACACTAGTGCATATGCTATAAATGCGTATATATGTAGAAAATGGTTAAATAAGTGCTTATATGAAATATAATCTAATTCAATATTAAATAAATACAGTATTAAGCATTTACCATTTTTTGAGGCAGAAGATTTAATTATTTTTTGCAAGTTTTAATGGATTTTACTGTATATACTATGCGCTGCTTTTGCCCCCGGCTTTAATGATACTGCCTTTAGAAAAGTGTGCGGTATTGCGACGTTTATCTTTCCGTAAGGTTTTGAGTAATAAAATATGACTAAAAAGGAAAAGCCATTTAAAACATTTTAGTTTTAACCACACATTTTCATTTTAAGTAATGTATAATATTGAGGCGAACCAACTGACCGATCTTGCTCTCTAAATGGAAGAGAACTTTGAAAGCCACCGAACAAGACAAATATCAAAATTAATTTATTGCACGCTCGTTTCGATCGAGCCTGATTATGGGAAGTAATGGAAATGTATATGAAAGCCCACGCCGTCTAGCCCCAGGTTATAGACCTGGGTTGAGTTCTTCTCGACATTTACATTTATCGTACACAAATATACATGTATGTGCCCGTGCTCAACAAATATATGTAATGTGCTAACCGGAAAAAGTCGTCTTCTTTCAAAGCGCATCATTGCCCTTTGGTATATATTACATAATATTGTTTTGGTCCTTAAGTTATGGTTACATCTTTATGCCCCTAAAAGAGAGGCATATAGAGTTGCACTCGTCCGCCAAATCTTGTAGCATCAACTCCTGCTAAACTTTCAGGCGGATTTCTTTCAAACTTACATAGCTGATCAAGCATGATGTGTAGATGATCGCAGTTGCAGCAGTGGGGATATCAGTGTCCGAGGACACATTCTAGTTTTAATTGTTTTGCAACTGTTATCGTAACTTCAAAAGAGAGAAAAAAAATCGTTTGTTTCAGTGGTTCGGATGACATGGGCTGTGATTTTAATTTACATTACCACCCTTGAACCAAGACATAATTATTTCATATTTTAAAATTTTATTGAAAAAACAATCAGAGAACTTCATCCAAACTACGATGGAAGGATGCTGTTTATTTTTTTTCGGCGTTAGCTGTCTAAGCTCACTTTTGACCAATGAAATGTTGTAAATAATACTCGTACTCTCTTATTATGCAGAGGGAAAATGAAATAAACTATTTCGATTGGTAGCTATTTACACCAGAGAGGCATCTAGCAGGGTGGAGAGGTATCTAGTGGGATTTTTATTATTATGCGGCGGAAAAATCAAATAGATTAATTCGATTGGTTGTTAGTGGGTGTTGTATTGGAGGAAACAACATATTTACGATTTAAGTAACCAGTTAAGTCAATATTGATGGCTTAAATACAATATTATATGGAATATTCTTGGGTGTCAGGTAAACACTTGTATACAATACACAGTGTAAAACGAAAGAGAAGTGTAGATATTCCTAGTTCTTACTGGTTCCTTTCTAGTTCCTTTGATACTAATTGTTAATTTCAAGTGCGAACTACAAGTTTATTGTAGTGTAGTGGCTAACACTCTCGCCTATCAAGCGGAGGCCCCGGGTTCAATACTCAGGACGGACACTTTTTTTAAAGTTAATATACGTAAAAGTTGGTAGATTTCGCTCTTGTAACAGGCTGTTATTACTTATATTTATTAAATTTCAAGGACATTTATTCATCTTGAATTCTCACTCTACACGAGGTATTTTATTGAAACTGAATATTTTGTTTCAGTATCTTTAATCGACTTGTTATCACTGTATGAAATTGTTGCAACAGCTTCAACATTTTTTTTGAAAGACACTTTCAATAAATTTATGAGTTGTCATGATTCGGTCGCTTTTAAAATCTCTAAGTCATACTAAGAAGGCAGGGAGGGTTCGTCGACAGCTATAACAAATAAAATAAAATAACTAAACTGTGTCTGCTTTGCCTCTCTGTATTTCATTCTTTCTTATATACATGTATATATAAATCTTTTCCATCAACGCCGTTTATCTTTTTTAAAGATATTTCTTGTTTATTATTATATTTTAGTAAAGTTACAATACCTTTGTTCGTAAACTGTTGATTGAAAATTACATGCCGGGAATTGAATACGACGACAATACCTAACCACAATAACTCTGAACACGCTTCCAAACTTAGCTAGCCGGGACAAACTGTAGCTCAATGGAAGATATTTTCGTGAGGAAATAAATAACAACATAACAATGGATATAATACCTTTTTTATTTTGGCATGTGCAGAAACTTTGGTTATAATTCTGAGTGTTGAATACATTCCTAATAGATAAAACTATTCATAGATAGATCATTACGAGTACGCCGTGTTTGTGTGTCACATGTTAGCCATGACGCTTGCATGCACGGGTACATTCATGGTAGCCGTAAAAGGCGTTGTCATAATAGCCAACATTGTAACACCCGATTGGCAACCGGACACAACCACGGCCTGTGTATGTCCACAGCTGATCGGCACGGTAGCAATTGCTTTGACGTGGCCGGCGACCGTAACACTTCCTCGAACCCCCATGACCTCCATGATGAAATGAGCCAGGCTGAGCGAAGATCACCGATGATAGGACGGCGAGAACAAGACACAGTATAAGCAGTTTCGTGTTCATCGTGCTGAGTTAGATTCTGAAATAAATGCCGAGTTGATCATAACAAGTAATCCGGTCCAATTGTTTAGCATCGTGAAATATGTTTACATACAAATAGATAGCAAAAGAAATATATAAAGAGAAGTTACACCCGGCACAATCGATCTTAATGCTACCAGGTATAAAAAAGTTAATAAAAACTTTCAGTGTACAAGATATCTGACATGTGACATATAAAGATAGGTAAAATAAATTGTACATCATTCCATGATATAAATGTTGTGCAATACTGCAGTTTTTAATAAATAAAATATTTTTTGTGCAATTAATTAATCAGTTAGAAGTTATCACGCAGATGTAAATGAGTTTCTTTTGAGTTATACATTTAATAACAACTTGTCGTGGATAATCCTTGATTATGTGTAAAAAATACTCGTCACAAAAAAGTGAAATAATTCATAATATAACAGAACGAACGATAAAAAAATCAAGACTGTTCGACAAAGGGAGGGAAAATAAATTAATAATATATGGTACAAAACTTGTACTTCTCATAGAGTTTTGTATTGCCTCGTTGTCCTTTATCTTCAGTTGTTGAGATTATTAACTGTTAAATAGTGGTAAAACTTCAACAGCAAAAAAGTCATAAAATTATTTTATTTATTTTAATTGTTTTTTTTAGTTGGTAAAACAATATATTTAAACTCTGACGTCAGATTTCTGATATTTTATCATTGACGTCAGATTTCAACGTTTAATTAAATTATCGCTGTTATTCACTAAAACTGCATAGTTTAATGTTGCCACCAGGCCACAATTATAGAATTGAAAAACAAATCTTTTACTTAACCAAAACCATTTCAACTTTATTTCGAATACGAATGTGATTGCTAAAAAATATGATACTGCATACTTTGATTAGCAAAATAAACCTGTTTTACGAAATTTATTTCATTATAATCAAACGTTAACAAAAACAAATTTATGCACGGAAAGCAGTTTTTCTAGCCAAACAACATTCACTGGCCCTCTGGTAACACTTTGTTTGGTAACGAGACTCCGATATGTCCAGAATTAAACAACAATGGTTCTTCGACACTCAAGTAGTTTCCTAATATATTGGTTTCCTTTTAAAACAATACAACTTTATTTCGTAAGTGCGTTGTCAAAAGGTCTCTAAGTCTTTATTTTCATTGATAAAAGAATTTTTTGTTTTTGGTCTATATTTTTAAATCTCTTTAACTGATACGTAGAGCAAGAAAACACATTTTTTTTCCATATTCAGATAATAAGAAATGATATGGGTATATTGAGGGTGCAATATTTCATTTGGCTACTCCGTTTTTAATTGATCATTTAATTCTTAAAATTGAATTCGTAAAATAAATTTCAAGACATTAATTTCGGTCATTTCCTCCATTTTCTTATGTGTATAGACATTTGAAATATTTTTTTTCTTTTTGTTGTTGTGTACGAAACAGACTTAAATAACAGAAGCGCTAATGAATGTATCTTTATTCGCCATAGCATAATTAAAAAAGTTACTTACTTTTAACAACTGTTTGTACTGTGTCTTCATTGATTATGAAAATGCGTTTGATACTATTTTAATAAACGAATTATAGTTTAAACATTTTGAAATTGGTGTTAGCAGGAAAATGGTTTAAATGTTACAATCAATATATAGTCAAGTCTCAGCTCTAACTTGTCAAGCTTTTTCGAAATATCACTAGGCGTAAAACAAAAGGTCAGACACTCACACCGATTTTATTTATCCTCTTCGTAAATGATGTATCTGCAAACTTTGATTTCAGTATATTTGATTGAAAATTACATAAACCAATCATGCATTCATTTGTTAATTTTAGCAGACGATATGGTATTATTTACGACCAACTCAGAAAGTCTCCAGGCGCAACTAGATATATATGTATGTATTCAAAAAAATGGGGTCTGAAGATCAACAAAAAAAACACGAAAATTTGTAAATTTAATACATTTCAATGGTGCCTAAATGAAGAACCGCTAACCGTTATACCATTTGTTACTTAGGTATACAATTTACTAATAACGACCCCGTTAACAACGTATTTAGAAGCTCTTTGTGATCAAGCTTTTAAGGCAATTCTTGGATTGTATTCACTATTCAGTCTAATGGCAGGATAAAATTCTCGTTTATCATCGCACAGTCTTGCTATTGAAACTGGTAGCTAAACAGGTTTAAGCAGGGAATAATCGGTCAGAATTGCAACATGGGAGTCGCTGAATCTGAATTCCATATCTTTAAAGGTTTGAAATAAATATAAGGATGTGGCAGAAGTATGTGCAAAAAAGCTCATGGCCTACTAGTCTTATGAAATTTGAAAATATTATGTCATCTCAGAAAAAGAAAATTTTAATTATTTGTAATTACATTTTTTTATTTGAAAAAGTCTGCTAATAGGTAAAACTTCATATTTAGATTGTTAGACATTTTTGCTCTTAGTTGCGCATGTATAATATGTATAATTTGTTCACTGCTCTTAGCCATGTGATGTGCCGATCTGTACTAATAAAGTTGGTTGTTGTCGTTGTTATCAGGCGCAGACCCAAAGGTCATTTTGCCGGGGGCACATATTCGCTTATATGCCTTATTTGCAAAATTTATTAACTATTTATTTTTCAACATTTACATTACTCAGGGACTTACATTTTATTTGGAAATTCTTGAAATTCGTTTTTCTATTAAGCGTTTTATAAGATGTGAGGACACAGGGCTTTTTAAACAAATTCTAATTGAGATGTGCCTAAAAAGGAATTAAAGAAAAGTTCAAATGATTTTGCAGTAGCAAATAACCCACAGTGGAAATCGTTCGTAATGTATTCCATCTGTGGTATGTTTATTGGCAAATGATGTTCTTGCGATATATTGTAAATTATTGCATTTACAGTTACTTTGTTATCAAGTATGGTTCAGAAATGAGACTATCGGAAACAACTACAAAATAATCAGAAGCATGTTGAGTCGATGTTATCCAGTGAACTTTGCCAGAATATTGAATTTGGCATGCCGGTCATTGTTTCAAATTTCAATTTGTCAATAATAATATTATTTTTTGGCGTCAGAACGCTAAGAATTACGAGTCTGGTCAAGCCAGTACATATAAGTAGAATCTTGAGAACTCTGTACGTGAACAACTTTGCATTTCTGTTATCATTGCAAAGTTAAAAAGTGTTCTTGAAAATTTGCAGCCACCACTTAGTTATCTTTTTACTTGCGGACAAGAGGGGCACAAGCCGAAAATGGTCAGTTTAGAATAAAAGTCAAATTGCTGGTCATTTCTGTGCCCATAGGTAACACAAGTAACAAGTCTATTCGCTTGTCATTCCGATTACTAGCAATATGGGTATGTCTTGTACTGAGCTAGTGTACTGTGGTTGGTTCCCGTTTATAGAGATTTTAACTTGAGCTGTCATTTGTCAGCTGACCTTTGTCCTTGAAAAATTGCATTAAAGCATGTGTTCGGCATCAAATCGGTTTTGATAGTGCGTGGCTCTTGTTTCATGAAAATGAAGGACACCGAGTACTTCACAAGCGTAAACTGTGTGACCAGTCAGAACACAAACCGAAAAAGACAGTTGACGTGCTTGCTTTTTTAGAACTGCGTACAGCTTGTCTGCAATGTTTTGATGATCAATGATGAAAAGATAAAAGGAAGTAAAACTGACGGTAAGTCTTTGTTTTAAAAAGTACAATTAAAACACAGACAATGGTTTGCTCAGCTGACAGGAAAAATTATGGTGGAATTCAGAAATATACACACTCCTCAAAATTATTCTTTAAGACATTCAATAAAATATCTGTTTCGTCCTTATAACCTTGTGGAAGCACATTCTCTGATGCCCTACACTGAACAGAAGTTTTACCCCTCCCTCTGTTCTCTGAATAAATATTTCCCCCACTCTCAACAAACTTTTTCTTACACAGAAAAACTGATATTTTCCATTTGGTTCCCATTCTCTTTGTGAGGTTTGCAACCATACACTTGGACATTAGGCATTCTGTTCATGGAACGGGTTGCAGAAAAAAACACCTTAGTATTGTAACAAAGTTACCTCCCCTTATTATGTTTTGACATTTGTCAGTTGTACATTTGTTTGTTTACCAGACGTCAATATTAAAAGATAGCGTTTTTGTAAGTATACAGACGGTGTTATTTAATTCAGTTATAACCAAATGTATGACCAATACTGTTTGATTATTCTGGTATAGTCTGGGTATGACTAAATTACTGAAGATTTATTTTATCATGTAGATGCTCATTACACTGTACAGTATAGCATAATAGCCGATTATGCAGTTACATAGTCATAGGCAGAGAAGCTTGTTATAAGCCTGAGCGCTTATTGATGCATGTACGTATAATATCAAACAATTGAAATTAATGACACATGGCACAATACAGATAAGCACACATTTGGTCTGTTACTGATGAAAATTAAGTGATGGTGCAGATCATTACCTCAGTGGTTAGCATGTCTGCCTCTGAGTCCAGAATATTTACAGAAGAAGTAAAACACTCATGTCATCACAAGTGTCATTGCAAAACTTTTGCAAAACCTTTGAGATTTGCACTAAGTGGTTCTGATACAACCTAAAAGTCATCTTTACGTATGTTAGAAATGATACACTCACATTGCAGCACAATGACACCCCTCATGGGAAGCTGGCAATGGTTGGTTGCTAAATTAATACTGTTGATCCAGTAACTATTAAGAATACTTTACCATCTTTGTCTTGGATATATCTGAAGTAGGGTGCAAAAGACCTTGGGACATGACCAATAGGCTAACCAGCCAAATCCTCTAGCTTTGAATGTCTCAGTTTATCAGTTAAACTTAACATTTGATCGTTTGAAAAGAATTCAGACTATGGAATCCACACTTACCGATCATTTACAAGTACTGATCCGGAATTGGTTGAAACGCTTGCCTCACAGAAACCGTCACAAAACCAGAATGCAAACATTTATTTACATGATTTTGATTGCATTTGTAACACTTTGATAAAACTCACTAATGAAAACTACCATTTTTCTTTTTTGGGCCATTTCGGTTTAGTTTTTGCGATGGATTTCACGCTTAACTGCCACGACTTAATTAGTACTCTCACCTGTTCTACTGAAATATTTATATCGTGGGATGTGCCGGCTGATCTGGATCTAAACTGTTCGCCTAAACAATAAAGGTATATCTATTGGAGGAAACAGTTAATTAGTTCTAAAATTTAAAGCCAATCATTTTGCAAATCATTTGTCTTGAATCAACAGCCATGTACCCGGTGATTATGTGCAACAAGGGCTTTTCTATATGTAGGGCAGACATTAATAAAAGGTTGGTTTGTAAACTCGGTCTGTGCTTGGAGTCAAATTATTGAGACTAATAAATATTAAATTTGTCTCTTTTTCTATCCTACTGCATTAAATAAATTTTTTTAATGACTGTATTATCCTGATGTGGAGTGGCTGAAAAAAGATATTAATAGTTGTAAAATTAATGAAAACAAAAATTCTTCATCGCCTGAGTTGAACCTACTCATAACCTCCCTTAATATAACCGTAACTGTGTATAGGTTAGCTGTTATTAAAGCGGCATTACTTCAATTTAACCCGCTCTTCTATGAAATATTACATGTATTTGGAACTATAGGCACAAATTTGCAGCATTAGTTCGGGCTAATAAAATTTTAATTTACTAAAATAAATTTGGTCCGCGCGACTAAAAGCAAAAGTAGGATTTCCGAAAAGTCACAGAAATCGAGATCGCTCATGAAGTGGTCGCTTCGTAAAAAAATAGGTGCTAAATATAGGTCCATTATATTTAGCTTCTTAAAAGTTTGTTAACGATAATTTAACATTATCATTGAAAATCCTGTCTATAAGAATGAATTCGAATGAGACCTTTTGTGTTCTGTTAGAGAGTTTATATATTGGAGTCAATATGGACAAATATGATTTTTCAATAGTATATTCTTACTTAAGTTTAGGGCTTTAATGAGCAGTTGAAAAACTAAATTGGTTTAGTGCGGCACTGCCCAGTTACTTACTTAATTTGTAAATGCTTATTAATGAACACTAACAACTTAGTAGTTGAAATTATAGTTCTTAAATGAATTCATTTACTGTGTAAACCATTCAGTGATGCAGAAGTACTGATTGATAGAAATAAATTAACCCTTTCCCCCATAGATACACCTTTATTGCAGTTTAGATCCAGATCTAGAATATCTGGAGGACAACCATAACGTCTGTCGTTTGTCCACATTTATTGGTTGGCTTTCCAGTCATCAACTTTTCGCCGGTCTCCTTCTGTTGAGAAAACATACACCTCTCCTGCTTTCGGCTTATATGGCTGAACAGTCTTCACCTTTGTGACGTCGACATTGTAAATAATGTCTTAGATTCTTTCTACGAAAAAAAAAACAAACACAAAAAACACTGTTATATCCCATGTATGCCTGGTTTTCATAACCTCCTCATATTAGAAGCACCTTATCTGTAGACAGCACAGATCTACCAAGAAGTTATATAACACGAACAGTATCTTTCTTAAATGATAACCAATCACATCTATCAAAGTCATTCGTGTTTTTCCGGTTCATCATCTTCTTCATCTTCACTACACTCTACATAGGACTGTCAAAACCGTTGACGTCGGAAACTGACTCCTACCCACTTATTCTTAGGACTGTCATTTACTTACCACAACCTATTTTTTGCTGGTTGCAAGAAAGTGGGGTTCCGAAATTTCGGTTAGATCTTTGCTTTATGGTTTGAGGCGGGGAAAACGTAAATAATTGTGATCGTTAATCTAGTTTAATCAATATTTTATCGATTGGATATTATTAAAACCTATATACTTATATACGTCCTTGATGGAATGCAGTCCTGCACATGTGTAATGTCTTGCATTGTCTCTTGGTCAGCCGTTGTCAATAACGAATGCTGTAAACCAATCCTCACGTCCTAGGCCTCTGATTGGCAGTTGTATGACTTCACGTTTGCTGTCCATATCGAATTTTAAATCCTCTTCCCAGCTTCTTTGCTAGTAGTCCTATAGATCATCATGATAATTATGACCAAAACAACCGATTTAGACATTTCGTTTAACAGTAAATATGCAAAATTTATTATAAGCAAAAGAAAAGGTACAACATATAACTATATTAAAGCAAAGCCACAATTGTGCGATATGTATGGCAATACTTCATTGACCGGGATAAGTGGCATCACCTTTTCCGTTTTCTAATCAATTAGATCTACTTGCTGTTTTATCCACCAGCATGTTCTGGGCGATACCGCATTCATCTAAACATCAAATAAAGATAATTTCAAGCTCGCTAAGAAATCTCTGGAGGCTATAACTGCCAGCTAAAATTCTACTTCTGACGATTTTCTACTGAATTAAAGACATGTGCAGTGTGTGGTGAGAACCGAACACGGTCCGGTCCGGGACAGTAACTACGGTCCGGGACGGAAGAGTCTGGTCTTGAGGGGTGTCCCTAAAATACGTAAAGTATACTTTACGCCGTAAAGAGGCGTAAAGTATTATAAACCCGGCGTAAAGTATTATAAACCCGGCGTAAAGAATTGTGAACTCGGCGTAAAGTATTATGAACTATGTATGAGGCAAAGTATTATTTATAATCAAGATCCCTAATGATCATTCCAGTATTCATAATGTCAAATCAAAAATAATAGAACACCCAGATAATTTTCATCATAAACGCGGCGTAAAGTATTATAAACCCGGCGTATTGTGAACTCGGCGTAATGTATTGTGAACTCGGCGTAAAGTATTATGAACTATGTATTAGGCAAATTATTATTTATAATCAAGATGCCTAATGATCATTCCAGTATTCATAATGTCAATAAATCAAAAATAATAGAACACCCAGATAATTTTCATCATAAACGCGGCGTAAAGTATTATAAACCCGGCGTAAAGTATTGTGAACTCGGCGTAAAGTATTATCAAATATGTATTAGGCAAATTATTATTTATAATCAAGATCCCTAATGATCATTCCAGTATTCATAATGTCAATAAATCAAAAATAATAGAACACCCAGATAATTTTCATCATAAACGCGGCGTAAAGTATTATAAACACGAAGTAAAGTATTGTGAACTCGGCGTAAAGTATTATGAACTATGTATTAGGCAAAGAAAAAGGTTGTGTTTGTTTTATAAACATCGAGAGTGTTGAGTTGTAGTTGAAAAAGCAAACTTTCAGATATGTAAGTTCAACTATATCCAGGTCATACCACGTGGAGGAACTCTCGCCATGGCCCATAATTTGCGTTTTTGATATGACCAATGTTTCTAATAAATAATAACTTTCTTTATGATTTAAGTTAATGAAAAAGTACTTTACAATATAATATATTAAGGCCAAAGTCATCTTAACACTTTATTTTGCGATTATTGATATGACCAAAGTTCGTTAAGAATAATACTGTAAAACGCTTTAATTTCTAGAGGATTAAATTACGCAAAACTTAACATAATTAAATGTAATAATCGTTAATGTTTTTGCCAAGTTTATTTAAATAAATAAATGAACTGAAAAAAACCCAACTAAATTGCGATATACAATAGATGCACGATAATTGCTAAAATCTATTTCATGACAGAAAATAACAAAAAAACATGCACAAAACAAGTCGGGGCTATCAAAGCCAGACCTATCACTTTGCAGTGATAGTCATTCGCGACGTAAAATTGAAAAAAAAACACAATTAATTTGCAATATACAATAGATGCACGATAATTGCTAAAATATATTTCATGACAGAAAATATATAAAACATGCACAAAACAACTATACTGCAAACACAAACATAAAAATAACCATTTACTTATAAATAAGAGTTTATTGGGGAGTCGGGGCTAACAAAGCCAGACCTATCACTTTAAAGTGATAGTCTATCCCGACGTAAACTGAAAAAAAAACACAATTAATTTTCAATATACAATAGATGCACGATAATTACTAAAATATATTTCATGACAGAAAATAAATAAAACACGCACAAAACAACTATACTGCAAACACAAACATAAAAATAACCATTTACTTATAAATAAGAGTTTATTGGGGAGTTGGGGCTAACAAAGCCAGAACTATCACTTTAAAATGATAGTCTATCCCGACGTAAACTGAAAAAAAAACACAATTAATTTTCATTATACAATAGATGCACGATAATTACAAAAATATATATCATGACAGAAAATAAATAAAACACGCACAAAACAACTATACTGCAAACACAAACACAAACATGGACTGTATGTGTTGAAATCATATATACATAGAACTTTTATGAAGACATATGGCTATTAATCACGTAGTATACTTAACTGTTGTTTTACATTATAAGTAAATCATGCAACGTTTTCTATGCGTATATTATGTATTTTTATAAACCATGATTAAATTTTATTTCACTAGAATATTTAATAAAAACAAATGAGCTTCATACTTATTTTCTTTTACTTCGCCTAAGGGTCAACGTTTCGATTTCTCATTGTGTCATATTTCCCGACGATGACACGTGTTAATTGTTTATTCCCCACTGTGCGAAAATCACAGTATGTCATACTGGGGGTCTGAGATTGTTATTGATAAAATTTTAATGATGACCCAAACAGCACCATATGTTTAAATTACGTACGGTTTATTATATCTTTTTATAACCAGGTTATCAATAAATGTTAATAAATGATCTATTCATAAAGGCTCAATTATATTACACTTATACTTTTCTTATACTATTATTATTATGAAATATATTGATATGCTCTGAAATAAAACTTGCGAGGACATACAACATAAAAAATGTTACTAGTATTGCAATTAATTATATCACAAATTAGTTTCATCTTGTTGAATTTGTACTTATGAAAATACTATAAAATAAACTCGAGGGGGATCCTTTCTGGATACCTTACGTCGCTTTCGTTACGATGTTTCACGCCTCAAATAATACACAAAATATTCAATCAAACACAATCAATGAGTGGATTATAACTTTACCCCGAATTCCATCAACATAGTTACATTTACGATGTTTATAATACTATATGCAGCATCTCCATGTAAAAAATGATTTAAAATAGTTTAAAATGTAAGGGTATGAAAATTTCCCGTTCATTAATTATCAATAACGAGTGGATTATAACTTCTGTAGTTAATTACTTAATCTTACTCAATATAAATAAGTTTCAGAGATTTCGAAATACTTTACGCCGAGTTCACAATACCTTACGCCGTGTTTATAATACTTTACGCCGCGTTTATGTTGAAAATTATTTGGGTGTTCTATTATTTTTGATTTATTGACATTATGAATACTGGAATGATCATTATGGATCTTGATTATAAATAATACTTTACCTAATACATAGTTCATAATACTTTACGCCGAGTTCACAATACTTGACGCCGGGTTTATAATACTTTACTCCGCGTTTTTAATAAAAATTATCTGGGTGTTCTATTATTTTTGATTTATTGACATTATGAATACTGGAATGATCATTATGTATCTTGATTACAAATAATACTTTGCCTAATACATAGTTGATAATACTTTATGCCGAGTTCACAATACTTTACGCCGGGTTTATAATACTTTACGCCGCGTTTATAATAAAAATTATCTGGGTGTTCTATTATTTTTGATATTTTGACATTATGAATACTGGAATGATCATTAGGGATCTTGATCATAAATAATACTTTGCCTAATACATAGTTGATAATACTTTATGCCGAGTTCACAATACTTTACGCCGGGTTTATAATACTTAATTTACGCTGCGTTTATAATAAAAATTATCTGGGTGTTCTATTATTTTTGATATTTTGACATTATGAATACTGGAATGATCATTAGGGATCTTGATTATAAATAATAATTTGCCTAATACATATTTGATAATACTTTACGCCGAGTTCACAATACTTGACGCCGGGTTTATAATACTTTACACCGCGTTTATAATAAAAATTATCTGGGTGTTCTATTATTTTTCATTTTTTGACATTATGAATACTGGTATGATCATTAGGGATCTTGATTATAAATAATACTTTGCCTAATACATAGTTCATAATACTTTACGCCTAGTTCACAATACTTTACGCCGAGTTCACAATACTTTACGCCGGGTTTATAATACTTTACGCCGGGTTTTAATACTTTACGCCGGGTTTATAATACTTTACGCCTCTTTACGGCGTAAAGTATACTTTACGTATTTTAGGTACTCCGGGTCTTGAGACATAAACAAGTTTCCGGTCTGCCATATTGAACCATGCGATTGTTCTGACCAGAAAGTCATTTGTGCTATAAGTGTGCCGTTAGAAGTCGACCACTCAACCCATCACTCGCGGATCGATTGCTGGAAGATTGTTCGCTATTACGGTAAGCACTTTATTGGCGCTGCGACTTGTGAAGAACGAGTGGGCCTTGCGAAGTAGATTCGCGATTCGCGGGAAAAACTTTCTCAACAAATTCTCGGAAACTTCTAAGTATAATATGAACTAAGGCACTGCCTCAATGCGAGCTCAAGTGCAAAACTCTTTTATTCAAGAAAACTTTTTAGCTTGCTGCTTCTGAATGACTTGAAACATCTTGAACTACACTTTTATAAACCAAAATGTAACAAAAAAGCTTTTACAGTAGCTAGTCTCAATAATTCGACTGCAAGCACAGACCCATTATCATGCTGACTTTTTACAGATGTCTCCTTTACGTCTCAACCAAAATAGATCAAAACTGTGGTGGAAATCGGCTAGGGTTAAGCATGTTCACTTATTGTTTTAAAACACATCTGCGATCAAAATAAATACTAAAATATTATATTTTGTGAAAAATTTCTGTTAAACCCATTACTGTTTAATCCCCTTCTCAGGTTTACATCGCCATGCGGGGCAGAGCTTCGATCCAACACGCTAACCAATGAAATTAAGATCTTTCTTCAAAACAATTATGTACAGTAAAGGAGGGTGTACGCGGTAAATATATTTGAAATGTGAAATTTATGTATGATCTCTTGCGTAATGCGTGTTTATTAAGCAGAAAGAAGAAGTTGCAAGTGATTTATAGTTTCATTTACGTTATATTAACGATTTAGTTCTAAACCGGCATTCTGGTTACAAAATATAGCTGTAATAAAGAAAGAAATAATCTGACAGGGGTGGAGTTGGAAGGCTGTGATCGGTGTTTTTCTTGTGCATTATGATGATATGAACAAGCCTGTATTTTCGTTTATCAACAATAAAAACTACAACAAATTCAGAGCATTTTTAATAAAGTATATACAACAGTGATCAAAACTTTCAAGACTGTAATTCGTCGTACAGTTTTATTTATTTACTCTGACCAATTTGACTCTATAACTGCAAGTATTTACATGACAACATTTACAGCGCAACCCGTTTCGCCTTGTCCAACCTTTTAGTTTTGACAACTTCTTAATTTTATTTTAAATCTTTGTGTAGTTTATTTTTGTCACTGACGAAACTTTAGGAAGGTCTATGAATCCAAGGTCTATGATGAAAAGTATTACGGATGAAATAATGAAGGACATTTGTATCAGTAAGTCTTGCGTTCGAATGAATGTCTTAAACTAGAAATGTGTCCATAGGACACGGATGCCCCCGCTATGCATGTTTGTCATGGTGAACATTATAAATTACCAAGTTATTTGAAAATCCAATAAGTAATAACAAACTCACAGCCCAGACAAGAAAATTCTGGCTTTAGTAATAGTGACTCTGACCTTGGACCTACAGGCATGGGAATTGTACACAACACAACGCCTTGTCATAGTGAACATTTGTGCCAGATTATTTTGAAATCAAACGTTAATAACGAAGTTATAGCCAGTACAAGAAATTTCTATTTTTTGTAACAGTGACCTTGACCTTGGACCTACAGGCATGGGTATTGTACACAACACATCGTCTTGATATAATGAACATTTATACCAAGATATTTTAAAATCCAATAAGAAATAACAAAGTAACAGAGCAGACAAGATTTTTATAACAAAATTCTATTTTTAGTAACAGTGACCTTGACCTTTGACCTTAAGGCATGGGTGTTGTACATGACACCGCCGTATCATGGTGAACATTTGTGCCAAGTTATTTTGAAATCCCTCCATTCATAAGGAAGTTACAGCCTGGAGAAGAAAATTCTATTTTAGTAACAGCCACCTTGACCTTGGACCTACAGGCATTGGTATTGTACGCGACACACCGTCTTGATATGGTGAACATTTATACAGAGTTTTAAAGTCCAATACGAAATAACAAAGTTACAGAGCAGACACAATTTTTCCAACAAAATTCTATTTTAGTAACAGTGACCTTGACCTTGGACCTACAGGCATGGGTGTTGTACGCGACACACCACCTTGTCATGGTGAACATTTGTGCCAAGTTATTTTGAAATCCCTCCATTCATAAGGAAGTTACAGCCCGGACAAGAAAATTCTATTTTTAGTAACAGTGACCTTGACCTTGGACCTACAGACATGGGTATTGTACGCGACACACCGTCTTGATATGGTGAACATTCATACCAAGTTATTTTAAAATCCAATAAGAAATAACAAAGTTACAGAGCGGACACGATTTTTCCAACAAAATTCTGTTTTTAGTAACAGTGACCTTGACCTTGGACCTACAGGCATGGGTGTTGTACCCGACACACCGCCTTGTCATGGTGAACATTTGTGCCAAGTTATTTTGAAATCCCTCCATTAATAAGGAAGTTACAGCCCGGACAAGAAAATTCTATTTTTAGTAACAGTGACCTTGACCTTGGACCTACAGGCATGGGTGTTGTACGCGACACACCAGCTTGTCATGGTGAACATTTGTGCCAAGTTATCTTGAAATCCCTCCATTCATAAGGAAGTTACAGCCCGGACAAGAAAATTCTATTTTTAGTAACAGTGACCTTGACCTTGGAACTACAGGCATGGGTATTGTACGCGGCACACCGTCTTGATATGGTGAACATTCATACCAAGTTATTTTAAAATCCAATAAGAAATAACAAAGTTACAGAGCGGACACGATTTTCGAACATACACACTGACACACACACAAACACACAGCCAGGGTGAACACTATATGCCCTTCCGCCATTACATGGCGGGGGCATAAAAACTTGTTAACAAAAAGCATGAGCTCAGACAAATTACCCCGAGCAACGGCCAACTGTGACAAAACTTGTCATTTTTGCACATGTTCATTATGTAACTGTTGCACAAGTTGTGCAGCTGTTTGTGTTTGTACTGGGAAAATGGACGCTAGAGATCGCTTATTGTTTTAAAAAACGCTGAAACTATAGAACTTTATTACAAAAAACATCAGCTCTGACAAGATATTATGTGCAACAGTCGACAGAGTTATAACATGTGATACTTGTACTTGTTTAATGTTGTTTAATATCAATAATGTGCAGTGCCGGTAAATACATGTTCAAGTAAACGTTAAAAAATCTTTTGTATTAAAGGTTTATAAGCTATTAGTGAGTTCCTTTTTTTCTCATATTTTTGACAAAAGAAATCATAGTGTTTTTTGCCGGAAAGAAAATAAAGTATTTTGTAATTGACAAGAATTGATCAATCTTGACTAAAATGTGTAAAACGGCGTTTAACGCTTACTCGCAGTACAGGTTATCATATAGTAGCGTCGTGTTTACATCAGCTGTCGATATCCAATATGGTAGAGCTAGGTAGATTTTACCGTGTTAAATCAGTTTGAAAGTTTAACTGCCGATGTGAATGATTGCGTGAATGGATTTTCTTTATAGATGTCTCATCTGATGCAGAAAATTACAATCTTTCTGTACATGTAAAAATTATGCAGGTAAAACCCAATTTTTTAGCCATAAATCGTGCCCAACGGATTTCGTTGGGCATTACATACGCAAAGAAGACAACTTTTCCACCACAGTTTTGGTCTATTTTGGTTTGTACTCTGAAGGGGGATATTGACCCAGCAAAAAAATAGCACAATATCCACCTTTTAGAGTACAATTATTTGGACAATACAGTAGCAAGGACAGGCCAATTTTTTAAGTACAACAGAGATACAAATGTTATACATCATTTGAAAGGTCTAAATGAGAGAAGTTCAAAACTGTTTGAATTTTGCAAATCGGACAACTATTACAAGAGTTATGGCCCTTTAAAGTTTTTGAAACACGAGGATTTTCCGATATGCTTCCATTTTTCCCCGAACTACCCAAAACGGAACACTTTTAATCCAAACACTAACTTTCTATATGTCATTGGAAAGATCTTAAAGAGAGGAGTTCAAAACTGTTTGAATTTTTCAACTTGGACAACTATTACTAGAGTTATGGCCCTTTAAAGTTTTTGAAAACTGAGGATTTTCCGATATGCTTCGGTTTTTCCCTAACTACCAGAAACAGAACAACTATTAATCTGAACACTAACTTTCTATATGTCATTGGAAAGATCTTAAAGACAGGAATTCAAAACTGAAATTTGTTTTAAAATTTTACATCTTTTAAGAGAGTTATTGCCCCTGAATGTTTTCCTATTTTACCTCGGCATATCCTACATTTACAATTAGTTGATATAAGTTGCTTTTTGGTGGTTGTGGGCACTGTCACTGTGCAATGTGTTTATGAAAAATTATTGGTCATAATCAATTAAAATATTTGAATTAGAAAGGTAATGGGTTATTTGTAACTCTCTAATTAATTAAAGTTATTTTTATCATGCACGTATTTACTGGCCTCTTACTTATGACGTAACTTCTCGCACCTCTTTGGCTTATTCTTATTGATATTGGACATACTCAACAACAACAAAAATGCTTTACTGAAAACATAGAAACAATATTATTTTATTCTTGTAATCTTACTTTATAAACATGCACAATGTATCTAAGGCTCAGTCAAGATCTCGAGGTCTTTGGCTCGGTAATGGTCAGCAAGGTTGTCAGAGTACACCGCAGCGTCATTGTCATAGATGATGTTAAACCATCTCGGGAATCCGGGCACCTGTAAAGAATAAAGAATGTCAGCACATATGCAAAAAAAACCATCATTTTATAATAAATAGTAATTGTATTTTAATGACAACAGAATTACCTGAGAGATTACTTTTCCTAGTGACCAAAATGCATTACCAGATGTGTCAAAGAATTTTTGCTTCACCCGTTTCCCTTCTAATAATAATCCGCTTACATCATGGCAGGGACCGACAAATTCCTAAATTTTCTTGTTGCCCACTGGGCAAGTAGAATTTTTATCTGGTTGCCCGGAAAATCGCGTAAAATTGTCAGTCGTAAAAAACAGTTTGTTAAGCAATAACAGTACATCCTTTATTACAAACAAAATGCACACACCTGCCTTAAACATCAATGCATTCTATTTCAAAATAAAACATTATATAAATCAATGCAAATTTATTCTGATTATAAAATGAGCTCAGCTCAATTTCCGTCTAAAATGCAACAAGTTTGAAAATATAAGTTTTTAGTGTGTGTGTTTTTTTACTAGAAATATAGCCCAGAACACACACACTATCATGTTTCTGTTCTTGTGATATATGATTTACATTAACATGATATAATGATAAGATAGTATATATATGATTTTTAAGTTTACAAAAGTGGACTACAAATCTGTAAAAATGTTTGCTGTTTTTCATCTCTTTTGTTCATATCATATTTATTTAGTAATATTTTAGCGCAAACGAATTAATTTGTGGAGATTTTTTATTTTAGTTAATTTAATAATCAAACTAATTATCTCCCTTTTTACTTTAGACAACATGTATCCCAAAACTAATATTTTCCGTCGTATCCGAAATGACCGTTCTAAAATCTAATCCTAATTACTGAACACAGTAAAGCACATACATCAATAAATTAAAGCATTATCAGTGCTCACGCTGGCTGTTTTAAAATAATAGCCACAAAATTTTTGAAAAATAAATTAATAGCCAAAGTTTTACGCGTTGTTTCCCCATGCATGGGAAATAGCATTATAATTATTTGTTGTTTTTTTTAATTAACATGATTTTTCTAACATAACATCTATGTTATAAAGATAAACTGTTAATTATTACTTTATATATTTAACCTAGTCAATGAAAATAATTGGCTTTATGTAAAATTACTTCACTATTGCAGACAAAATCATCTGGATTCACAGCTATATAATTATACCAAAAAGGTCTAACCTTCAAAGCAGTCTTAACCAAACAAAATTGTAAAATATTGCATTAAAGTTTTGGGCAAAATAATTTAATTCACATAAATTTTCTGCTTAGAACGAGTTTATATGCTAATGGGTAGTGGCAAAGACGATTCGGGATTAGATTAATGGTATGTCAAAAATTGACCTCGCAAAAATGGATGACAAACGTAATAACTAATAAATTGCAATGTGAAATAACTTTTCCAAAGCAAAAAATAACCAAAGCAACTGATTAAACACATTTTTTGAGAAAATAGGAAGTATTTTCTCCGTTAACATGGTTAAAAAATCGGCAATTCGTACCGCGAATTTTCGTCTTACTCATCACTTGAGGTACAGTATCAGGCTAGGTTTTTGCTTCAAGAATGGATTTAGAATTTGGTCAGTATTTACTATTAGATTAGATAAAAGAACACATCATTTATTCTTATTCTTAAAATATTTGTCTGCTTTGTTAAACATATGATAGGGGAATCCATAATAGCTATAAATAGCAACAACCTTAGAATTCCCTTGTAATGACGTAATGGAAATGCCCAAAGTTTACCGATTACAAACATCATTGACCCGTAGGCAAGGCCGCCAAGGTGATTATCTTAAGTGACACTTTGTTAGTTCAATTAGGGGATTAACGACCCACAATTATCAGGAATGTGGCGACCGCTCAGGGCAAAGTGGATGCAAATAAGCTAACAATTTCTTGCTTTTTTGACAATTATTTTATCGCCAAATTTTACCGCCAATTCTTTGAAATAATCGACAAAAACGTAAAAATATCGCAAATGGCGACAATGTCGACTGACAGCGTGAGCACTGCATTATTTTAAAATTCTACTGAGGAATTTTCCGTAGAATAAACGGATTAGTCTGTACTGTAAGATGTATAGTTTGGAATAACTCGATTAAAGTAACGACTGTGAACTAATTGATTCAATCATTAGCAATCAAATTACCTAATCACTTCTCGTCAAACATTAAGCGGCTACAAACGGCTAAATATACACCTTTTTAATTGTCAGACACAATTTTGACAGTTTTGACAGTAACTGTTTGTGTTATCACGCTGTCGCATAATCTCACGAGAATCAAAATATCTCGCGATAAAGATGGTACCGATTGTTGTGAAATATAGGCGTGTAGAGCAGTGTAAATTTATCTAGGATTAGCGTTGATTGGACGATTGTTATACAGGTAGGCGGTGCTGATTCATATGGTTCATCGATAATCTGATGATTAGCGAAAGTCGTTATTGCTGTCTATTGATTTTTGTTTATTTGGCGACTTGATATAATTACCACCACGGGCAACTAATTACGGATTTTTATGGTGGTCCGGCGGACTAGCTCTTTAAAATTTTACTTGCCCGGCAAATCAAACCTGGTTGCCCGCGGGCATGGGGCAAAGGATTTGTCGGTCCCTGCATGGTTAGAAGTTTGAATATCAAATGCCTCTCTGACAAGTTTCATCACATTTGCTTTTAATTCATCAACACTCAAATTAACTCTTTTGCCATCTACAACCTTGCTAAATGCATACACACTACTGTCAGCCTTTTGTTCAAATACATGTTTTCTGAAACGCAACTGTGCCTTAAGAGCCTCCACTTTTTCCTTATCTGATTTAATTAACAGAAGTTCTGAAGATATTTGCTCCATGCTTTGCCACAACCCATAAAATTGCATATCAAGAGTATCCTTTTCAAGTCTTTCGATGCGTTTTCTTTCTTGCCTGGCTTTCACCTCAAACTGTATCCTCTGATTTTCTAACCTTTTTTCTCTAATTGACTGCTCCCGAATTTTGAATCTTTCACGCTCCTTCTTGACTTCTTTTCGACTTTACAAAATAAGTTGCTGTGTTTCTTCCGGTGTTTTGCTGGCTAGCCATTTGTCTGTTTTGTTCAGTGAAAATGTAATCTGTGATTCAAGAGCAAGTGAAGAGATGTTTGGTTTCTGAGCTAGCAGGTAATCCACATATGCAAACACCCTTTCTGGATACTTGTTGTGTTTGTCTGTGCTTTTGGTAACCTCCTCATCCACATTCTCATGAACACCACCTGGGAGATGGTCACCAAACTCATGTTGCACCAGCTTTGACATGGCTGGCAAAAGAACACTCAGTATTGTCACTGTATGGTCATCAAGTCGGTCATCAGGTTGAATAAGCCGTTCAAATACTTTGTCTTTTTTCACCGGAACATCTGGATAGAGTATTGCCTCACCACTAATAATATCTTCGATGTTGTTAACAGTGTTGTCCAGGAACAGCTTAAGATCCAAGTATCTCTTGGCCATATCACTGATGGAGATGTCCTTGCTTTCTCTGACATGCCAGAGTGGAGTAGTGATAAGTTTTGAGATTAAGCCAAGGGCTTTCAATCCAGCAATGAAGAAGTC
Source organism: Corbicula japonica (assembly GCA_038501625.1). Classification (NCBI taxonomy): domain Eukaryota; kingdom Metazoa; phylum Mollusca; class Bivalvia; order Venerida; family Cyrenidae; genus Corbicula; species Corbicula japonica. The sequence goes on along the minus strand of JAZAYU010000017.1, from coordinate 8,499,697 downwards.
TTGCTGTAGATCATGGAGAACTGACTGCAAAAGGCTATTGAGGTTTGGTGTATTTTTTAGAAACTCAAGCAATTGTTCTTTAAAGAAGAAAATGTGCCCAGCATTTACAAAAAGAATATTAAAACGATTTCCTTTCAGTGGTTGTAATGGTAGTGAAAGAAATCCCATTTCAATCAAAAATGGCTTTACAAATGTTAAAAAGTTACCATGACAACCATTTTTCTGGTCTCCACGACGGGCAAATGCTTTACAAGCAGTAAACAGTAGGCGAACAGTGCCAGACTGGCCAGGTTTTAAAAAGAGTTTGTTTTGAATAGGAATATATTCTGAAAATGTGCATTTTCTACTTCATAGATTGCCTTTTGTGCAGTCTCATCCATGTGCACCAAGGAGTGAAGGCCACAGAAAAAATTGTTCATATGACTGATTGCCATCTGTGATTCAATATTAAGTATATTAAAATTTTCTATTACTTCAGGTAGAACTTCATCTCTATATTCCCTTAAAATATTATTGAATTTCTTTTCAGTACCTGCTTTGTCACTCATGGTATTTTTAATATTAACTAAAATTTCTTTTCCAGCTTGTTCATTTTCAGATGCTGCATCTATATCACTAATAATTTCTTTAAAAGTATCTAAAGTGTCTTGTGATGATTTGGTTGCCATATCCCGCAAACCTAGAAGTAGGTAATTTCCATCAGAATCACGACTTGCAAATGACCCCCACTTCTGCCCGTACTTGCTACTTTCATCACTATATAGCGTCAGATTTTCATTACCCGATAGCTCACTAATTTGCTTTCTAGCTAGAAAGCTCCTCTCTAAAATCCAGTTTTTTATAGTACTTTTACTTGGTAATTTATTTGCTTTTTTATCTACTAATTTAAGCACACTCTCTATAACACAGCTTACATGTTCAGTAGCCACGTGATTGTTTAACAGTGTATATACACAAGCATGTAATTCTGATATATACTCATTTTTATCTTCATTGTATAAAAAAACTGTATCACTCTGTAAATTTGTCAATCTATCAATTTCATTATGTAAAATATGTATTTCAGATTTAAGACTTTGTATTTCCTCTTCGTACTTGACATTTTTTGAGGTCATTAGCTCCAGTTGAGCACTGATATTTTCATTACCACACACATCAATATTCTCCACATTTTCAATTTTTTCCTCTTACTTAGAACATTTTTCCCACCAATAATTTTCTCGAGACACTGTTCTCTTAAGATTACGTTTCTGATATTCTAATTGATTTTTTGCCTGCTCAAAACTATTGTCCAATTTAACAAACTGTTCTTTTACTTTTTCTGATTCTTCTAATTCTTTCTTTTTCTCATTCAATTCAAAACATAATTTTTCCGCAACTGATTTATATGTTTGTGATACCAAAGTAGGACTATCTTTCACGCTAAATGGTTCAGTTGATGATAATAATGGTGATACTGATGATGATTCTTTTGGAATAGGGAATGTGTATTTAATTTGATAAAAATCTTCAAGGTTCTTTGCACCTTTAACTCTAGCCTTATCTTTTATAAGACGCCTCTGTTTCTTAACAAGACGGTCAATTTGTGTATAAAGTATCTTCTTCTCACATTTACCTGGGCACAGAGTCATAAGTCTATTAACAGTGTGCTGAATACCAATTTCATCAACAAGACTCAGCACACTCCGATTGTCTGATAAGGACATGGTATTTTTAACAGGAAAAAACAACAACTTTTTTTGCATACTTACATTAAAGTTATTTTAGGTGACTGTCGTTGTGGTAACCCCCAGGTGGAAATAAAGGGAAATTAACAGAAGAAAATCTGAAAATAAATGAAACAAAATATAATAATAACAAAAGAAACTAAAATAAAATAAAATTAACAAAAGAAAATTAGTCAAATAAATCTTCCTGAGAATCATAACCGTCTTCAGACACACTGTCAGATAAATAATCAACTTCAACAACATTTTCAAGTTCTGGATCTGGGGGCAGAGTTTCATCCGAGTCCGAATCAAAATTCAGCTGCCTTGTTGACCCAGACCCAGAACTTGAAAATGGTGTATCTGACTGTACATCATCATCAAAACTGTTTATGTACTCATCATACCAGTTAGGGTCTTGTGCTTGTTGCACAGAATAATTTGCGGATTCTGGCTCAGGAGGAAACAAAGTAGACACTAAATAAGAATCAACAGAAATTTGCAAAGGAATGTCAGTAAGGAAACGAAATAAAAGTCCCATCCGAGCATCATGAAAAACTAAATAGCCATGGCACACATGAGAAAATAAAAATTAAAGTTGTTCCCAAAATAAGGCAAAATAAAAGCAGGGTCAACAAACTCAGGATCATAATGCAACAAATAAACAAAAAGCAGACTGTCGGGGTTACGGTTGTATGTGCCATGATCAATGATTCAATCTCTTTTGGACGCAATGACTTGTCTGTAATTATTTAAAAGAAAAATAAAGAAAGTTATTGGTTTAATTAAAACATAATAATCCCAATCTATATTTCGTTATTCTTCATTAACAATGGACAAAATTTTTTTTTACCTTGTAAAATTCCAAAATTTTCAATTTATATTACTGAAAATTTCTGGAATTTTACAATGTCATGCAAACATAAATTTTTCTCAGTTTGAGTAAAAATGCAAAATTATGTTTACTGTACTTCTATCTAATAATATTTATATACCTATTTCTATTCTAGAAAATATCATCGAAGCTAATTGAAAACTGTTACAAGTTTGACATCTATTTGTTTACATCCGATATTGTCCGAATTTCGACTTCCGGTTTTACGGGTCACGACCCCGGCCTCACTTTATGCAAATGTGCTACAATGCGCAAAGATATTTTGGCGCGGTTTTTGAATGGTTCACTCCAGAAATGACTAAATTACAATAAAAGTTTTGATGCATAAGTGTGCTTGCAACAGTTTTCGAATAAAATACATTTTTTTCTCCATCGACAGCTATTTTTTTTTATTTTAAACATGCAGGGATAGCGGGTAAAAAACAAAAATTTACACAAAGGTCACTGAGGCATTAAACTGGGTTAATGGCGACATCATATACCCATCATGCAACTTTTAACGCGAGAATCTTACCTTTTCCGAGACTTGAAAATGTTTACAAAATGGCCGACGCTGACAGCGGAAGTTGACAATCATGAACTTCAAACGAAAATCGCGAGCCGATATTAACAATAAATTATGTAAATAGTTTAAATAATAATCAAATATAGTGTTTTCTTTCATTTACTACCAAAATTGGTATAATTTATGCGATTTAACCGCATTAAATCCACATGACAACATAGTCTACTTTCACATTGGGCAGAATAGGCCAATCGGGTGCGAGCAGGTGCGCTGACGTCGCTATTTATAGCGACAACCACGCACCGGTTAGACGAATTATTGCGCAATCGGTGTTTTAGTGAAAAGCTGACCTCAAAATACATCCCTTCTGTTCCGCGATGCTATGGAATTGTCTGGAGGCTTCCAATTGAATCATTTGCATAAGTAGGCGGGGGAAAGACCAAATAAGGCGTATTTGACAACCTAAACCTTAGATGGTTGCTATTTAACCATGAAAACCGAAAGTAAAATTTTGTCAACTTGGAAATTTGTCTAATACGACCGAATACGCTGGCAGTTTTACTGTTTTCTCATAGTTCTATCATTTCTCTTTTCATTTTGGACAATTTTGAGACTGTACTTGCACGGAAAATGTACTTAGTTGACTCGTTACTGAAGTGGGTTGTAAAAGCACATGTGGGCAAGGGAGGTAATTCTGCACTTCCGGGTTGAATTTTCGCGAGCGGAAAACAAATATGTACGGGAAAATTGCAAAGAATATTTGTCCTTGGTGATACTTAATGGTACAAACTACTTGTTTGTATTAGTATTTAATGATTGCAAATATGTATTTACGTTTTGCGAATGCTTTAGAGATATATTTTTGCGTTTTTCCTTAGTGCGTTTTTCGTACTATTTTCATTCGTACTTGCAAATTTATATTGGATACGTGAAATCTTATAAGTTGTTTGCACCGCGTTTCTTTTTCTTTATTTTCTTTCTGAATTGCTTTGTTTCAAATATTTTTGATTTATGACAACATTTGGCGCCTAAATATTGATTGACTATTGTTTTAGTATGATTGTGAAGTGAGTTCACTTGAGAATTTTTGTTTTAATTAGACTGTTGCTATGCGATAAGCATATTGAATTTTTAGCTCGACTATTCGAAGAATAGGGGAGCTATCCTACTCGCCCCGTTGTCGGCGTCGGCGTCGGCGTTCCCGTCGGCGTCCGTTAAACAAATGCGTTAAACAAAAAATGCACTTTGGTCCATCACTTGAAAACTACTTACGATATCAACTTGAAACTTGAAATATATATTCACCATCAAATTCTACATCATTACCAACAACACCCATAACTCTGCTACAAATACTTTTTAAGTTATGCCCCTTTTTTACTTAAATTTTGCGTTAAGCAAAATATGCACTTGGTCCATAACTTGTAAACTACTTGAGATATCAACTTGAAACTTGGAATATATATTCACCATCAAATTCTACATCATTACCACCAAGACCCACAACTCTGCTGTCAATATGTTTCAAGTTATGCCCCTTTATCTTATATTTTGTGTTAAGCAATTTGCCCATAACTTTAATACTACTTAAGATATTGCCTTGAAACTTGAAATATATTTTCACTATCAAAATCTACATCATAACCAACAAGACCCATAACCCTGCATCCAATATTTTTTAAATTATGCCCCTTTTTCACTAACATTTTGTGTAAAGCAAAATATACACTTGGGCCTTAACTTCATTATGAATGGAGGGATTTCAAAATAACTTGGCATAAATGTTTACCTTGACAAGGCGGTGTGTCGCGTACAATATCCATGCTTGTAGGTCCAAGGTCAAGGTCACTGTTACTAAAAATAGAATTTTCTTGCAAAATCGTGTCCGCTCTGTAACTTTGTTGTTTTCTATTGGATTTTTTAATAACTTAGTATTATTTTTCACCATATCAAGACGGTGTGTCACGTACATGCCCAGGCCTGTAGGTCCAAGGTAAAGGTCACTGTTACTAAAAATAGAATTCTCTTGTCCGAGCTGTTACTTCGTTATGAATGGAGGGATTTCAAAATAACTTGGCACAAAGGTTCACTATGACAAGGCGGTATGTCCACGCTATACCCATTTCTGTAGATCCAAGGTCAAGGTCACTGTTACTAAAAATAGAATTTTCTTGTCCAGGCTGTAACTTTGTTATGAATGGAGGGATTTCAAAATAACTTTACACAAATGTTAACTATGACAGGGCAGTGTGTAACAAACCATGCCTGTAGGTCAAAGGTCAAGGTCACTTTTACTAAAAATAGAATTCTCTTGTCTGGGCTGTTACTTTGTTATGAATGGAGGGATTTCAAAATAACTTTACACAAAGGTTCACTATGACAAGGCAGTGTGTCTGCACATACCCAGGCCTGAAGGTCCAAGGTCAAGGTCACTGTTACTAAAAATAGAATTTTCTTGTCTGGGCTATAACTTTATTAAAAATGGAAGGGATTTCAAAATAACTTGACACAAAAGTTAACCATGACAGGGTGGTGTATTGCGTACCATGCCCATGCCTGTAGGTCAAGGTCACTGTTACTAAAAATAGAATTCTCTTGTCAGGGCTGTAACTTCATTAGGAATAGAGTGATTTCAAAATAACTTGACACAAATGTTCATCATGACAATGTGGTGTGTTGCTTACCATGCCCATGCCTGTAGGTCCAATGTCAAGGTCACTGTAACTAAAAATAGAATTTTCTTGTCCGGGCTATAACTTTGTTTTGAATGGAGGGTTTTCAAAATAACTTGGCACAAATGTTCACCATGACAAGGCAGTGTGTTGGGTATATTACCCATGCCAGTATGTCCAAGGTCAAGGTCACAGAAATTATTTCTGTTATTTGAAATGAATTTCTCTCTTACCATTCACTTGTTAATATTTTTGCTGATTGAACATCAATGTATGGCCATAGTTGTTATTGTTTTAATCTTTAAATTGCATTTGTTTCAAATGATTCGAATAGTCGAGCACGCTGTCTCCTCTGACAGCTCTTGTATAGTTAGCTGTTAGAATTGTGATATTTTTTTCTCAATTCCAGCAGAATGACAGTCAGATGATTTAAATTTATCTTTGCTGTTGACAGTTACTTTGAAGCAGTTGTCGTTTGTTGTCAGTTCTGAAATGCAGTATAGTTGTATATGTTCTGTTTAGGCCATGTCAGCATGTTTCAACCTAACTTGTTTCTATATTTGTTTCTTTGTTTAAAATAAGTGGGATATGTATTTTATATTAATTACCCAGATATATATTTCATACAAATATCTTTTTTTAAGGAAATAGTATGCAAATAATAGTGATATAGTCTACATGGGTGGGTGGGGTAATCTTGTATTCCTTTTAAATAAAAATATTGATAGTTCTTTTTCATGAATATATATTTTATTGAGCAACATATTAATGCTTTGGCAAACCATTATGACAAAAAATAGTTAAATACCTTGTATAAATGGCATTTATGTGATTAACCAGCTCAAATGTTCATTTTTTGTTCAATTTTACGCTATTTTGTGTACGGTGAGTCAGTTTGAAGAGGTATACCAATGACAAAACACAGTTTACAGTCAAGTTCAAGTTACAGATCAAAACTGTTTATTGAACAAATTTACGGTGGATTAATGTGCTTAAACTGTACCAGGATGAAGATAACAACTGAGGTCAACTTTATTTAAAAATCGAAAGGAGTTACTATTTTAGACTGTATTTTTTCGACTTTGTGAAGCATGTTAATTAAAAACAAATAGGTGTAACATAGCAAAACTATACATTTTTGTGAATGGTTTGTTGAGATCTTTCAGAAAATATCAACTTTTCTATATTTTTCAGTATGTTTTAAAATCATTGGTTGTTGCTAGCTTTTATTTGGGTTGTTACACTTTAGCAACAAGCAATGCATTTTACTGTCTTAACTCTGATTATAACACTTCAAAAATTAAACTGTAACAGTTGTAGATTTCCTTGAGGCGGCCTTCGTAGCTGACAGAGCATCACTATGAAAAACTAAGGTTCAAGTCCAGGTCAAGGCTATTCTTTCCAACCCAAAACTGTCACATAAATATTAATATGTAAACAAAATAGTCCCTCCTGCTTTCACACTCGGGGGCTTGGGACCCGACGATGGTGTAGTTGCCTATTTTGTTTTGGTTCTTTTATGTACAAGCCTAAAGCTAATATCAAAATGCTGGTAATAGCACCATTGCTAACACAGAATAACACGTTATTATAATCTAATTATACTGATATGCTGGAAACATAAAAAAAATAGTATTATTAAAAAATATTTGCATTAAGGTTCCCATATCAGGCACGACTGCATCAAAATACTGGTAGACATATGTTATAAACAAAATGCACGATAGACAATATAATGGATGCACACAGATACAAGATAAACTATTGTTTACTATAGGACGCACAATACTGTTGCACATAATGCAGTTAATGTTTCTGGCATATGAAAAAGGTATAGTCAAACCTGTCTTAATCAGCCACCTGTGAATAGCAACCACCTGTCAGCCAGTTTGAAGATGTCCTAAACTGACATGTTGTTCTAATTTTCATCCGTCTTAAGCAGCCATCCTGTCTTAAACAGCCACTTTTTGTCACTCCCTTGGGTGGCTTCTTAAGACAGGTATGACTGTAATTATTAAAAAACATAACACTTATGATAATTTTAGAAGCACAACATGTAACATGTGATTCCTCGTGTTTGTAAATTCATTGTACAATGAGGGTATAAAATTATGTCTGTAATTTTCTTACAATATAATAGATTCAGATTGTACTGCGCTTTGCAAGAGTGATTAAGAAATTAAAATCAGTTTGACTTCCCCGCTCTGTTTCAATCGCGATGACGTCATGCGTTGCCTCAGAAAATGGAGATAAATACTGTAACTGTAAACAATGGCAGCATGCCATAGGAAATTTAAATTTTGTGATTTTAAGCTTGTTATATATCTGTTTGAAAGAAAAATCCAGGAATTTGCAGAATTAGTTTTTAGATTTGTTAAGAAATCGCCTCTTTTTCGTTTTAGGTTGTCACAAATGAGCTGGGACAAACTATAATAATGTATGATATTTTGACATCATGGTGTGGAATGCTATTGAGCTGTAGAAATCTATATGAAAAAAAGTCACCATCTTCTGGAATATAATGAACAGCAAATTTCTTATTGTTTATGTGCAAAAATCTTTTGTTCAGTTGTTTTTTGCCAACACTTCCATTTTGTATTTTGCCTTTTTTGGCCACCTCAGTCTGAGGAAAATGAAAGTAAACTCAATCTTATTGATTGTTATTAAAAATGTCAAAATGCATATTTTTGTTTGTCAGTGACCAGGAAAATTAGATTTAATTACACTTATTTTATCGAATAAATCAAACTTTTGTGATAATGACTTCAGCATGGGGCGAATCGTTATGGGGCGAAATGCCTATTCATGTAAACAAAATGCTTGTGCACTGCAGATAGGAAAGTGAGAAACAATGGGCCGACGTTTCGCATATATTTGACAAACACATCTACAAACGTAATGAAATCTACCTCAAAGCATTCAAGAAGATCTGACAGGAAGCCTGAAACGCTAAGTTTACTGGTGCGGACGTAAAGGTTGATGGTGTTTTGACAGCCTCGTTCTGATTTGATAGTTGCACGCGCGATTGATCTCCGACATTATGTCATATGTATATTTTTATTTAAAAAAAACCCTATAAAACTGATTGTATATGTTGTGTTGCAAATGCATTATGTTGACTATTCTGTTTATTAAAAATAAGAATAAAAATAAATTGTTTAATAAAAATTTGAAACCAAGGGGCGGCATAACTCTAATTAACCGCTACCTGGTTCCTGTCATACTGCTAACAGTAGTGTTAAGGGCAGGTAGTCCAGACCACAGACACTTGTTTAGGGGTCATTTACTGGCCCTATATGCCTATAGAGCTATATAGACCTATATATAGGCTTACAGGTATCTAGATCCAAAAGTGGGCAATTTCAGGAAATAAACAGATGATCTACAGCATGGAATACAACTACAATCACTTAGAACACAAAATATCCCAGTTTGAAAAAAATACCCGTTCACCTATAATTAACCAGAGTAAAGATTCCAAACTTCCCATTTCACGATAAAAAGTACATTCAAAAGACTACATCGATTTCAATGACAAAATCGTAACTTACCGAACAAGTATTGATCGCCGTTGATAGATTATCTATTAATCTCTCCGATGACACCAGTAACTAAACATAACTCCCCATATTAACGGAAGAAAATCCAATTTTTTATCACAGCCCCCCGAACTTTTCACCTTCGTCTTGGCGGTATCTGTTCTTTTCCGAAATTATGCAAATTACGTCATTTCCGGTAACGCCCATAGTTTCAAAAAATGAGTAAATTAAAAAAAAATTGAAGAAATTATTTGACAATCGTTTGAAACAAACCTTAAAAATAACAAGCAATCTCGGTAAGTGTCTGTTGTTTTGATGGTCAACATTCTATTTACTTGATTTTTATTTAAATTACATATTGTACGTACAGGAAACATACCGACGTTTTGCGGACGTTCAGAATTTTCCACCAAATTTAACGGTTTTTTGAACCCGGCTCTAATGCGCAGCCAAGTCGTTTATCAAATAAACCGGAATCCATCGGAAAAGAACAGATATCGTCAAGACGAAGGTGAAAAGTTCGGGGGGCTGTGATAGAAAATTGGATTTTCTTCCGTTAATATGGGGAGTTATGTTTAGTTACTGGTGTCATCGGAGAGATTAATAGATAATCTATCAACGGCGATCAATACTTGTTCGGTAAGTTACGATTTTGTCTTTGAAATCGATGTAGTCTTTTGAATGTACTTTTTATCGTGAAATGGGAAGTTTGGAATCTTTACTCTGGTTAATTATAGGTGAACGGGTATTTTTTTCAAACTGGGATATTTTGTGTTCTAAGTGATTGTAGTTGTATTTCATGCTGTAGATCATCTGTTTATTTCCTGAAATTGCCCACTTTTGGATCTAGAGACCTGTAAGCCTATATATAGGCCTATATATAGGCTTATATATATAGGCATATAGGGCAAGCAAATGACCCCTAAACAAGTGTCTGTGGTCCAGACTAATAACCGGTGTCAAGTCACCCAACTTCCTGTAGTTCTGTTTACTGTTCAAGAAGGTTTGGAGTTTCGGATACATACGCATGTTACTGTAAACGATCGCCCGCTCGCGTATCAACTAGTTATTAAATACCATCATTAGAATAGTGATAATTATTGGGTATTACGCCAACATTTGGAAACTTTAGGATTTCTTTTGTAATGTTTTGGATTTTTTGTGGCCTTTTGTGATTGACTGCGGGTGGTAAACACTCGGGAGTCCTAAGGCTTAGGCTAAATTAACCAACAGTTATTTTTTATATAAATAATTATATTCATTGAATATTTCTATCAGTCAGCTTCATTTTCATTTAACTTTTTTAGTTCTAATTGGTCATTTTTTAGTTGTAGCAGAAGCATTGATTTTTGTATACTCTTGGTGACCTATACATCGTGCCATCTGCCGGTTATTGAAGTGCCTGACAGTGAACAGAACACTCTGTTTGCTGACGGCTATTAGAGGCTTTCATCGCGTTGGTCAGCTCCGGCTAGACCACACAGAGCAGTGACACAGTCAGCTACTAATGACGGTGTTGGATGGCTTGGTGAACTTCCATTTCATACCACTCTAGACTTTTCAACAGGTGGATGGTGATTGAAATTTTCAAAAAAAAATAAAAAAAATTAAATAGTAGAAATAATTATGTCTCCCACCACGTAGTGGTGTGGGAGACATTTTGATTTGCTCCTGTCTGTCTGTCTGTCTGTCTGTCCGTCCGTCTGTCACACTTGTCCGCTCTCTAAGTCAAACAGTTTTCATCGGATCATCACCAAACTTCATCAAAATGTTAGTGGCCATAATATCTCGATCAAGTTCGATAACCAGCCATATTGCCCAAGGAATCTCAGAATTATGGCCCTTAGTCATTTTTGAAACTATAAAGGTGCATTAGTGAGACCGAATGGCATACTGTCACTCTTGTCCGCTCTCTAAGTCAAACAGTTTTCATTGGATCATCACCAAACTTCATCAAAATGTTAGTGGCCATACTATCTCGATCAAGTTCGATGACAAGCCATATTGCCCAAGGAATCTCAGAATTATGGCCCTTAGTCATTTTGAAACTATAAAGGTGCATTAGTGAGCCCGAATGGCATCATTCTGAATTTACTATAACTTCTATATAGAAATCTTGTCCATGCTTCTTCTCCAAAACTGCTTGGGGAATTTCATTAAAACTTCACAGAAGTGTTTGTCACCAAGCGTAGTTGTGCATATTGTCAGGAGTTTCCGCTTGGATTAGTTTTGGCCGAGTTATGGGCCCTTTTCTTTACTATATAACTTCCATATTGAAATCTTGTCCATGCTTGATCTCCAAAACCACTTGGGGGATTTCATAGAAACTTAACAGGCATGTTTGTCACCTAGCCTAGTTGTGCATATCGTCAGGAGTTTCTGTTCGGATTTTGATTTTGATTTGCTCCTGTCTGTCCGTCTGTCTGTCCGTCTGTCTGTCACACTTGTCCGCTCTCTAAGTCAAACAGTTTTCATCGCATCATCACCAAACTTCATCAAAATGTTAGTGGCCATAATATCTCGATCAAGTTCGATAACCAGCCATATTGCCCAAGGAATCTCAGAATTATGGCCCTTGAATTATCAAAAATAAGTTGTTTAAGGCTTGTCCGCTCTCTAAGTCAAACAGTTTTCATCGGATCATCACCAAACTTCATCAAAATGTTAGTGGCCATAATATCTCGATCAAGTTCGATAACCAGCCATATTGCCCAAGGAATCTCAGAATTATGGCCCTTGAATTATCAAAAATAAGTTGTTTGAGGCTTGTCCACTCTGTAACTTGAACAGTTATCATCTGATCTTCACCATACTTTATGAAAATGTTTGTGGCCATAATATCTCGGCCAAGTTCGATAACCAGCCGTATTGCCCCAGTCATGTCAGATTTATGGCCCTTGAATTATCCAAAATTGGCTGTTTAAGCCTTGTCTGCTATGTAACTGAAATATTCATCAACTGATTTTCAATAAACATTATGATAATGTGTGTGGCCTTAATATCTTGGCCAAGTTCGAAAACCAGCCACTTTGCACCAGGCATATCAGATTTATGGCCCTTTGATTTATCCGAAATTAGCCTTTTAAACATGTCACTAACCTGGTTCATCTATACTATAGCTATCATGACATTACCTACATTGCATTATGAGAAAGTACTGTGCTAAGCAGCTATAAAGGTATTTCTTACACTGTTTAAGTTTTCATTTTACAATATCTGTTCCATACTCATGATTTGGTTCTTGTCTCATTTTCTGCTATTTTTATTATATGATGTTCACCAAATGCTATAATTATCTGTGTAATAAAAAAACAGCCGCTTTGACCCCGGCACATAAGACTTATGGCCCATTTATTTATTTACAATTGGCCTTGATAGCCTTGTACACTCACTCTCATGGTCTTTTTTCAGTGCATCTTCACTGATATATCAAAATGTTAATGACAACAAGTTTGACAGCCAGCCACATTGACCCTGGCACTTCAGGATTATGGCCCATCAGAAATTGAAACTTATGTTTTTCCTGATCCTCCAAAAATTTGTGACATTGTTTATGACTAATATTGCACAGAACTTCCGTATGCCCTTTTAATAAATTGCCATCTTTATATTCACTTCACCAGTTTTATCCTGTGCATCATCAAAGATGATGCCTTTGTGGGAGACATGTGCTTTTCCCAAAAGCAGTTCTAGTTACAAAAATAATATTTAAGATAATAGACCAGGTGAACCAGATTTGGACTGTTTGAATACATTAGTTTGAATATATTTTCAAAATTATTTTGGCAAATAAATCTAAAAGTAAGTGAATAATTTCAAAATTACTGTGTTAACCCAATGCCTCATACACAGTAATCCATATCAGTAATATCTACTGCATACTGATGCTGCATTATAGATAATCAATCAGCACTGCTGCATTAAGTGTACACTGAAATAATGCAGATTATTGGAAAATTTTGAAAACTGATACCTGTTCCGTTTAGACAACATTTTTCATATTACAACTTAAGGTAAGACCTGTGTAATGAATACCTATATCCAGAAGAGTATCCAAGGGAGGTAACTATAGTAGTAAATTAGCATAGATTTCTATCATGCAAGAGGACCAGGGTTCAAATCCCGCTGGAAGCTAATTTTTTTTGTAAGCCTAGAGCTTAAATAATTGGCATATTTCTTTTTTTCCTGTTTAATTCTGTCATTGAATATAAAATTCTCATGATTTAAACTAAAATAAGCAAAATAATCAAGATTAAAGGGGTTTTCGCTATCAGAATAGTGTTTATTCAAGTCATCAATTTGAAAATTTCTAAAACTGGACGGTAAACTTCTCTGAAATTTTGTTTAATTTTTGTTTAAGGTATATAGTTCAAATATGGTAAAGTTTGGTATATTGCACCAATCAGGATTTTGCACAATTTTCATTAATTTAGTCTCGTGAAATATAAAAAATGCATTTTTAAAATTTATTTGGTCAAAAATTGTCATTTTAAGATAAATTCTGTATTTATATATTATATCTTTAATTTGTTTAGTAAAATATAACATATTTTGGATCAACTGTAAAAAAAATTAGGGTTGAATTTATCAATAACAAAAAATTTGTCGCCGATTAAAGAAATCGGATACTTTCACGTTTTTTCTCAATTTTTTAAATAAAAAAGCTAAAAATCTCAAAAACTACACGGTGAAAATCATTAAAATTTTGCATACAAGTCAGTGGTATGAAGCAGTTGATGAAAATATAATCATATGTTGGATTCTTAATAGTGCCTATTACACAGGTCTTACCTTAATTTAATTGTTTTATGACCAATAGATAGTACTTAGGAAATTAAATTTCCTTTCCAATGATATAAGTTTCATTAAGATATGACATTATTTTATACCAAAGAAATGCTTTTGAAAGTAAGGAATATTTTTCTTGTGTAAATTTGAGAACATTTAAACATTAAATTAGATTTGTTTTCAGAAACAAATGATTTAAATATTAAAACATAAAATAATTGAAAAATATAAAGTAGCAGAAAAGAAAACAACTTAATTTAACAAATAAAAAAACCTTCATGTTTGTTTAAGTTTCATCTGTAGGACATCAGTAAAACTAGTCTTCAGAACTTTATTTCATTGATATAATGGTTACTTTGGCCATCATGATTTTGTTTTTATTTGTTAATTATTAAAATACCAACACATTTACTTATATATATTTTATTTAATATATACCGGTATAAAACTATATGAAATCTGCTTTGTCTTGCTTAAGGAATAGTCATGTGGATGGCTTTTATAGTTTGTTCTTGAAGGGTTTGGTGATTTTTTTTTAATTTGAAGTGTTTGTATCAGAAATTTAAATGTCACTAATCACTATGAATAAACTAAATGTCCATTTTTTCACTCAATATTGTTCATGTGGTAAAGTCGACGATATCCTTGCTTGCATAATTGCACATTACACTCATGCCGGCAGTTTGGAACCAGGCCTCTTGGTGAAGTTCTCTACCTGAAAAAAATAAACAGAAGAAATAAATTTTAAATCATTCTATTGTGTTTTATTTATATGTTTATTGTTTATTTTTTTGCAATATTATTTCAATGTTAAGAATTCAAATGTAAAGTGGGTGTGTTTACTCAGCATTTAGTAGGGTGTGAATTTAGAAATCTCAAATTAAAACAGATATGAAAGAATGATAGAGCATAGCCTACTACAAATTTGAAGTGTGCTGTCATTTATTTTCTATGGGCGTGTCCAAAACTAATAAATATGATTAGTATCTAGGATTCTCAAACTGAATTGCAACACAATTAATTGATAGGTTTATTGTTCTGTAAATTATGACATTTTAATTACCCCACCCATTGCCTAATTTGCATAAGGCACCTAACATGCCACGCTATGGGCCACTTCCTTTGAAGCCAATAAACATCCGCTGTGAACCCTTTTGATCTAATCAAGTTGTTTTGACAGACCTCGGAGTCCCCAAAAATATTTAAAACTTACCTTTGATCATTATCCATAAATCACCGACAAAACATACGACATGTAAACATGTTTTTACAGCTGCAGGAAATAGACATGAAGGTCACGAGTATTCAGCTGATCTTAGTCTTAAAATAGCTTATTCATGTTTCTTAAAATATTACATTTAGCTAACAAGAGCATAAAAGTTTGCGCGAGCATTTTTAAAATTAGAAACAAAGAACTAGGTGGAGTGGAAAATTCCATTGTTCACCTCAGTCTTTGCAAAAGGGATGAAAACTGCCAATCATCCGGTCTGGTGAAAAAAAATCTGCCAGACCGAAAAATAATTTGCCAGACCGAAACAAAAACAATTATATTCTTCGTAAAACTATCTTATTTCACTGTATTTATGCTACACATACATTGGAGCCAATCAAATACTTGAAATAGCTCTAATTTCACTTTTACCCCCACACATTTTTCAAAACAACAATTCGGATTATTAATTCTATTTTATTCTTGAAAAAACGACAAAAATAAATATGGCAAGGTCTTCCTGTCAATCTTTGCCAGATGATATATATTTGCCTTGGCAATCCCATTTATGTCCTCTGAAACTTGTCTAGCAGTCTGCATCTGTTGCTGGAACTTGGCATCTCCAACACCCTTCTTGTGGTCTAAAAATATTTTAAAAAGTTCTAAATATATTGGAGGCCTTACTTTTCAGACAAAGTATACTACATTGATTCTGTTATGGAACAATAATACACAAATGAAAATTCAGACTGCCATTAAGTAAATAAATACAGAAATAAGTAAATAATAATATAGATATAAGTTAATAATCACACAATTTCAAAAACAATCTTTTTGAAACTGTTTTGAGTGTCCTGCCCAGTGTCTATTATGGTTTGCAGCTTTCTTTAATTGTCGCTAATTTGCAGTTTGTCTCTTGAACGAAATTCTGTCAGTACTGTATCAGCTTGGTGTTTTTTGCACCGATTAGCTATTGTTCGTCACAAAGGGGGTTTCATGTCAAATCAAAAGCTTTTTTTTTGTATAAAAAAACTTTCATTTATTTTCATACGTTTGATGTTGTATCTGTTGATGAACTTGTAATCGCGTCTTAAATGACTGCATACAAAATGTAATAATCAATCTTCGCCGGCAATGACATAATTTACGACACGAAAAAAGCGTGCGTTTCGTGAATTTGTCACCAAAGTTGATTTGATCATTCGATCTTTTTTACCACCCACGAAGAATGAACAAACATACACATTGAAAATGTACAAAAAATTAGGATCCACGGACTGAGCGCGATATATTGGATATCGCGATATATTGGAGCTGCAGTGTAATTATAACGGCAATATTGTTTGCACCAAGATTTTTCGTATCCAAAATGCTGCAAAAATTGCCGGTCGGCCGGACCGACGACTTCACAAAGCAAATTTAGCAAATTTTGTCGGACATGACCGGCGGTCCGGTGCCTTTCGCGAAGACTGGTTCACCTCGACCTTTGTGTCACTGGGAAATCCACAGTGTGTTGAAATAACCTGGATTTAGGACAAAATGTGAATATAAACCTTCTGATGTTTATATCAGATTTTACCGAGAAAAGATCATACTTTTAGAAAATACTAGGGTAGTAAACTTTTATCTGTTATATTTAATATAAAACAACCAGAAAAAGTGACCCAGAAAAATGCTGTATGTATGAGTCAGTTGGCATAATCTATTAAAGCCGTATATATGCAGGGCACTCGTTTGGCCGTTTTTGGGGCCGAATATCGGCCCCATTCCCCTATCAAAATAGTAGTGTTGCAGAATCGGACAAATATCATAATCGATTATCAAATCGAAATTCCTAGAAGAAATCGATTTAAATCGGAAAATAATCGAAAACTTTGACACAGGCTTTGAAGGTTAATGCCTGTATTTTGTTATGCACCTTTAATGTTTAATTATGTTCTATAAACTTGCTACTTTAAATGTAAATAAGACAATTGAGAGAATCAATTCAATTAAACACTATACAGTCATTACCGTCATCGTCTAAATATAAGCCGCACTCGTATATAAGCCACACCCCCCCAAACCCCGATGGAAATGGGTGAAAAAAGCCTAACTCTATGTATAAGCCGCGGTCTCTTTTTCAGACCGGTCGCCATTTTGAATCGCCGGTTCCAGTGTGCCTCAGCGTAGGCAACAACAGCCAGCTATACTTTTTCAGTGTAGTAGATACGCGTTTGACCCATGATAATTATTATGTTTGACAATTTGAAGGTATAGTCATTTTAACTGAAGAGTAATATTCGAGAAAATTGGCGGGAATGACCAAAATGTGCAAGTTTTAAATAAAATTCGAGTCGACCGTGTCATCTCAATATCTTGCCAAACATTCCATAAGAATCTCAAACATGGCATCATGCTTTCAGTTTTCACACCTTAGTCAAGTGACATACCCTCTAAGGCAGGTGAGACCAAGCTGCCAATTAAGGGTGACACTGATTTTACCAAGGGAATCTAAAACATGTCATCTGGCTTTCACAGTTTTTCACACATTATGGTCACTGTGATTTTACCGATACACGTTTTACTTGAAGTAATCAATTTGATATACGCGTAATTAAATGAAACGCGATCGACTCGTGGAACCCACTTGTTCCATAAAATACGAAAAACACTGGTAAAAGCCAGTTTGCATGATTTAAATAAATTAAAATAATTACCTTGATGGTGATATCGGTTCTTACGAAATTCGCATTTTATTTCCATTTATCTTTAATTATTACATTTATAATCCGCATAATTTGAAAAACAGCCGTTAACTTATAAAAACCACATGTATCCCTTACAAAAAACATGACCATGCTGTTTATTTCGTATGGAGGCAAAAAAATCAATACCGCCGAACATCAAACACAACTTCAAAAGACGACGTCGGCTCGAAACAACCATCGGTGTTTATTTCGGCTTTGCTATAAAAACGTTTGATCTACCTGGTAGTGTGCACGTGTCATTTTAAGCTTGTGTGATGCAATAATTACTGAAATGTGATAACAGCGATAAATTAAAGATTTGGATATATTTTAAATGTTGGAATATGTTAGCGTTCGGTAAATAATAATTATTTTACTTTGTCGTTCGTAAATGTTGCTGATTTTTTACGTACCGGTAATTGTATTTGCAGTAATGTTTGTGACAGCATTTCTAAGCTGTTGTTTGCCTGTGGCAATCATAATTATTTTCGTTTGCACATTGATTACCTCGTTGCATAGAAACGTCCCCGGATTGGAGATCATGACAATTTGCAAACTGACGATTATTTTAATTGTAATTACCGGTACTCAAAATAAAAAGAAGGGTAAAAGATTTCAATAATAGTTTATTATTTAGTACATTGTTTTACCTATCAAAAAATATATTCGAACAAAACACGTAAGACGTGACAAATATCTCATTCAGATTCCGTATACCGGTGCGCTTGACAATTTCGCCCCGGTAAAAAAATCGGTGTTTTGAAGGCATGGAAAAAAGTCTTGGGAACCTAAACCTATGTATAAGCCGCACCCCCAACTTTTTTACGCCGAATCCTGGAAAAAAAGTGCGGCTTATATTCAAACGATGACGGTATATAAATAACAGAACCTACATTCTTGTACAGCTATAATGTTAACTTGAAGATCTACAGAAGATTAGTCTGGGTGCTATGTTGTGTGACATGAATGCTTTGCCCTATTTTTGGGGTTAGTTTTCTCAAAAACTAATTATGTAAAGGACTACAAATACACTGTGACAACAGCAAGCTGCAATTTCAAAGGCATTGAAAAGTATGAGCAAAAAAATACAGTGCTTTTTTCTGCGAGAAATCAAGAACAAAAATACATAAACTGAGTACTTTAAATTCTGCTGGTTAAATTTCCATGCTAGTTTTGTTTCATAAGTTGAAGCAGAATTCTAATAGAATTCAGTATGAAAGTACATCAACATGATCTTGGATTGATGACTGAACATGTTCAATTGTTAATGCATTTGTAAATTATGATAGCATCACATACAGATGTAATCCCATTTGGTAGTAAAGTATTTTAAATAATCACTATTCAAGAGACAACTCCACCCTTTAACTTGAACCAATTTGCTAACAATTTCAGACACAATCATAGTATTGGGATATTGGATGCAAATCATGAACAATCATTGGCTGGAATCATTTGCCACTTCCAATGTGATTTCATTGATAAGAACCAATTTATGAAACAGCTTAGTGCATCATTCACAAAATGGTAGTAGCTTACAAAATTACCCCTTACTGTTGTGTGCTTGCTGCCACTTTTAACATTAAATTTGGAGTTTTAAAGATAAAATGTAACATCTTTCAATTATTTTTTTTTCATGTACTAAACATTGAATGAAAATAGGATGAAAGAACAATGCTTTGCAAAAAATATATCCAGTCAAAAGTGGAACAAATAAAATTTGTGTGCATCAAAATGCAAAAATCTGCACCTATTTGAATCCCTGCAACCCCCAAAACAGGTTGTAAATGGAAAAAAATACTTACAAGATCAACAAAATTTATGACTTGTACAAATAAATGACTACAATATGCCTTATTATGCTGTACTTAACTGACAGTGGTAAACATCAATATAAATCGATTATGAGGGAATGGCATCGGTTATCAAATCGAAAAGGTTTTCGTAGACGATTAAGCGATTTTAATCAATAATCGTTACATCACTACAAAATAGTATGTTTTTTTCCCCTATCTCTGAAAAAAAAATCCCCTAAAAATTAAAAAAAAAACGAAAGGAACTCGCGAAAATACATGTAAAAACTTTTTCGCGAACATTTTTGAATACGAAACCCATATAAAAACACCGTTTTACTGCGTATGTCTCGGCTTCGGTTGACAAACGTTTATTTTACAATAACGACTATGTAAGAGTCTAATTAAAGCAATCCTTCACAAGTAATTTCCCATTACAATGTATTGTCCAATGAAGTCTCTCGTAACTAATATTGTTCAATAATATCTCTCGTAGCAGACCAGGTAATAATAAATTTGGAGTTCTCGGATATGGCCGTTGTAAACAAAAATGTCTCACAATCAAAAGCACTACCGTAAAAAGATCGCTTCAAAAACTTTCAAAAAAAAATTCCGAAAAATTGATCTCCTGTTTAAACAGCAATCACTTTCTTCGATTTTTATCTAGAATCTACTATATCTATTGAAATTAACGTAAGTGAAGAGCCCTGTAGAATTTCCGGAAAACGGAAAGCAGACGATAACATTTCTCTTGAATCTACTGTCAGTACTACTGATTCAGGCTCCTGAGTCCGAAATTGATATTTGAGTGGGGATTTTAAGTTTGAGATTCTTGCATTTTGATGCAAGCAAGTTTGAATTTTTAATTCCAAAAAAGTGACAAAATTTTGCACTAAAAAAGAAGATAAATATTGTGTTTTTGCATAACATATTAAATATGAAGTAAGAGTACAGTGGTTTTTTTTCAAGAACAAAAACAAGTTAAATGTTGTGTCTTTTGCATTATAAATATGTAATAAAGATTCATCTGATCATTGAAAATAAATTGTTTTATTTTAAGCCTGCAATATAAAATCTATTATAATCAGTGGTAGAAAACAGTGTTAGGTCCTAAGGAGTTAGTGTAACATTTCAAAATCAAATCGTGTATATGACTTAGTAAAATTCCCCTTTTTCGTCTGTTTTTCTTAAAACGACACGAAATTCCCCTTCCTGAGGGTATGGGTACCTGTCCCCAAAAGCTGTCTAGTGCCCTGATATGAATCAATAGGTAAAGTAGATAAGTGCCGTATCTATTAGGCGAGTGGTCTAATCGTAAAACTCCGTATATAGTAGGCATTGGGTTAAATAAATCTAAAAATTTGTAAAGGTTTTTAATTAATTTTTTTGTTGTCTGGTTATTTTTTTTTGTCTTGTCTGCATAACATTGCCTGCCTCCGAATAATAGTATGGCAAACAAAAGAGTGGCAATTAATTATGCCTCGCTGGAGGAGCTAATGCCTTGCCAGGAATAGGCCCAAAGACCGCAAAGGCGATAATAAGCTTCAGGGAACAAAACAGGTCGATCGATGAATCGCATTTGTTGTCAATCCCCCACATTCGTCTGCCACGGGAGCTATGGGAATTACTAGACATCACCAGCGATGACAGGCAACAATTGCTTAAATAGCAGGCAGAAATAGACCGTTTAACAGATGTGATTGAGAGGGCAGATCTGAGAAGTCCACGATCTGAAGCCAGGATGCCGACTACTTGGATGTCAGCCGTGCAGGGTGCCGAATATGATAGGTCAGCTTCAGGTGACCTAAACAGATCATTTCGGAAAAATTAATATGACGAAGAGGCTGATGTGCCATCCTGGGGTCCGTGGTCAAATCCTCGGTTTGACAGCCAATGATTTCAGGCAGCAACGCCCTTTTATCCAGCACCAAAGTTTGGAAAACCAGAGATGTATGGAAGGCCAGGGATGTCGGACGATCATAGTGTCAGCAGAAGACTTGGCAACTTGCCAACATCACTGGTATATGATGGAAATTCTAGTCAGGGATTTCAATAGTTTTTTAAAACCAGGGATCATCTGACCCCTGTTTGGAATTTTCAAGGGGTCATAATCAGATGGTTAGAGTCATATCTTGTTTTCAGTGAACTTCACTACTGATAAAATTGCTTGATCTTCATTTTAACTTATTTTCATGGTTCAAATAAAAATGTACTTCATATTTAAAATGCAATAGACACAATATCTATCTTTATTCTTGAAAATTTTGACTGCTTTTCCTAAATTCTCCTGCATCAAAATGACCCCAAGCTTAGAATTAGGTGGGGTCAAAAGTGGAAAAGTTCAAATTTGCTTGCATCAAAATGCAAGAATCTGCATCAATTGAAATCACTGCTAGTTGGAAGCTGTTTTTTACCAAATTTACAAAATATGCCGAAGCTTAGTGCTGGTCAGCAAAGGATTGTAAAGACTGTTTATGCTGGTGCCTGACTGGCAAAGCAAGTGAATTTTATGCAAACTTGAGCAAGAAAGATGACACAATGGAGTATTTTGACATCAAAACGTTTGAAAAATGCTTTGGCTACAAAGACTTACCAGAAACTGCTACTATTGCGTTCAACAATGCTAAACAAATGCCGGATGAACTTTTGGATGACTGGGCAGACAGGGTGGTAACCTTAGCTACCAAGGCGTTCAGGGAGTTACCAGAGGATTATATGTACAAGCAAGCTGTGCTGCGTTTCTGCCATGGGTGTGCCGACAAGGAGGCCGGGGAACAAGTTGCCAATTGGAGGCCAGAATCAATGGAAGAGGCCATTGACAGGGTGAAGTGGGCGATTCATACCCATAGTGCTGTACATGGTCGCAATAGGAAGGAAGTACGTCTGGTGTCTGGTCCTGAAGAATATTCAATTTGTTCTACAAAGCCCCAAATCTCCATTGAAGGTAGGTTGGAGGGATAAGAGAAGAAGGTGGAAAGAATGGACGCAAAGTTTGACAGGAACATGAGCGTATTGGAAGGGCTTTCACAGAAGTTTTCAAGGAACCGCTCACCTTTGCCAGCACGATCCAAAGGGGAGGTGGAATGTTTCCGATGCAAGGGCAGCCATTATGTTGAGACTGTCCACAGCCAAAGCCAGAGAAAGAAGAAAAGAAAGTTCAGTTTGTAGAAATTCCAGGAGAGTCTGATCCTTTAAACAAGGAGGGGTCCGGCAAAGAGGCCTAAGCCCGACCCTGTATCCTGAAGGCCTATCAATGAACAGAACCGAAACAGAGTGCGATCAGCAGGAGTCTGATGGTACAACAATATCAGTTGTTACGAGCTCTTAGCCTCATGCTGAGGGCGTGGGTGAAACAAACGACAACAGCTTTCAGCACATTACTGATAACAACAACAGAACAGGAAAAAGGGATAAGTTATGATGAATCACTGGAGCGTGATGAAACCAGTACGAGTCAAGGCGATCAGCTCAAGTCTGATGCTGAAAGTGTTGTAGTAGCTGGAGTTAGTGACGATCAGCCACACGCTTATTGTGCATCAGGGAAAGAGACAGAGGTTGTAATTTGCAGGCTACAATCTAAATCAATGTTCAGAATACCTGTCTGTCTACAGAACCTTTTTGGAATCGTTACTATCATGGTTATTGCTGCATTATCGGCAATACAATGGGCTTTCAAAATCACTGTCCGAAAATTTGACAATTTTGAAATGTCATGATTTGAAAGTTGCTTTATTAAATTCAGGATTACAGTTTAAAAGTAACTCATCTGGCACAAAATTAAGAAGATTGACTGTTGTCAGTGTTTACGACGAAGATGAATAAATTAGATTGTATATTATATCACAAAATATTTGTAAACAATCAACTGTTAAAAACAAGATCACGACCGCCATTTTCACTTCCGGAAAATGCAATTGTACCAATTTTATACATGATTTGACATAATTTTGCACAAACAAGCAATATAATAGGCTATATGTTGACTAACCTGTTCAAATCCATCACTTTACCGACATTGTAGATCTAAACGTGCTGGTTTTGCCGGTCAAATATCACGACTGTTTCGTTCATGAACTACATGTGTGAATCACAATGTGTTGAGTATGTCAAAATATGGAACGTAATAATGTTACACGATATGAATAGGTTAACTTGATTGTTTAAGTGACTATTAAAAAGAGCCCCATAAACATTTAAACAACTAATTTCTTGTCATAGACTCGTCTTTCTTTGAATTTGGACCAGTCTATTAATTTTTCATAGAGGGGTTGACAGAAATCAATAGACTTGAATAGTAAACAGTGTTGATTCTGATTAAACTGCAATAATGCTTGGGTTGATCTGGATCTCTACACTGAATGCAAATATTATCTAATCTTAAACTTAATGGTATTGCTCCTTTATCTGTAGGCAAACAGTTTAGATCTAGATCTGGTAACACATCTGTGCAATCTGCTAATGCCTGGGTTGATCTGAGTCTGCATTCTTTACATTTTTTTCATGTAAATGTCACATTGACATTAATGATTATTTTGTGGATCATAATGTCTTGCGGAAAACTTGAGTCATTCCAATTTTGAAAAATATGAGTTTCTAAATAGAAACAGAAAACCTTTTTGCAAAAATTAACAATTGTTAACCTCAATGTCAGATTTTGAAAATGTGTAGAACCCTGTTCAGTAGGTTATATGCAGTACACATTTGATAAGTCTTTCTCACATGGACAAACAGTATTCATCTAGATCAGCTAGCTTTGATGTCTCATAAGGATTTGCACTGTTTGCTCTGCACTGTTTGCTTTTTTTCTTACCAAGAAGTTCTGAAGTTGACATAGCAGATCTAGATCATGTGACACAGATCTGGACAGTCTGATCTGGATCATTATTGTTTGCTTCTTGGATAAAATCTTAAAGCAAAAAGTGTATACGATGATCTGATCTACACAGTTTGCATGATCTAAGCTTTCAAGTTTAATATTTCTATTGATGATTCAAGCGTTTTATTTTTCTTTGAAGTGACTGTTGAGTACAGAGTCAACTTTAGTCAACGTAGATAAACCTTTTATGTGCTGAGTGCAAAAGAGTTGTAAGTTCTGCGGCTTTTGATCATAAACAGTTACAATTGTTTTGCACTTAGGCCATGAAAATGTTGCAGGAATATTTTGCATTTTGATAAAAGCTAATTTGAATGTTAACACGTTTGATCCCACTTAATTTTGAGCTTAGGGCCATTATGATGCAGAAAAAATTTGAAAAGTGATCAAATTTTGCAAAAAATGGATCAATTTTGTGTATTGCATTTTACAAGTAAATACGCAGTAAATGTCTTTTTGACTCTTGAAAATAAATGTAAAAGAAGTTGAAGCAATTTGGTAAGTAGTAATCATTGAATACAGCACAATATTATGACATGTGACTTCCTGATTACATAATATATATATATATCATAATATATATATATACGAGGGGTGTTCGGGAAGTTTAAGGACTTTTGCTATATATTTGTTATTTATGGTGCATTTGTCTCCATATTTCACAAAAATATATTTCAATATATGCTTTATGTTAAATATCACGCTCATTAGCAAAAATGTGTAAATCCCGCTTACAACTCGTGTCTATAGTAACCGCATAACGCATACCCAGAGCACTCCGTTTTTTAGCTCACCTGTCACATAGTGACAGGGTGAGCTTTTGTGAGGGGCCTTCGTCCGTCGTCTGTCCGTCCGTTCACAATTGTTGTCCGCACTCTAGCGGTTGTAATTTTGGTCCAATCTTCTTCAAACTTAGTCAGAATGTTTATCTCAATGATATCTAGATCAAGTTCGTAACTGGGTCATGTGACCCTAAAACTAGGTCACTAGGTCAAATTATAGAAAAAGCTTGTCCGCACTCTAGCGGTTGTAATTTTGGTGCGATGTTCTTTAAACTTGGTCAGAATGTTTATCTCAATGAAATCTAGGTCAAGTTTGAAACTGGGTCATGTGACCTTGAAATCTAGGTCACTAGGTCAAATTATAGAAAAAGCTTGTCTGCACTCTAGCAGTCTTAATTTTGGTGCGATCTTCTTTAAACTTGGTCAGAATGTTTATCTCAATGATATCGCAATTTTTACGCGCATATCATCAGAATTGTTTGAATGTCAACGATTCTAGCACAACAAGGATTTTGCAATTCAAGAAAAAAATGATGTCAATTGGCGACGTTGAAGTCAGGGCGATAATTAAGTTTTGTGTCGGGATTGAAAAGACGCCCACGGAGACCTATAAAATGATCCAGGCATCAAGTACAATGAAGAAATGTTGCAGATATCTTGTATTTAGATGGCACGACATGTTCTGCAACGGAAGGGAGTCGATAGAGGACGACGAGCAATGCGGCTGACCATCGGTGGTAAAAAGTGGCGTTAAAGACAAGGTTCGGCAGCTGTTAAACGAAGATCGACAACGCACAGTTCGGGAAATGTCTTCAGAACTCAGAGTTTCAGTGTCCACCGTCCATGACTGCCTTAAAGAAGACAACATGTCAAAAGTTAGTGCGATGCGGTTTCGAGACTACTCAAGAATGATGAACGCGAATGCAGATTACGCTGTTCCCACGAGTTCGTCCAACGCGTTGAAAGAGAGGGGGTTGCATTCCTAGATAGAATTATAACGACAGAAGAAACATGGCTTTTTCACTTTGACTTGGAATCGAAGCAGGAATCGTCCATCTGGAAAACTCCCGGAAGTCCTCCACCAAAGAAAGCATGTGTGCAGAAAAGCGGCGGGAAACGCATGTTTGTGTTTTTCATGGACAGGTGGGGAATGCAACTGCAGCACCAAATCCCGGAAGGACGGACAGTTACTGCGGATTATTACTCAAAGGTAATATATAAAATAATTTATTTTTTTTAAAAGTATAATATTTTTATAAATATATATATATGATAAAACATTTTTTCGCCATGATGATTTATACTTTATACGCTATTCATAGAAATCGTAAAATTGTCTAATTTCATGTTCTAGGGCGCGATCTCGTCCAGGCTATAAGGAAGAAGCGCCCCGGGATGGACCTCGACCGACTAATACTACATTAGGACAACGCCCCCGGTCACCGTGCTCAGTCTACTCAGTTAGAAATCAGCCTCCTGGGATTCGAGACGCTGGAACATCCGCCCTACAGCCCGGACCTTGCGCCCATGGATTTCCGCATTTTTCCGGAAATAAAAGCCCAGCTGCGCGGTAAATGTTTTGATTCCGGAATGGATCTTCAAATCGAAACACAGAGAATAGTTTCGACATTCAACACTGCCTGGTATGAAGAACATATGACAAATGGGTCAATCGACAAAGAAAGTGCATCGCGGTTAACGGCGATTACGTTGAAAAATGAGCCAATATAACGTTTTATGAATGATAACGTTAACATTTTAGCACCGATATGACGTTGGCGTGCTCCGGGTATGCTTTGGTGTATGTTTTGTTTTATTTGTAATTTACTTACTGTTTTATGTACATTTTTGTAATTTTTACAGCTGGCTGTAAAAGAATTAAATTTTGTAACTGTGTTTTTCTTATCTTTAAATTCATATTATTTATTAAAATACAGCAAAAGTCCTTAAACTTCCCGAACACCCCTCGTATATGACACCATGAAAATTCTAAGCAGGGGGTCAAATGACTCTTGGTTTTGAAAGCTAAATATTGAAATCCCAGATGTTGTATATAGGTCTCTTGACTAATAATGATTACCCTTACAGTTATAATCAGATACCAGTCCTCCAGGATTAAAGCCTTCCTCCATGGATACACCATTATCACATGGGTGACTAATTGTAGATCCAGATCAGCTTGCACATCCATGCCATCTGATCTTGATCTACACTGATTGCTTTTTGGTCAGATAATAATATGATGAATCTAAAGCAAAGAGTTTAGATCGTATCAAATGGCCAAATTTGGTGTAATTGGACCTACACCAGTTGTTCATAGGATAAAAGCCATATCTCATGGAGTTAAAGAGTTTAACAAAGATTGGATATCAGTACCAGAACTCATAATTTGGAACTTAGTTGAGCACAGTTGCAGAACTGACTATTCAGGTTTAATCCATGGACATGCCTATAATCGCATGGGCAAACTGTGTAGGACTAATGAGCAAGCTGATTTCTTGGACAGATTTAACCTAATGAATCTAAAAGTTACCTGTATAGATATGGATCACACAGCATGGATGTGCATGCTGATCTTGAGCTACACCAGTCACCCATTGTATAAAAGCTATAACCCTTAGAGTAAAGGTTTAATAAAAATTGTAACTTATTTGGTATTTCAGTGAGTGTAGTGCCCCCTTCACCAATGGATAGCAAGTCTGCCTTTTTGGATGAACAGAAGATGACAAACACAGAGGGCTTTCTTGACTTGAAGAGAGGGAAATCGACAAATTTTCAGCCGACAGAATCTTGCTCGGGTGCTTTGGCTTTTGGGAACTTAAAGAAAGGTGTTGAGACCAAGCCACCACTAAAGACATTTCACGAAGACGGACCTTTGCCCCTCCCAACAAAAGAGACTGCTGGGGACAACTATGAAGAAGGGTAAGACAGCATGTTCTTACGAATTTAGGAGTATAGGTCATAAAAATAAAAATTGTTCATTATGACGTTTGGGCCTATTGCATTTGTCAAAATTATTAGAAATAAAAACTTATAACATTTTTGTGTCGCCCTTTCAAGAAATGGGGATATATAGAGAATGCTTTGTCCATCCTTCTGTGCGTCTGTCTCTCCGTCATGAAAACTTCTTGATGGCTATATAACTTTGCCATTTCTTAATATTTCATCAGCCTTTCAAATTGAGGGTTGTCCCAATAAATCGTAGACTATTTTAATAGAAAGAAAACTACTGAACACATGTTAATGCAAATTTCAGAGTTAAGGTTTTAGAACTGTAATATGCACTTTTGCAGATTGGGATCTCGTTGTTTTCATTTCCAAGTACATCCATTTAGACATCTAAACACGAGTTTTAAAAAACACTTACCGTGCGTAACTCAAGAACAGGGTTGGGCGGTAAATACCACCCCCGGTATTTACCGGTGGTATTTACCGGTATTTACCGCCCTGGAAAATACTCCCCAAAGTGGCAAATACTGGAAAATACTGGCAAATACTACTCAGATGAGTTTTTTTGCCTTAAAATACTGCAGAAATCTTAACTTAGTTGACTGTTATTAATGTATAATCATAACAATAATTAAATTACTCATATATTTTAATTAAATTTCATATCAGGTTATCACTTTAAGCACTTTAAAGTAAAAATAATTCTTACAGAATTGTCTTTTTTTACTCTAAGAACCAAAAATACAGCAGGTAAGAAATTAATGCTGATCCACCTGTGCACCTGGCCATTGACACAAGCAAGGCCATAATGTCTAGTCTATTAAAACAACATTACAGGGGGCTGTAATAGCCAGGGGCAACAAAGGCAACAGTAAAGTGTCATAAATAACCTATACAATTTGTCTAGGTGCAAGTAAGTGGTTGTGTATTGGTGTGACAGCAGAAAGCTGCCAAACTGGTGTTCTGTTACAGGTATCTTAGGGGGAAAGAAGAGATTGACTGGTAGACAGAGGCTTCTTTGTATCTAAACATTATTTGTTATTGTATTCATGTATATTTATTGTAAGTTGTGTACATTACTTGTTTATAATTAAAATTAACCCTCTAAAATGCTGACTCCATTATTGTTAATAATTGAAATTTGAATTTGTCCATATGCTGACTATCAGGGATACATTGTATTGTATAAATTCCATGGATGGTCAATTCAAATGACCACTTGTTCAGTACTTAAATTTTTTTTATTATGGATAAAGTGATAAAAGTGTTAAACTTAAGTACAAATATAATGGCAATTAATGGGTAAACTTGAAATTATCTATATGAATGCTGATAATAGATAATATTGTATAAATTCCAGACTGGTAAATTCAATTGACCAGTATTTGCCAGTAATTGCCAGTATTTGCCGGTAAATACCGGTAAATACCGCCGGCATGGACAATACTCATATTTGCCGGCATTTTGCCAACCCTGCTCAAGAAATTTAGTATTTTAGAAGGGGACCCTCTGTTTCGGATAATGGGCTGTAAAATTAAACATACTAGAAGCTAAATTCATCTCTATTTCTTTGAAACCTTGTAAAATTTTGTAAAGTAAAGGCTAATTGTTTAAGGACATCATATCTAAATAGGAAAAATCAAGCATTATGTTTAGAATTTATTTCTAACACTTTATAAATTGACTTTTTTAAAGTGTACCCCATCTTCGGAAATGCACATTTGTCCGATCTGCAAAAATTAAGCAAGTTTTTATCTTTGATTTTTGTGCATGTTTAATGCAGTAAAATAATTGTGTTATACTGATAATACATTAAAATTATCTGCAATGTGTATAGAATCAAATAATTAAAAGAAAAGAGCACCTCACCGTCTTCGTTTTCATTTTATTGGCCTACAAAATAGGTACCTATGGCCCAGACCAAACGGTTAAAAACCACAAAAACCAAAGGGCTTGGTTTACGAATGGTGATTTTTTTATACCCCCTCAAATTAAAAAAAACAACAAGAAATACGCAAGCAATCAGCTATGCTGGTTAAAATTTAACCTCAAAAAAGTAATTTTGGCAACCGTAACCATAGCAACCAAAGCATTCTTTTAAAGGAAAAATTCATCGTGCAAACACATAAAATTAGTTTTATAAGACAAGTATCACAAAATTACTGTTCAATTATAGAAACAATAAAATAGCAACATTTTCCTAAATGAAAGTACAGATTCCATAATCATTTTTGTTTCATATCGTGATTCTGTTGCTGTATTATAAAAGAGTCAGTATTTTGTAATATTACAATATTTCAGTTTTCATGGGTACTAAATGAAGATGAAGAATAATAACAATTATTTCCGAATTTTAAACCTATTGATTATACTATTTTCTCCAAAAAGTTCCTCACTATATTTAAAACAAAAGAAGAAGAAGGGGAAAAAAGGTTCCTCTCCCGAGGATTGAACCGGGTCCGTCAAAATGAAGAGTCCTGAGCGTTACCACCACGCCACGGAGGATTGACCAAACGCTGGTCAATTTCATATAAGCTATATTCATTACTGAGTGTTGTTCGTCTATAGACTTATTTTGAGTATTTGCTATGAAAATATTTGTTTACTTTACATCAATTTTATATCCGCACTTTGTTATTATTTGATTTAGTTATTAATGACGTCATAATCGGGGAAAACACCTAAAGAGTAGACTCCTTTTACGAAAAATAGTATCAACCGGAAACGTACGAATCAGCGTTCGGAAGAAAACGAATAAGTGACGGCATAAGTCGATGTTTGGCGGAAATATTACAGTTCTAGAACCTTAAGACATCATTTGGTAATTTGTATACGAAATATCAAAGAAATATAGAGTACCATAACGAAATTGCAAACATTTTAACATGACAACCTACCGACCAGCGGCGCACATCGCAACGTCATTACAATGCTCACACAGCATACTGTTACTCTTTTCTGAAGTACTCTTCAGCATGTTCGATACTCTCATGGTGTCTGTTCACCCGACTGTTAAATTCATTGATGTAACACTCTGTTGGAAGAGTTTTGTTGAAGGTCAAGCCTTCAGATCTCGTCGCAGTTCTCAAATTTGCGACCCATGAGCCCGTAATTACACAACGTCTAGCGAAGCGAGGTTCGGCGAGTACGGGGTATGACTGATTCTGAGTGTTATTTCCGTTTCACTATGCGAAAACTTTCTCAGCCACTTCTATACCAATGCCCTGGATAAGAGGATGCTTGCTTAACTTGTTTTTATTTCTTAAGTGTGTCTTTTGGCGTCAATTTGCTTTTATCACAATATTGGACGATCGAAATGTGCGTCGCGGCTTCTTCAAACATCACGATTTTCATAAGAAGTTAATGTTTACCCATTTCATGAAACAAGCACTACTCTTATACAAATTATGGCAACTTTTTTAATAATTGGGTATTTATTTCAGAATGATCACCAATTAAGGCAACATTAACAATTGGCGGCTTAAATGGCATTGTGTTATGTATTACAATGTAATTGTTTGAAGTAAATTATTGAATTCCAAATCATAGCGTTTTGTGACGTGCGCTGCCGATCACTATCTTGGTTTAATGGTGTATGTAAATTCTTTATTTTAAAAGATTTTACTTTGAAATTCAGCACACTTGTTACCAAATGATGTTTTAACTAACTGTCAAATTTGCTTAAAGATATGTTCAGTAGTTTTCTTTTAATTCAAATAGGGACAACCCTTGTATATTGCCCCATTTTGTACTTGGATTTTGACATAAAATTTAACATTGGCATTAACTTTGTCATTTCTTAATATTTCTTCATTAAACTTGCTTACCGCCACACAGTCTTGATGATGTCAAATTCTGAAGGTCATGGTCACATTTGATTGAGTTATGCCTCTTTTGTACTTGCCATGGATTTTATTTTGACAGAGTACCAGAGGGCGACACAAGTGTTCAACTGAACACCCATCTAGTGTTTTTGAAGTTTTCATGTATTATTATTTTAATAAATGTCATAGGCTGAAATGCCATAATAAAAAGAGTGAAGAAAGAGTTTCATTAGAAATAAAATAATGGTGGGGGCTTAAAAAAATGTGGATGTCTTTTGAAAATCTTATGATAAGTTGAATATTCTTTTTATGTTATTATTGACGCAGTGTAAACATTTGGTTATGATATTTACACTTATCATATTTAAATGCTGTATATGTGCATTTTGGAATAATATCAACTGGGCCCAAGATCATTAAGATTGGAGACCAGTCTCAAATCTCATGCATCTGGTTACCTGAAATTGCAGCTGGTTGCCATTTCAGCTAATCAGATGCTTAAGATTTGAGACTGGTCTCCAGATTTAGTTTTATGATCTTTGGGCCCAGGCTTTGCTTAAATAGTGAGGTTTATTTCTTTTTGCAGGAAGATTTTGTATGGCACCAAAACAGCTTTGAAGAAGATGGTGGCATATTTTTCCAGATTGCATTGTGGGACGTATTGTGGATGTATTGTAGATGAGGTAAAGCTGTTACATAACCTTTTAGATAGTCAAATCCTTCTTTTGGACTTTGCTCTTTTTTCAAAATCTAAAGCTTTTGCTAAGTTTCAAAAACTGTTTGGGAACCCTTAAAATATGACAGTGCTACACACCTGCATTCCTTGCATAAAGCGAAGTTGTGTGAATTGAAATAACAAGGCCATCCTGAAAAAATTGTTTGTTTGCGGTTGCGCGACCCAACGTTTTAGACGTGGGTCGGTAGGTCGGAATTTTTTTTTTTTTATATTATTTTTATACCCAGATCAAAGCCTTAGAACACATCAAACCATGACTGAAATGTATGTAATTAAGTAATTTGGCATTTTTTTTTATGTAATGTCCTTTATCACATTTAAAGTCACCAAGAAAGTATCTAACATGGTTGCGCCATTTTGAATTCAATGATTCAGCGAAAAGGGAAATCTGATTAGCATTATCGCACGTGTAAAAGCCACGTTACGGCCATGCCTACATTATGAGCGTGAAACTTAAACAATTCCTAATTATCTATGTCTGGATACTGCCTACTCTTTCAAGTGTTACTGGCAGGATTATTCAAAGTTAAGAGCCACGAAAACTTTAACAGAAGCGGAGACCATTTTGTCACTGCATTTTTTAAGCCTACAACACAGTAGATGGACGAACTATTCCAGACATTTGTAGCCGTTCGACAGCATTGTGGTTTAGAAGTATTTTAAGGATGCAAGTTTCAAACGAATATGTTCATTTTTAATAATAATAATAATAATAATAGCCCACATGTTTATATTACTGAAAATAAACACCGTATATAATTGGAGAACAGCGTTTAAAAGCGGACATTTTACTGTTGATTTATGACTTTTTAGTGACGGAATATTTGCAGAATACAGTTCATTTGCTTGGGTGAAATTTTTCAGGCAGGCGTATGTCTGAAATTCAGGTTTTTGTGTGTCTACAAATGGTTGATTTTCTTTATTTTTCCTTTAATGAATTTTCAGGATTTCAGAATTCCTAACTGCCTTGCATTTGCAAATTTGCATTTTACGCGATCAACCTAGACACCAAAAAGGTAGTCAAAAATCTGTGTTTCGTCTTATAAAAACGGGCATTTGCAGATATTTCAATTCATTTAACAGCCATGTTGTATCTTATGACAATAATAACTTATGTACCCGAGTGAAAAATGTTTTGTTCTGTTCTGTACTCAAAAGCGATGAACAAGCCTCGGTACAAACTGTAACTTGTCAACACTTTTAATTAGCTAATTTGATCAGGCATTAAAAAATCTGTTACAAATTACCCGGCGTCATATCCTGTATCGAAACGGCAATGTTTGTACTTAAAATAATAATAATAAGTCAAACTGAACTTCAAAGAAATTGTCAACTCATAACCAGACAGTGTTGTTTAATCGGCTTCGATATGAAATTGTTTGATCTACAAGAAAGTGTGTACTTGACATTTGACATTTTTAGCTGGGTGAATATGGTTGATGATGCAATAATTCTGAACTATGATACTTGAGATAAAATTTGAATGTAGTTGTAAAATATGGAATAAGTTTGCGTTGGTTAGTGTTAAGTAAAATGCCTATTTTTTAACGGAAAGGTAGACCAAAAAATATTTTTCTCAAGATGGTCAAAAAATTTTTTGGGTCGGGGGTTATTTCACTGGGTCGGTCGCGCAACCACAAACAAACAATTTTTTAAGGATGGCCCAAATAACAGCACATGGCATGTTGTGAATGGTCATACAAACGTGTTGATACTTTGGGATAATTCTATATGATAATTCTTTACACACTTAACCTCTC
Organism: Corbicula japonica; assembly: GCA_038501625.1. Classification (NCBI taxonomy): domain Eukaryota; kingdom Metazoa; phylum Mollusca; class Bivalvia; order Venerida; family Cyrenidae; genus Corbicula; species Corbicula japonica. The sequence goes on along the minus strand of JAZAYU010000017.1, from coordinate 8,464,936 downwards.
CTCGGTAATATAACTCTACAAAATATCAGAGAGAATATTTATTATCCACCTCGATAAATGATAAAACAAAACTCACTGCGTTGATATTAATTTCTTCAAATTATATTAATCCTTTACCCCATGAGATATTGTTCTTATCCAAAGTAGAACACTATAAATTCCAGTTCACCTGGCAAATCTGTGCCATCTGATCAGGATCTACACTGTTTGGTTTTTAATTAATTATTTCTGACTAAGCAAACAGGTAGAACCAGATCAGCCAGCACATCCATTTGCACATGTGATAAAACCTGTATATATGAAGTAAAGGATTAACCCTTTCCTCCATAGATACACCTTTATTGCGAGGGTGAAGAGTGTAGATCTGCACTGTTCGCTATTTGATTTATTAGGTTATTACTGACCAAAATGCGACCAGTGCAGATCCAGATCAGACGGCAGGGATGTGCCGGCTAATCTGGATCTACACTGGTCGCACATGCATAAAAATGTGTATTTATGGTTGAAATTAACAGGATTTTCAAACATGATCTGTAGAAACAAACCAAATTTTTTCAGACCTGTTATCCATTGGGTGACGCGTATGATCCAGAAGTGCATTTTGTGGTGGAGCAAAATCTGGGGAAAGGATCTTTTGGAAATGTTCATCGCTGCGTTGACGTGAAAACGCAAAAGCCGTTCATAAGAAAACAGGTTTGTGATATGTTGTGATAATTACCTACAAATCTACATGGTTTATCTTATTGCAAGTAGGGTACATTAGTTAGGGACAGTTGATGTACACTCTTGAAATAACATTATGAAGTTGCGCAGGCAACAAAACTTTCTGTGCAGATCGCTGTAATAATAAATATTATGTAAATAAAATGTGACTCAGTGCTTTTCATCCTTTAACAGAGGCCTATTTTAGGCTGATTACCAATCCAAAAATGTAGTGTTGTTTTTCAACAGTGTCAGAGACTTTGCCAAAATGCTAGGTAAGATTTTGAAAAATGGATCAAAATCCTCTGAGGGGAGTTTGAAAATTTAAGTCTGAAATATAAAATTCTTTAAATAATTATATAAGTTGAAAATATTTATTACTGTCCAAATGTGTAAACTAATACCCATCTTTCAATGAATTATGTTTTCCCAAATAAACAATTATCATGCATAAATTTCCCAATTTGAAAGGCCAGGGCCTCTTCCCAATTCTCTTATGAAAACTGTGTGTAACACAATGATTTATTAGTTATGGGAAAATAATACATTTATGTAAAGTTTTTTCTAAATATAGTTACAACTAAAATATCAGAAAATATTACCAAAGAGAACTTTTCCCGAATGGTGCCTTATATTGTAGAACTTGTAAAATGTAGACAAAACTAAAATAATGAGACACATTCAATTTTAAGTCTGGTTATGAAATAATTTATTGTTTTGTATTATAGATTAAGAAGGAATTACTTCGCAGCAGTGAAATCATTGTGCCTCTAAACCTGAATCACGGAAACATAACGCGATTCTATGGCTTGATCCAGAGAGGGTACACAGACGATACGGGGAATCCAACCATGGAACTTCTGATAGAAGACGGAGGTAAGGTTTCCGTAGTAATGGTTTTGCTTTTGATTATTGTCACCCAATCTCAAAATAGATGAAAAAGGAATTTGAAATATGCTGAACACAACAATTATGAATATATTGAAGGCTTGGTTTAATTGAGCCTTTGTGTTGGCAGTAATGGAAATGCATATAACCTCCTACACTGAGTCAAGGGTTAAGCGCAAATTAAAATATCTTCATGAAACTTGGGGGAAATATTTATGGACATAATATCGCAACCAAGTCGATTACCAGCCAGCATTTAAATGCCATGTAACTTACTATTTATGAGGCTGGTTATCATATCCATTATAGTTGTTCATGGTCATTATCAAACATAAGCTTTTGTTGAAACAAAATGTGAAAATTTGGGTATAGCAGCAAAGTAAAAACCTTAAGACGAAAGACAATCTTAATGAAAATTTTCAATTAAGGAATACAAATATCAATTATTTTAATGATTTTCAGGTTCTGCATTGAATAGGTGGATGGTTTATGAAGGTAAAACATTCACCCAAGCACAGATTTGGAGTTTGACGAAACAAGGACTCTCGGCTCTAGCTCATATTGACCACTACAGCATTGTTCATCTTGATATCAAGCGTAAGTCACTCAGCATTTACCCTTTCCTCCATAGATACACCTTTATTGCGAAGGCGAACAGTTTAGATCCAGAGCAGCCAGCACATTCCTATTGTCTAAACAGGATCTTAACTGTTTGCTTTTGATTAGTTAGGTTTTCTCTGACCAAAATGCGACCAGTGCTGATCCTGATCAGATTGCACGGATGTGCTGGCTGATCTGGATCTAAACTGGTCGCACATTGCTTAAATATGGTTATATATGGAGGAAAGAGTTAAAAGATAAATAGGCCAGTCAAGGTCAAAATGACCCTCAAGGATACATTAAAATGCATTGTTTTACATCCCCTTAACAGTTAATATTTTTTGTATGTTAAGAACAGAACTTGCTAACTTTTCATTAAGATAAACATTTATTTTAAGAATCAGAACTGGTATAATTAAAATTAACCAGCATTTGATGAAAGGTAGGAAAGTGGGGATTAGGTGTCAAACATTTTAAAAACACAATAAGGGCCATATTGTGAGAGACTGGCGTTATACCTTTCCAAAATACAGCTTACTGGTGAAAGATTGATATCTAACTAGTGGTATCTGACAGCTGTTGACATATTTTTAATGCCGAGATTAAAGTTGTATAGTTGAAAAAAAGTACATATAATATGTTATTGTTTTGTTTTTAGCTCACCTGTCACGTAGTGACAAGATGAGCTTTTGTGATTGCAATTTGTTTAAACCCGTGGGCCAAAGTTGATGAAACTTGCCACAGATGTTCCTTGCATGAAGCTCTCTCAAATTTGTTCAAAGAAATCAACTCCATGCAGAACTCTGGTTGCCATGGCAACCTAAAGAAAAAACTTTAAAAATCTTCTTCTCTGAAACCACAAGGCCTAGAGCTTAGATATTTGGCATTTAGCACCCTCTAGTGGAACTCTACAAAGATTGTTCAAATTATTTCCCTGGGGTCAAAATTGGCCCCGCCCCAGGGGTCACTTCATTTTACATAGACTTATATAGGAAAAACTTTAAAAATTTTCTTGTCTGAAACCACAAGGCATAGAGCTTAGATATTTGGCATTTAGCACCCTCTAGTGGAACTCTACAAAGATTGTTCAAATTATTTCCCTGGGGTCAAAGTTGGCCCCGCCCCAGGGGTCACTTCATTTTACAAAGACTTATATAGGAAAAGCTTTAAAAATCTTCTTGTCTGAAACCACAAGGCCTAGAGCTTAGAGCCAAAATTGGCGACGCCCCAGGGTTCTCTTAGTTTGCATTGATTTATATAGGGAAACATGAAAAATCATTTTTCTCCGAAACTAATAGGACTAGGTCTTAGATATTTGGTGCTGAGTATTGTGAAGATACCCTTTACCAACATTGTTTTAATGTTGGCCCTGGGGTCAATATTGGCCCCACTCCAGGGGCCCTTAATATGTAAAAAAGGCAATTTTTAAAAATCTTCCTGCTGGAAACCTCATGCCTTAAGCTTAGATATTTGGTATGTAGCATTGTCTAGCGGATATCTACCAAGTTTGTTCAAATTATGTCCCCTGGGCCAAAATTGGCCATGCCATAGGGTTCTCTTAGTTTACATTGATTTATATAGGAAAACATATATAATCATTTTTCTCTGAAACTAATGCGACTATCCTTAGATATTTCGTGTTGAGTATTGTGAAGAGACCCTTTACCAGCATTATTTAAATGATGGCTCTGGGGTAAAACTGAGAGTACTTTTGTACTCAGGTGAGCGATTTAGGGCCACCATGGCCCTCTTGTTTAACACTTATCTCCATAATTTATATATGCCTTTTATTGCAAGGGCGAACAGTGTAGATTCAGATTAGATCAGCAACTTATTTGTGAGTCTGTCAGATCAGGATCTGCCCTGTTTGTTTATGATTTGGTCCGAAATAACCTTATTAATAAAAAAGCGAACAGTGTAGATCCTGATCAGATGTCAAGGATATGCCGGCCGATCTGGTTCTATACTGGTTGCCCATGCCACAAAGGTGTACTATGTATAGAGGAGAAGGATTAATTTAAAATATATTTGTTGAACAGCTGAGAACATCTGTGTACGAGCAATGGAGGATGGCTCCCTGCAACTGAAGGTCACTGACTTTGGCTCCTCTAGACTTCCAGTTGAACCTCCCAAGTTTGTTGGCGTGACACCGGAGTACATGGCACCAGAAATGTGCAAGGTTTACCTGCAAAATGCATCGTAGGTGCACCTTTTTTATTCTTATCTGTTGTTATGTCATTATTTTTAAGGAAAATTCTGTTGAAAGTAAACAACAAAAACAGTTTCATGTCACAAAAAGTAAAAGGTTTGGAAGTTTCTTTATGCCTTTGAAAGGCGTAATTGCATCTTCCATCTGTAATCTGACCATCAATTTGTCCCAAAACCATGTTTACTTGGGTCACACTTTGGCTTCCAAAGTCACAGTCCCCACAATTGTATTGGTTCCATTACTCTTATACTTCTCTTGAACCACTGGAACATTGTTAAAATTTCTTGGTAGGGATGTTGTGGCACGACAAAATAAAAAAAAGGTCAGTTTTTGACTTGCATAATTGTAATTAGTGAAAAACAAAATGAATGCTGTTATTTCAAGAAACAGATCCAAATTCATCTTCTACAATGAAGCCTTGTTCATCTAATAACTCATAATTTCTGGTGATACACAGTGTGACATATTACTTTAAGAAGCATTGCTGCATAAAAAGCTGTTCAAAATTTATTAGACTGTGCACAAGGTTTTGATGTGTGATGTAAACGAGCATGCACGTTTTGCCACAAGCTGCTGCAAAAAAACGTGCAGTCATTTGCTTTATAGTCAACGTGGCTGTTCCAACAGCGATTCAAAAATCTGTAAGAATTAGAGTATTTATGTGTTTGTGCTTCACACACTTTAAACAACCTAACTGTTTCCCATACCAAAATAAAACTATCAAATATCCATTCAATCCTTTAGAATATTCATCATAATTGCAGGAACAAAGGATTAAACTGGAACCTGACCGAAGCTGACATAACCGGCAAAGTGGACATGTTTGCCTTTGGTCTGGTTGTCATGTACATGTACAAGGGCTACCATATCCTGGTCAAAGTGATAAACAATGGAAAAACAACTTACACAGGTGTTGATGCAAACGAAAGGAGAATAATGCAGTATCGGCTAATAATGATGGTAAGATCTTTTTCTTAACACTTTCACCGCAAAATAAATCTATTGCTGATTCTTCCCAGCACCAAATTTATTCCAAAAATGCAAATAAAATTACGGGTACACGATATAAATCTGTGTAATTGTTTTAATATATGCCGTTGTTACGAGAACTTTAACCCTTGAAAAACATGTTTAAAAAGACACACCATACTATGTCAACTAAAGTTGACTCTGGCACCTTGCATAGCTGTCAACTTGTCTCCTGTGGTGGTGAAAGTGTTGAACAATATACTGATGGGGAAGTGGGAAATACAAGTGTTATTAAATTATTTGGTGTTTTGCTGGCTGATTATTAATGTGTTCCACTCCATCTGATCAGGATCTACATTGCTAGCTTTAACAAGTATTAGGTTATTTCTGAGCAAGAAAGAATGTGTAGAATCAGATCGGAATGTATGATTTTGCCAGAATCATGATGGCTGATCTGGATCTGCACTGGTCACCAATGTGATACCATTATATTTCGCAGTGGTTTAATTTTCGCATATATTGCACTAGGGTAAATGCCCAAAATCAAACCGTAGCGAAAAAAACCATTGATTATTTAGTCCTATTTTAATAATACCAGTGCGCAAATTTAAGCCCTTGCAAAAATGTCACTTATGTCATTTTGCACGAAATTTGATCCCGGCAAAATTAAATGATACAAGAGTAATCTGGCATATTAAAGAAGAAAAAATATATTCAATTGTTTACAGTTGGCCGATGATGCGAATGCCAGCTTGGTGCCCATCCTGACACCGGATGAGTGTGACCTGGATATGAGAGATTTACTACACAAAATGACTGAGCACAATCACACAGACAGATGCAGCGCTAAACAAGCCTTGGACATCATTGAAGGTAGGTTTATTGTGCTCCTTGAAAATATAGTTGCTGTTGTTTAAGGGTTGAACTTATATTTGGTGTGTGGGTTGTGTGTCCACTGTAGGGTCATGGGGTTAGGTATAATATTTTCATGTTTACTGTGCTCAATATTTAATGAAGTCAATTTTCTAAATTTTGTGCTTCATTTGGCTGATTTATACATGCAAAAACCCTGTGAAAAATTGTGTTTATGATTCCAAACTAACGCAGTAACTTGGAAAACGTGAAGTAACTTTTAATCCTGTACTTTATCAGCTATGGCTCTTATCCATACTCGATCAGTGTAGATTCAGATCAGTCGGCACATCATAGTGTGGGTGTGCTGGCTGATGTTGATCTACACTGGTCACATGCGTGATAAATAACATATATAGAGTAGAGCTTTAAAAACCATTTAACTGAATATTTCTATCAACTTGACCAGGTAATGAGAGAGCCAGGCAGTTGAAGATCAAACCCTAGCTAAGAGTGAGAGAACAGACAGCTGAGTAGTTGATGATACAGAAGCATGACAGCGCTGCCAGATATATCTGACTTTGATAACTGCGGAATACCAGGTTAATATCTGGTTGTTTTCTGTAGAAATTATTAACTAGTTTTTTGTGTAAAAACCCTGGGTCAACATTTCATTAAGTTTTTTGTGTGAGTTCACTTTTTCTCAATAACCGTTCAAGGCTGAAGTCATATTGTGCCAGGAAAAATAAATAATAAGTCAACCTTTGATTTGAATCTTTTAATTGACAAGAAAGAAGTGAAACACATGGACAAATAAAAAATACTTAAACTATGATATAGTTGCTATTTGCACTATGATTTGAAACAATATTTATTATCTAGAAGGAAATAAAAGATATGCAAAAATAAAAATAATATGACTATAACATGTATAAAGCAATTTAAAAAAATAAGTCAGAGCACTGCTTCAAGTCTAATTAAATTGAAACGCTTTAAACGCTTTAAAGTTTCGTCTAAAGTTTACACTTCAGAGCCGTCTTTTTGTTAGAATGTCATGCTAATTACCGACTAGCTTTTTGGAAACTAAAACTTGTTTGAAAACGTACCGTGTGCAAAAAAGTTGCATCATGGTGAATGGATGATTTTATTTATTTATTTTGTTCTTTTCGAATAATATGGCTATAAAGCAATTTTATAAAAATGAGGCAGAGCACTGCGTCAAATCTAATTAAATTTAAACGCTTTAAAGTTTCACTTTTGTATTTTTGTTAAACCTCCAACTTGACTACCGGTTTTTTAATATTTAAGCCACTATATGGCGCTGGGGGAAGGTTTTCATGGTATTTTTGATGCTTCACATCTAAGGGCCTTTTCAAATAGTACAATAACCAAGAAGTATTTTCCCTAAAACCTTTTTATATAACTTCTTTGCAACATTTCAAATAAAATGGCAGAGAAAAGTTTATGACAAAATGCATTTTGTTGTAGTTTTTGAGAAAAAAAAATATGTTAACTGTCAAACTTTGAAAATCCCGGGGATGAGTTTCTGGGGTCATGAACTGCAGATAGTAAACACATACACCTGGCAGTGTAGCTTGAAATACTACTCTTGGCAACTGTGGAAAGCTGATCAGTAATAATACAGTTAAACAGCAGTCATTTGAACAATATATTTCATTAATATCCATGCTTATTGTATAATCAAATTTCCCTCCAAATTCTGCATGAATGAAATGCCACACCAAGTTTGAGATAAGCTATCATCACCCCATTACTATTCTTGCTATTATCACTGGTAAATGTCTGAATGTCCCTTGAATAACGAATATTTATTATTGTTCCTATCTTGTCTTATCAGTACTAATTACAAGCAAAGCCATCTGTTGAAAGCTGATCAGTGTATTCCTATTTGTAAACACATAAGCTGCTGCGAGATAACCTGTTTACCTAGAAATGACCACGTGATCGCTTGATGATACGGTCAAGATTTTAGCACAGTACAGCACCGTCTACCGTCTCATAAACTCATTGAACCTACATATACTGTATACGTTATTCAAGGGAGCTAATTCTCTGGATGTAAAACGATCGAATTTCACTTTTTGGTAACCGTGTTCAACTATATAAGTAGATAGAGACCGAGGTACCATTTTGATCATGTGACCAAAATTCACATGTAAAAACACTGGGTGGCACGCCACCCAAAAACACAAAAAGTCAGTAACAACCTACCTATGCCAATTTAGCAAAGTCTGTTTGTGTTTGGAAAAAGAAACTCTACAAGTGCCATTGCTGTTGTCATTAAATTGTTGTTTGTTTTTTTTCATTACATTTCTGCTAACCATAAGGGATTGTGCTTTATTTCTTGTTAGTTTGTGTTGTGTGCTAAACAATTGAAACTTGACACTGTATATTTGACCAACCGTGCTATCTTCAGATTGGTGAGCAATGTGAATTGTAGTTGGAAATGAAAAGTTATGTGTGCATTTTGATATTTTTTGTTCATCATCATGAAACAAGTGTTTTAGTCGTTAGTTTTTATGGAAGGGTGCAAAAATATACTGTTAAATAATTTTATTTCGCGCATGTTTAATTATCACGTATTTCGGGTTACGGCAAGAGCACGAAATTCATTCCCAGCAAAATTTAACCATTTAACAGTGTTTCTTTATAGAAAAATACAGCTGCGGGAATTTATGCCACCGTGAAATTTAATGATACTACAGTAGTTTATGTATATTTAAAAAATATGCAAAATAGTTCAGTGTCAGGTTTCTTTTTGGGCTGATTATAGTCATTTCAACCATTTGGATTTATGTGAATGATCTATGGACCAATATTTCTAACAAGAATGTGATAAGAATCTTTGTATTGTAGCTCCTTACATTCAAGTCATGTCAAAATTAAGTGCTAGTTTTACCGTACTTTTTAAAAAAAATAATTGTTAAAGAATGGCCTGACTTGCAGCTTTTTTATTTAACCAATTTACAATTGAAGTGTTGAAGATGGTGAAGTATGAAGGATCTGATTGTTTTAAGTCGCATAAAATGCAGTAAAACTTTGTGTAATAGACTATTAGAGGAAAAGTAAAATTTAACTTAATTAATTTAAAATGGAATCGCAGAAAATTAACACATCTACAACAACAGTGTTTATGAAACACTTCATCATTCAATTTATTGTGAACATATTTATAAATGTGATACCATTATTTTATAAAAAAAAATAATTCTTTTTTTTTTAATTTTGTATACAGGATGTTGTTGTTTTTTTAACAGGAAAATCTTCAGTGAACTTTCTTTTGTATCAGGTTTGCGTTTTCTTTTGACTTCTTTTGCTTTTCATGTGCTTTCTAAAAAAAACTAAGTGTGTGGTGTGAATCTGCTCTTCAGGATCGATTAAAAATAATTGTCAGCCCTATAAAACAGTGCATGAAGGAAAATTTCTAAATAATGGCAGTAATTCGAAGCCAGAGCTGTTCTATAATTACTAACGGGGTAAAACTTTACTCACAACAGATCCTACAATATACTTAGTTCAAACTTTCGGCAAAATTTGCTCCTTTCCAGTCATTTATATCCATTATATGGTGGTACAATTAATATATACATGTATCTCTACTGAGATATTGAAATATTCCACCATGAACTGTGAATATGTACTTCTAATGCTTTTATATTCCTGGCATTAGTTTGTGTTTTCATGGGTCTGCCTAGTAAAACAGAATTTTTTGTGGGTTCTCAATTTTATTGTTTTCAATTTTTTAATTGCAATGACGTTAAAAATTGTATTTTTGTAATGGTTTCAGCCCTTTACTCCATGTGATATGGCGGATACTTAAAGGCATACAGTGTAGATCCAGATCAACTTACACATCCGTGCCATCTGATCAGGATTAACACTGTTGGCATTCAGAATCAAAGTAATTTCTGACCAAGAAGCAGACAGTTTTTAATCCAGATCCGATCCAATAGTAAGGATGTGCTGGCAGCTGATCTGGATCTACACTTTTTGTTCATGTAATAAAATCAAAAATATATGAAGTTAAGGGTTAAATTTGTCAATTGGTCTGCCAATGAAATCCAAGAAAAATTGTAACACACAAATAAAAATGAATTCTTAGTATTACATGTTCGCTGATTTATCCATGTCATTTTTATGTGAAACATTGTTACTGTCAATGAAATTACACAAAATAAATGCTTGTATGAATGAAATATATATTGTTGTTTTACTTTCTATGATGTACTAACAGAGTCGGATGGAAGATTTCCAGAAATGGGGTTCATTTAGGACAGTCTTAGTTTAAGTGTAACCACTTGACAGTTCCAATATTCTTGCCAAAATCTCCATGAAAATTGAATATTGCTGCCTAAAAAGGATCTTCCAGCAACTTCTCTGAACCCCATCTGGAACCGCCCCTAACTTAGAACATAAAAGTATTATTGTAAAGATGATTCATACCATTGCGTTTCAATGTGAGCAGAGGCCTAAGCAGTTAATTAATTGTAACAGAGACCAGTGTTAAAATTGACGAATCTTAGAAAAGATTATCTTGTTTCATTACCATGGGCAGAGTTGTCCATGCTTGCCATAGACCTCCATAGAGCTGTGTACTTCGAGTTTTTGGTCATTGTGTAATACTGGTCAGATCGGCCATTTTTAAATGAGTGACCAGAAGTACTAAAGCATAATTAGTTCAGGATATTTAAATTAAATATAACAGTTCTGTAAATCCAGCCATTTCCAGTCAAAGAGTTGGTCTTGGAACAATGTTGGTTGGACCCATGGGCATATCTAGTGGGGTTCAGTAGGGATGCTTGAACTCCCATTTTGGACTGCAATATTTAAAATTCATGTGGAGTTTTGCCAGAAAGTTGCAAATATCATGTAAACTGCCCCAAAAGAACCCCGTTTCTGGAAATCTTGCATCTGATCATAGTTGGATGTAACAGTCAAAATGTGAACAGAGAATATTCTTACAAATTTATTCTTTGCTAGTCCAGTTTTCATCAAAACAAAAATAAAATAAAATAAATAATGAATTAACAGCTGGTAATATTATCACAAATACTAGTAACTCAATAAAACAAGCTTCAGGAAATGCAATTCGTGGTATATTTTTAGCTTATTGATGATAATTCACCCAAAGTTCTGATGTCAAAATAATTTCAAGATAAGTTCACACATTGAGCTCAATGTTCTTCAATGTAATGATGAAAAACTGTTAGTAAAAAATTATGCAACACTTTTCCCAAATTAACACTTATTGTTCATTTGGCAAAACTTGTTAAAATGGTGTTCTTCATTTTGCATCAGTTCGTATTACCCTTTATACTGTCCTCTCAATGCTCTCTATTTCTTGTGTTTTCTTCGTAATGCTTTTTTAAATCATAGTCTCCATAGTTTTCCTTCTAAAAATAAACAATTTTCAAGATATTCCTATTTAACAATCTTTCTTATTATTTCACTTCTTTTTTTGCTTTTTGTTATCTTCTTTTTATAACAGTTTCTTTTTAAGACACTATCTGGTACACGGATTTATCGCCATCCTTTTGTGTATTTTTAGGAGAATACCGTCACTAATGTTGTCTGAACTTGAGGTCTGACCCTTTTTCAATCGCTGCTGTAAACTGTATGTCATAAATGTACCATTTTTGTTTAAAATTAAATATGCTTTAACTTAAAATATTTAAATTAAAAGTCGTTATTTGAGATAAACTTAACATTAATTTCCAATATCTAATAATTCAAACAATTAATCTCTCCTTCTCTCTCACACGAACAAAGAAACTCAAAGAAGATTCCCTGCGAAGATACTATCTGTTGGACATGGCCCAGACGGGTTCAGGCGACGCTTCGTAATGGAATCTGGAAGCTCGGCCGACATCTGATTCGTATCTCAGTCTTATGAATTGGTCAACAGTAATTATATATCTTGTTCCCCCATATGGCTGTCCTACAAATAATTCAAATGTCTCAATATCACATTATATCATATGATATACGCATAGTTCACAGTACTGGTATAAAAAAAGAATGTTTAATGTAAAATGATTTCAAAACGTCATCGGGTGGAGGTTTAATGCATTTAACAAACATAACCCTAACAATAAGCCCGCATGGCTTCGTAAGATCTCTAACCCGCGTCTTACGTGTCTAATATATATCAACAAAATGGACTCAAAATATTGTCACAATCATTAAGCTATAGGCTGGCTACCAGACCATGTCATTAAACTGTCTTTAACTTTTATTTATCTTCCGTACATTTAGTCAGTACTGTAATCAGTAAAATAACCCGTTACCGATGTCATGCAGTGATTGAAACGTATATCAGGGCTATCCGATCAACCCTTTTTGGGTTGTCCCGGCTAGCTCAGTTGGTTGCGTCGCAAGACTTGCAGGGTTAAGCGCTGTCACCGTGACGGTGCGGGTTCGCTCCCAGCTAGAGACAATATTATTTGAAAATCAGAGTAACGCTATTTGTGCAGTGTGACGGCCGTAAAAAGTCTCCCCGTACATTTAGTCAGTACTGTTATCAGTTAAATAACCCGTTTCCGATGCCATGCAGTGATTGTTACGTATATCAGAGCTATCCGATCAACCTTTTTGGGGGTTGTCCCGGTTTGCTCAGTTGGTTTTGTCGCAGGAATTGCAGGGCTAGGCGCTGTCGCCGTGACGGTGCGGGTTCGTCCCCAGCTAGAGACACTATCATTTCTAGAATTTCCACAATATCTTAACATACTATTACCTTTACTGTTAAGACTGACTCCTGTTAATACATGCATAACGAATTCAATTATTGAAAAACAGGTTCTTTAAGACACTGCATCCGAATGCAATACGTTCAATCTGGCCCCATGATTATAAAAAAAAATTTCACGCTCAACTCAATTCTGTGCTCAAACTTAAAATGTCTAGAACATGAACAACCTTCATAAATCAGAAATGCATTTATGTTCTGTAGATTTTATTGAAATTAATTAAATTAAAATGTTTTATTTTAGATAATAGAAGAAAATGAAGCAAGCAATCAATGAGTTGAGCATTGGAAACGTTTTACAATCACGGGCCCTGATGAAAATCATTTCATGAAACCCACTCCGCTATCGCAAAATTATTTTGTTAGATCTGACTTCGGTGAGAAAGCAATACTTGTTATAATTGAATGTCCTCGAAGGAAGCTTTTACACGAAGACTTATCGTCCGCAAACCAACATTCAATTGAAAATCAACGTGACCTTGACCTAAGACCTTTGACCCAAATGTCATCACGGAGAGAGTATGACTATGAGCAATCAACATACCAAGTTTGATAATTGTAGATCGCACTGTAATTACGGGTATTCATTTATTTTTTCAAATAATGGTCACTGTGACATTGTTCTATGACTTTTTTTAATCTCGTAACTAATAGTTATACATAAAGTGAAACTATTATTGAAAGTAGAAGTTAAATATTTAAGATTCGTGCTTTACGTGAGGCAAAACAGTTACAAACCTGAGGGGACTAGCTGATCAGTGAGGGAGTTCTCGTTCTCAAAGGCAGCGTCTACAAAATTAAAAATAGTGATTACACGTTTAGTGAAACAGTTGTACTAAAAACACCTGGACGTCTTTTATGCTGTCTTGCAATAATAATAATAATAATAATAAAAGTAATAATCTTTCATTTTTAGATGGTAAACTATGAAGTTTTGTACATAGTGTAACGTGCCCCGAGCGGAAGGCACATAAAACAGACTATTTGTCTCGGCCTTTAAATATATAATAATTTTTCTCTCAAAAAATGATTTCAACATATATGGCTGAGCAATGTATTTTGGTTAAACGATATAATGAATTTTTCTAAGCTACTTTGCTTCAAAACGATTACAATGATTTCTGAAATGATTTGGTGAGACACAATCATCAGGATTAGAATCAGCTGAACATATAACAATATTCCCAGGGCAATGAACCTCCTGGACAAGAGTAACTGATTCTAAAGTTTTAACCACTCACCCAAACAAAAATCACAGTCCGAAACAAAACTATCACACACGAACTTCAAACACGATCTCAGCGCATATGCTGAGCAATAAAACTATATGGAACACAATGATGTTCCAACTACTTTCAACAGATCCTCAAACAATAACACACTTACATCAAGCAAACCTGAGCAACTAAAACTTTCAAACAGTGCTCAACAAAATCATGAACAATCACCTTTCAAACAAAACCCTAATCAAACAATCTTCAACACTAAATCTAAACTAGCCTGTTGAACAATAGTGTTTCAGACGTATGTGTTTCCAGCAATTGTCTGAAGACACTATTTAAAACCCTATTCTCAACTACAAGTGGCTCGGACGCATGTGTTTCCAGCAATTGTCCGAGGTCACTATCTAACCCTATCCTCAAACTACAAGTGGCTCAGACGCATGTGTTTCCAGCAATTGTCTGCGGTCACTATCTAACCCTGTCCTCAAACTACAAGTGGCTCAGACGCATGTGTTTCCAGCAATTGTCTGAGGTCACTATCTAACCCTATCTTCAAACTACAAGTGGCTCAGACGCATGTGTTTCCAGCAATTGTCTGAGGACACTATCTAAAATCCCTATCCTGAAACTTACTCTGAAGCTACCTTACAAGTGTCTCAAACGCATGTGTTTCCAGCAATTGTCTGAGGACACTGTCTAAATCAACCCTAGCTTCAATCAATACTTTCACACTGAAACAGCCCGGTCAATATGCCCTAGTACAGAGTTGTACTATATTGGACCTATAATGCAGACCAATGCTGAATCCAATTTCAACGATGTGAACACCTCGACTCTCAGAAACAGACTGCCTAGTGTCAATGAACGGCACTTGCTTATATACCATTTGAAGGAATCCCTCGGACTTTACCGTTCAACTACACTAATTTAACACAAAGAATTAAAACAACCAAAAAGAGTTTAAATAACCACAAAGATTTAGCAGTTAGACTCGGCCCTAGCTAAATCTTCAAATAATTTTCCTCACATTACCCACCCCTCCGACTACATGCGTCCCGCATGAACACAATTTAACTAAAAAACACAATAATATAACAATCAAATTCATCATTAGATATACTCATCCTTCTGGCTGAACAAAAATATGTTGCTCAACCTATGTAATCATCAGATTTCCTATACTTCCCGGCCACACTACCGTAATCATACAAGGTTTTCTTGACACATATACGTCCACTTCTCACCTTATATCCTTTTCTAAAATTACACTCTATCTTCGTCTTTTCCTGCTCAGACAATAAATCTCTACCATTAAACGCCACTTTATGTCTGAGAATAACACCTGACTTCTGAACCCGGACTAAAATTTCGGGGCTCATATTCAACCGAATTACATTTTCAAAATAACTTTCAGCCTTGTGCGCCACGACATTATAACGCTACGTCCGAGATATCCCAAGATCGCTGTTCAGCCATTCTGATTAAAATACTTATGGATCAAGCTTGCGTGGTTTGACAATTGTTTGATTGTCGATCGCTTGATCCCACCGCTGCCACCAATTTTTGTAACGTGCCCCGAGCGGAAGGCACATAAAACTATTTGTCTCAGCTTAAATATATAATAATTTTTCTCTCAAAAAATGATTTCAACATATATGGCTGAGCAATGTATTTTGGTTAAACGATATAATGAATTTTTCTAAGCTACTTTGCTTCAAAACGATTACAATGATTTCTGAAATGATTTGGTGAGACACAATCATCAGGATTAGAATCAGCTGAACATATAACAATATTCCCAGGGCAATGAACCTCCTGGACAAGAGTAACTGATTCTAAAGTTTTAACCACTCACCCAAACAAAAATCACAGTCCGAAACAAAACTATCACACACGAACTTCAAACACGATCTCAGCGCATATGCTGAGCAATAAAACTATATGGAACACAATGATGTTCCAACTACTTTCAACAGATCCTCAAACAATAACACACTTACATCAAGCAAACCTGAGCAACTAAAACTTTCAAACAGTGCTCAACAAAATCATGAACAATCACCTTTCAAACAAAACCCTAATCAAACAATCTTCAACACTAAATCTAAACTAGCCTGTTGAACAATAGTGTTTCAGACGTATGTGTTTCCAGCAATTGTCTGAAGACACTATTTAAAACCCTATTCTCAACTACAAGTGGCTCGGACGCATGTGTTTCCAGCAATTGTCCGAGGTCACTATCTAACCCTATCCTCAAACTACAAGTGGCTCAGACGCATGTGTTTCCAGCAATTGTCTGCGGTCACTATCTAACCCTGTCCTCAAACTACAAGTGGCTCAGACGCATGTGTTTCCAGCAATTGTCTGAGGTCACTATCTAACCCTATCTTCAAACTACAAGTGGCTCAGACGCATGTGTTTCCAGCAATTGTCTGAGGACACTATCTAAAATCCCTATCCTGAAACTTACTCTGAAGCTACCTTACAAGTGTCTCAAACGCATGTGTTTCCAGCAATTGTCTGAGGACACTGTCTAAATCAACCCTAGCTTCAATCAATACTTTCACACTGAAACAGCCCGGTCAATATGCCCTAGTACAGAGTTGTACTATATTGGACCTATAATGCAGACCAATGCTGAATCCAATTTCAACGATGTGAACACCTCGACTCTCAGAAACAGACTGCCTAGTGTCAATGAACGGCACTTGCTTATATACCATTTGAAGGAATCCCTCGGACTTTACCGTTCAACTACACTAATTTAACACAAAGAATTAAAACAACCAAAAAGAGTTTAAATAACCACAAAGATTTAGCAGTTAGACTCGGCCCTAGCTAAATCTTCAAATAATTTTCCTCACACATGTGTGCACTCTGCTTGACAAGATTCCCAAAATGTTGTTAATTGATTGTTGAGATAACAGGATATCTATTGGTAACTAATTAAAGAATTCACAGTTCGGGGTGGAATACTTCAATCTCCCAGATCTGGTTAATATTAATTGTACTACTATGTAATGCCTATAAATGACAACAGGAGGGAATTTTGCCAAAAAATTAGACTAATCAGTACATTTCGGGTTCTGTTATGAGTGAATTATACTATGTTAGTAACTGTATAATGACTTTTGCTTTAAATATACTCACTTATACATTGATTGTATAAGAATATTTCATTGCATTTACTTTGTTTGCAGGCCTTCTACAGTTTAGTATTACAAATTTTAATATTTGACCAGACACCTTTAAATCAGCTGATAAAAATTTCAATAATGCATTGAAATTAACAGAGTTTGGACACCTAATTACCCATCTTAAATATTGAAATCTTGAATTTTAAAGTTTCCAGATGTTTTTGCTTGTATTAGGCCTAAACATGAATTTAACACTAGGACAGAGTTTAACTTTAAAGAGCTTAAAGAGTGGCATTGTAAACACTCAGTCCTTTAAGGTATATATTTCATGTGTATTTGTAGAATGAATGCCCCACATAATTATGTTGATTAAAACTGGTATGGTGACTTTAAAATAAATCTATCTTAAATACCTCCTTCCAGAAGGTTTCCTAATGTGGTAAGGAGCCAATTTGCACTTAAAATACCTGTATTTTATTGCGTGTGAAACCAGTGTAGATCCAGATTAGCAAGTACATCGGTGTCATCTGATCTGGAGGTGCTCTGGTCGCATATTGGTCAGAAATAACCTAATGAATCTATAAGCAAACAGTGTAGATGCTGATCAGACAGCATGGTATGCTCGCCCAAACAGTGTAGATGCTGATTAGACAGCATGGTACGCTCGCCCAAGCAATAAAGGTGTATCTGTGGAACAAAAAGTTAACTATAAATTACTATATTTACAGACTAGAAGTCTCTTGTCAGTATTTGAAAAGGATGCAATGGTTCTTAAGAAATTCAGTGTTGGTCTCCACAACTGTTGCCAGAGAGTTATGAGTGCTCAAAATGAACTTTGTGCTGCTACACAGTCCTTATCACAACATCTTAGGAACTATGAACTACAGGTGAGATTTGATCGTGCCATTGCGGCAAAGCTATATTCATTTAATTTGTAACATTCTGGTATTTTCAGGTTTGTTTATTTTTAAATTGATGTCAGTTTCTAGTATTTACTTTCACAAAAAGGAAGTTTGCCCAAATAATTACATGTAATATGATTGTTTTTTAATGTCAGTGCTTTCATTTAGATCTTGGTCATTCACAACATGACTTGTTTGCATAATTAAAGTTATTGCAATTTAAGTATGAATCTATCAGTTTGTTTTAAGAACAATATTTCTTAAAACTGGGTAAAGTTATGCAGACATTTACTCCCCATTTCAAGAGGAGAGTTTATTGGGTACTTGCCTGAAGCTGGTTAGTACTGGTAAATAAACTTTAGCTTAACTATGAAATATTTGATTCCCTACTACATATTAAGCAAATCTAGGTTCTCTATAATAAATAGCATATAACAATGTTGCGAACAATTTTTCATTTAGAAATTTCCCCTGGAGTCGGAGAACAGTATACTGACCTCAACATTGGAACAGTTTGCTGCCTACCTGGATAATGTAAGAATTTCATCTTAAGTTTTAAAGCTAAAGCTTATTCCTTTAAGCATTGCATTTGTCGTATTTAAAACCAGTGTAGACCGAAATCAGACAGGAGTTCCTCTAGCTGCTGAATATCAAGGATCATTTTGATAATTTTTTGGAGATTCTGCTTTTAGATTCATTAGGTTATTTTTGACCAAGTAGCTGAGAGTTTATGGGTGTGCAGGTAATCTGGATCTACACTGTTTGCCCCATCGGATACAAACCATATCCTTGATCCCATAGAGTAAAGAGTTATAGCAGAATATTTGCCCAGTTAACTAATGATCTGTTAATTTTGTATTTTGAGATTTCTGCCAGGTAGGTTGCTTTTATTATCAGGGCTTTCCCCAGGCAATTATAGCATACCGGCGGCAGGATGCCTTAATTTCTAAACTAACATTTGCGGGACGCTTATAATCTGCCGGTTTGCCATAAATCCTGGCCGGGATGCTTTAAAATTCAATAAACAAGGTCAATAAACATGTCAAATTACGAAACTTTCTCGCCAATTTCAAGCGTTTCTCTGATATTGCTAAGCGTCTACTGTACAAGATCACTCCTTACAATATTTTATGAGCGTCTGCTGTGTATCAGAAGTCGGATAGTTGGATGAGTATCTGTTGAATACAGAGAAGACAAGGTGGTAGTAAATCAAGCAATTAAGAACAGATTATCTCCGCAGTTATGATGGCCTAAATGAAATTAAAATATCTATTATATTGTTCTTTGATGACCTGCTAACTGTGAAGAGTTGTGAGCATGTTAAGTGGTAAATGATAATCTTGTCACTTTTATTAACTGGTGATTACAGAAGGTTTATTATAACAAATTATAACCAAAAATGAAGACGATTTTAAAGTATTTTATTGTTATAAAAGTACTAACTGTACATCTTTAAATGCTGTCCATATCAATAAAAGGCCATTATATTGAACATGTTGACTTTTCAACAAGTATTAAATTGTGGCATAATCATAATGACAACAACAGGTCTACAATTAAGGGCTGTGTATCTAGTTTGAGATATGTTGCAACAAGAGACAATTGTGGCATGTTCTTTTAGACTGATGTACATAAAAAAATGAAGCAACAACTGTTTTAAGTACAATAAATAGAAAGTCTGTGGTAGTTCTGTGAATTTCAAAGATGTACTTAGTCATATTTCAATAAAACTTAGAAAACTATGTTGCTTTATGCTAAATAATATATATTAATATATTTGTAAGATGCACCCCATAAACCATGTGAAAGCATTTTGCACGAATTAGCATGTCACGTGTTGGATGCCAGGATGCCTTAAAATTTTTCTGGGGAAGGCCCTGATTATGCTCCCCTTCGAAGAAGTGGGGATATATTGCTTTACTCCTGTCGGTTGGTAGATGGGTAACCAATCAATCAATATCTAGACACTGATTTGTCATACAGTCCTTAGATTTGGTAGGGAAGTTTGTGACTTTGTCATCATGTTTACATGACCCCTATTGATTTTGAGGTCAGTAGGTCAAAGGTCAAGGTCACAGTGACCTTCAATAAAATATTATCCAGTTGGCATTTAGGGATTGTTTTTTTTCTACAAACAACTCTTGTTCTCCATGGTGATGAAAATGATTATTGTTTATTTTTCAGATCAGTTCTTTACAGCAGGTGTTATCTGCCCAGTTTTCGGAAGCAATGATGTATCCTATGTCCAAAGCTATACAGGCAGACCTGGATGGTAAGTTAACCCTTTCCTGTATAGAGACACCTTTATTGCTAGGGCGAACAGTTTATATCCAGATCAGCCGGCACATCCGTGCCTTCTGATCAGGATCTAAACTGTTCGCTTTTTGATTCATTAGGTTATTTCTGACCAAAATGCAGCCAGTGCAGATCCAGATCAGACGACACGGATGTGCCGGCTGATCTGGATCTACACTGGTCGCACATGCATAAAAATGTGTATATATCAAGGAAAGGGTTAACATGATATCTTGTTTTGATTAAACCTTACTTTATGGGGGCCGTTTATTCTCTTTTGTGCAACCAATGATCCATATCGGCTTGTACATCTGTACAGTGTATATCAAAACCCACACACAGTCATGTAGGAGAGAATGGAACATTGGGGCCGCAGAAGAGATGATTTTGGCTGCATAGCAGTGACATGTTGATAAAATAAGTTAATTATTTATTACTATTTTATAATACAACAATACTCATTGGTGTTAATAAATCGATAAAGTCATCAGAAACAAGTTCTGAAATACTTAGCAAAAATAAGATCACAGTTCGTATTTATATGTTTGTTATTTCTATAATATGTAGATCTCCATATTCAAAAGTATTATTTTACATAATCCAAATCCATGCAGTAATGTGTATAACTTAATTTTCACAAGAGACATTGTGTCATGTAGTAAAAATATAGCTAAATATTGCAAGGAACTGTTTTTGGATTTAGTTTTGTTTTGCAATTATCAGAGTTTTCACCAGTTCACTTCTGTTGTATTTCTTGTTTTCCTGCTGAATTAGAGATGAAATGGACTTACCTTTGTAACAATTTGAGCAAGTTCATTCATTAATCACAGAGTTGTTATAGAAATTCAGTTACAGATTGGTTATCACATTGGAACATAACTACTTTTCAGAGATTATGAAGATATTTGTGTTTTTGTTAATTATGCTTTGATCTTAGTACTGGAAACAAGTACATTCAAATTAGTTTGTCAATATGAGAAGTATTCTGTTAATTAAAATCAAGTCTGTAAACCATTAATCTATGGAATATTGCTTTATATCCCATCGGTGACCAATGTAGATCCAAACAGTACTTTTAACTAAACTCTACATTTCAAACCCTCCAGGAGGAAGTTTTCGGTTAATTTTACCATTTTACCGGACCTGAAAACAATCCGCTGAAGAAATCCCTATACAAAAATACATTCTATATTTAGCGATCATGGGAATGTCACATGGTCACAATTAAACAACAACATTTTGAAACAAATGGCGACGTCGATAGTCGGCAAGGTACACCAAATGCCTAATTTGGTTGAAGTACGTGATAATCCCAATAACCACCGCGGCTTTAAGCGGGAAATACTAAAATAGCTAACCTATGCGTGTCACATAGGATAGGAAACACCATTTATATATCTTTTTTATAAAGTATTGGTTTGAAATATTTCGGGCGTAAATCAATATTTGAGCTTCAAATAATGATATTCAACTGATTAATAACCCTTTTTGCAAATCTGTTCCATTCATCAATCCTGCACATCTCCCTTTAAGACTGCTTTTTTTCTAGAAATCTTGCATCAGATCCTTAGATTCAGATCTGCCTGAACCTCCTTGCAGAATAATCAGTATGTATAAACACTGTTCACATTTTGATCAGAAATAACAGTGAACAATGTAGATCAGGATCAGGATCTGCACAGGTTGCACATGGGGTGTAAGCCATATCTATGTAGACATTAAAGAGGTAACACTTATGTTTGTAAATTTTGTTCCAGAAATATCTACTATGTATGAGATGTTCCAGATAGCCACACATGGTATGTTGACCTCAAATTATATATATTTGCACTCATCTTGCACTATGCTTATATATTATTACATGCTTTATATTTAGTTCACAATTTTATTTCCACAAAAAAATTAAGGTTGTTTTTCTCAAGAAATGTAAATCTTATAATTAGTTAGTAAAGGAATTTTTAAATAATTCTTGCAAAATACCTCAAACAAGTTATAATCAGGATCTAAAAATAATTCTTTTATTGGTTTATTGTAATATATAAAATTACTGTATAACAATATAAGATACAATCTGGATTAGATACATAAGATTACTTTATATGAATATTGTTTGTTTTGGGTTACAGAGCATGAACAAGCTATGGTTAGATTCATGAAAATTCCAAAGAAGAAAGATGTCCAAGAGGCAAATGAAGAATTGTATATGATGAGAAAAAAATATCACCAGGTAAAGCACATACTACCACACTACCAGCTCAGTACCATTACTGCTGCAAGAACAGTTTAACCCTTTCCTCCAAATATACGCATTTTAATGCGTGTGCACTGGTCAGAAATAATCTAAGGAATCATAAAGCAAACAGTGCAGATCCTGATCAGATGGCACAGATGTGCCGGCTGATCTGGATCTACACTGTTCGTCCATGCCATAAAGGTGTGTCTATGGAGGGAAGGTTTGAAAAATTTTTTAGAAGACTGAGATATGTTGTAAGTAAATATGGAAATCTTTATCCCATGAGACAAATGGTACTGTTGCAGTGGATTTGAAAACTGAATTCCCAAGTTGAACTTTAGTGCCAGAAAGCTGTCAAGTTAACTGCACAGTGTTTTATTGTTGTTGTTTTATTCATTTTCTCTATACATATGACTTTGATGGCATGGGCAAACAGTGTAGATCCAGATCAGCTGACAGGATCTGGATCTAAACTGTTTGCTATAGATAAATTTAGGTTATTTCTGATTAAAATTAAAAAACAGCCAGTATAGATCC
This sequence comes from Corbicula japonica, assembly GCA_038501625.1. Lineage (NCBI taxonomy): Eukaryota > Metazoa > Mollusca > Bivalvia > Venerida > Cyrenidae > Corbicula > Corbicula japonica. The sequence continues at coordinate 8,441,623 of JAZAYU010000017.1, read as the reverse complement.
AGATCTAGGCTGAAGGTTATAAAGCTGAGTTTGGAAACCAGTCTCAAATCTCAAGCATCTGATTGGCTGAAATGGCGACTGGTCGCCATTTCAGCCAATCAGATGCTTGAGATTTGAGACTGGTTTCCATGCTCAGCTTTATAACCTTGGGACCAGATGGCCAGCTGATTTGGATCTACACTAGTCACACTTGTGATAAAACCCTTGTAGAGTACAGGGTTATATGTTATTTCAGTTGGCATGCAAACATTCTAGGAACTGCACATGGCTATACAGTTGGTCTGTGCATGCAAAATTGTGAAATTGGAACTTATAAGAAAAGTTCAAATTTCTGCAATTGAATTAAAATATTGTAAATCACAGACTTTCTTTATTTTGACATTATTAAATCATAAATATCTGTTTTCAGACTGCGTTACATTACTTCTCGGCCCTGAATGCATTACAGTATAAGAGGAAGTGTTTCCTACTGGAGCCCATCATAGGATATCTTCATGCTAACAGGGCTTACTTCAGCATGGGCCAGGAAACAATCTGTAAACAGGAAATGGAGGAATTCATGCAGAATATCAGTGCTAGTATCCAGGGGTAAGTACTGATAATGCTTTAACTCTTTCCTTGATCTTTTACTACATTCAGATCAGTCAGCACGTCCATGCCATCTGATCTGCACTGTTTGCTTCTTGGTTAAAAGTTAAAAAATAACCTAATGAAAGCAGGTAATGTAGAACCTGATCAGATAGTTGATATTGATGTGCAGGATGATCTGGATCTTTTCTGGTCTCACTTTGGTTAAAAGCTATATCCATGGAGTAAAAGATTAAATTTACGGTGAGTTGTGATAAAATATGCAAACTAACTACCATTTTCTTGAAGGAACTTCATATTTGCAAGCAAAACTGTAAAACTGTAAAATAGTGATTTTTAATGAAGAAGAGATACTGACAAAAAAGTAACAATAAATTTATTTTAAATAAAAAAAGAGAAATGGAAAAAGACACAGTGGTAAGTGAAATGTTTGTTTCTTTCAGTGTTCAAGCTGAGTTGCAGACAGAAACTAAGAAGACTGTAGATTTAATAGATACGTTAGAACAACAAAGTCTGCACATGTACCACGCGGAACCACCGATCAGCATGCCTTATATACCACCAAATATCAACCTAGGACAAAAATCAGGGTACCTTTTCTTACGCAGGTAAGTACTTGTGTGTGAACATCATTCAACACCTTTAACCCTTTACTCAATGGGATTTGGAGTTATCCCATGAGTGAACAGTGTACATCCAAATCATCTGGCACATCCTAATCTAGGGTGTTAACTAATCACCAAGATAGTGACACTTATCTGTGAGAGTGGTTTATGACAGGATATACCCTTCAATTATCAATTCAGGATAATTGAAATCGGTCTGGTAAGGAGAAAAAGGGTAAACAACAGGTATAGAAAGGGATGATTTAAGGTCATTTTACTGCAGATTTTTGGAAAATGTGGGCAACTTGATTTTCGCTTTGATGCGCTATTCAGGAGAAGTTTGGTGCTCGAGGGCAAGAAGTCGCCCGCGTCGCCCTCTCTGCCAATCCCTGCAACACTGCTTGCACATGGGATAAAACTTGTATATATTGGGTAAAGGGTTTAAGAATTTTATTGATTTGATTCCTACTACAAATTCATGTTTTTCCAAAGTTCAAACTTATTTTTATTTACTCTTCCATTGTTGTTTCTAAGTTTAATGACTTGTTTACTTTTTACAGGATTATTGTTAATGCTGTGCTTTGTTGAAATGCATCCATATGTAATGTAAGAGGTTTCTAACAATATTCATCGACAATAATTATACTTTAGTATTTAATTTTGTGTAGATCAAATTCCGCACACACATAAATAACGATTTCGCACTGGCATAAATTCATGCACTTGTATGATTCTCATAAGACTACTGGTAGATATTTAATGGTTGGATTTCACTAGGGTTCGATTTTGCACACTTTTGCTGGAATGAAATACATGTATGCAGCATTAAACCACCATGAAATATAATGATACCACAGTATTCAAATTTTGCTGATTTTTTATTGTAAAAAAAATCTGTGTCTAAAATTGATTATAAAATCCACATCAAAATACAACATTTACTGTCACCTGAATGATAATAATTGTCAGAAAGTTTTGTGAACACAGCCTGTTGTCCTATTATCCCATGGATGTGCTAACAGGCGCGTAGGAGCAGGAGCCGCGCTTGCGGCCCCAATATTTTTTGCAAGGGACGGCTCCGCCGCGGCTGCAGAATAAAGGATTCTTTAGCGCTAATGTATTCATATTAAATTTATATACTTTATTATGACTGTATGCATGCATGTTTATATATGCACTTTACTATGAAGCCAAGATCATCTCTTCCGTGGCCCCAATGTTCAAATCGCTCCTATGCGCCTGGCTAATCCATTAATCATGTGCAACCAGTGTAGATCAAGATTAGCTGACAAACCTGTGCCATCTGATCTGGATTTACACTTTTTGGTCTGAAATAACTAAATGAATCTAAAAGTGAACAATTTAGATCCTGATAAGGTGATGCAGATGTTGGCCGGATTTGGATCTACACTGAACACTCATGGATTTAATGATTAGTCACACTGTTTTGCTTCTTGGTCAGAATATGAAAACAGTGTAGATCTAGATCATTCTGCACAAATTTGCAGACTGATCCAGATCTACACTGGTTGCAGGTGAGATAAAAACCATATTTCAAGGAGTAAAGGGTTGATCATTTACATTTGCAGTAAGCAGTTGATAGGAAACAAGTGGGAGCGATGTTTCTTCTTCACACAGGGAGGCAACCTGATGAGCCAAGCCAGAGACGAGGTAACTAGGATTTTTAACCCTTTCCTTGATATTTTCGCATTTTAATGCATGTGCAACCAGTGTAGATCCAGGTCAGCCGGCACATCCGTGCCATCTGATCTGGATCTGCACTGGTCGCATTTTGGTCAGAAATAACCTAATGAATCAAAAAGCAAACAGTTTAGATCCTGATCAGACGGCACGGATGTGCCGGCTGATCTGGATCTTAACTGTTTGCCCTAGCAATAAAGGTGTATCTGTACAGGAAAGGGTTAAATCTTCCCAATGGGGAGATATTGATGTTAGGGGTGGTTTGCCAGGGTTTTAACCAAGTGATGTTCTTTGTGAGAAAAGGTGAAACGTCTATTATGAGAAGAGGCGAAACATGTCTTTTAGAATCTCAAAATATTGGCATTTTCTTTGATAACATATTACTAATTCACAGGTGGAGATCATTATACATGTATTTATATATTGGTATGAGAATATTAATTGCCATTTTCTTACTTTTCACAATAAATATTCATGTATATGCAGGAAATAAAAAACACATAAGTTTTGAGAAACATTTTTGGCAAATTTTATAAAGCTACTTTTAATATCTTAGATTATTTGGCAGATTTTTCAGTAATGAATTGAGAATAAAAGCTACTTTTAATATCTTAGATTAATTGGCACATTTTTCAGTAATGAATTGAGAGACCTGGAATGGAATGTTTTCTTTGTGGCACAAACTCAAATCTCTACACCAATAACATTAATTGCAGCACATTGTTTATAGATTCGTATAATGCAGTATTGTGAATAATTTGAGCACTTTAGCAAACACTTACACACATTTGATTTTACGCTACACGTAGAAAGGGCAGGTATGTTACACTGAGTATCCCGTTCATGCCTCCTCTATTTTTAAAATTGCACATACAAACACACACACACCCACAGTGTCCATGTTTAAGCGTCAAATTCACTGTTACCTATGTTTACCAGTGCCCAAGGTTATGAAACTAAGCATGGAAACCAGTCTCGAATCTCAAGCATCTGATTGGCTGAAATGGCGACCAGTCGCCATTTCAGCCAATCAGATGCTTGAGATTTGAGACTGGTTTCCAATCTCAGCTTTGTAATCTTCAGTCCAAGACTACCTTGTTTATTCCTATTTTTTCTGTGCTTGATAGCTTAAACCCTTGAGCACCTGTCACAACTTGGGTCACATTTTGCAGCCAGTGTAGACTGATAAACCTTTGTATATAGTGTAATTGGGTCTACATTCAGTAAATTTGTGTAAAACACCCTCATCAACAAAAATAAACCACTTTGATTTCAAAGTAGGGATGGGAAACAGTGGTTTAGGGGTAGAGGGTCGGACTCCAAAAATTTAGATTGCATGTGCGAAATCCACCAGGATTTTAATGAATTGTTTTTGGCTATTTACTAGATCAAACTAATTTATGGAACTTTCATAAAACCTTTCATCTAGAAAGAAGTTATTAGCCAGTAATTTTGGTTTGAATTTGATTTTTTTTAAAGCTTTGTCCACGGGTATGATCCCATCTCATGTGTGACATGTGTAGATCCAGATCTGCCTGCAGTCTAATCAGATCAGGATCTTCACTTTGCTTCATAGTAAAAAAAAAACAAATGAATCTAAATGCAAACAGATTTATAGCTTGACAGAGTAAAGTATATCATGTATGACATACAAAGAGTCTTCATTGACAGCTTCTAAAAACCTCCATGCAGCAATTTGATTGGCACAAATACCTGCCATTACTTATGACATAACAAACATGTAATGATGATATCATGTGACATTTGCAAAAAAATGTTTTATAAGTTTTGTTATTGATGTTTTTTGTTTGCATGATAGATTTTATGATTTGAAAAGAACACAAGCTGGTGACACATTATAATTAAAAAAATTGGCAGTATTGACTGTTACAGTTAGGGGAGGTTATTGCTGTGGAGTCTGAGCATTAAGGGGAGGTTATTGCTGGGGAGTCTGAGCATTAAGGGGAGGTTATTGCTGGGGAGTCTGAGCATTAAGGGGAGGTTATTGCTGGGGAGTCTGAGCATTAAGGGGAGGTTATTGCTGGGGAGTCTGAGCATTAAGGGGAGGTTATTGCTGGAGAGTCTGAGCATTAAGGGGAGGTTATTGCTGGAGAGTCTGAGCTTTAAGGGGAGGTTATTGCTGGGGAGTCTGAGCATTAAGGGGAGGTTATTGCTGGGGAGTCTAAGCATCAAGGGAAGGTTATTGCTTGGGAGTCTCAGCATTAAGGGAAGGTTATTGCTGGGGAGTCTGAGCATTAAGGGGAGGTTATTGCTGGGGAGTCTGAGCATTAAGGGGAGGTTATTGCTGGGGAGTCTGAGCATTAAGGGGAGGTTATTGCTGGGGAGTCTAAGCATCAAGGGAAGGTTATTGCTGGGGAGTCTGAGCATTAAGGGGAGGTTATTAGTGGGGAGTAAGAGCATTAAGGGGAGGTTATTGCTGGGGAGTATGAGCATTAAGGGGAGGTTATTGCTGGGGAGTCTAAGCATCAAGGGAAGGTTATTGCTGGGGAGTCTGAGCATTGATAACGCTGAAATATTTATGGTGTGTTCACAGTGTTGTGCTTTTTTTAGTCAACACATATATTTTGCTGAGTAACCAGTGTCTTTTTACTATTTATTCATATGAATGTGAAACAGGGCTGAAGGTTATAAAGCTGAGATTGGAAACCAGTCTCAAATCTCAAGGATCTGATTGGTTGAAATGGCGACTGGTCGCCATTTCATCCAATCAGATGCTTGAGATTTGAGACTGGTTTCAGATCTTAGTTTTATAACCTTGGGCACTGTGCTAACACAATGACCGATTAATTTAACCCTTTACTCCATGGGAAAGAGCTTTTGTCCAGTTACTGACTAGTGTGGATCCAGATCGGCCTTTGCATCTGTGCAGTCTGATCAGAATCTACAGTGATAAGCTCTTAGTCAGAAATTAACTATCATATCTAACAGAAATAAAATATTAAATCTAAATCTGTGTAAGATATAAAAAAATACCACAATGGACATTGTATTTCATAAAAAACAAGGGTTAGCATGTGGGAAATTCATAGTTCATGCTTGGATAAGATTATCAAAGTTCAGTCTGTGAGCAAAAGAAATTATTTAGCAAAACCAAAATCCTATGATCATTATAAAGGAATTTCTTTTATAATATTCTCTAGTTTTTTTCTGTTTGCTTCTGCTTATACTACAGTATTTATGGTATTTATACCTGTACATTTCCCAGGTTGCTGGTAGCCTCATTCTAGATCTCAATGAAGATGGTGTATTTGCTGAGCCGACAGAAGCTGATGACAGACGCAATTGTTTTCAACTCAATACCGCAAAACATCGAAGGTAAACAGGTGCCAAGGTTATAAAGCTGAGATTAGAAACCTGTCTCAAATCTCAAGCATCTGATTGGCTGAAATGCGACTGGTCGCCATTTCAGCCAATCAGATGCTTGAGATTTGAGACTGGTTTCTAAACTCAGTTTTATAACCGTAGACACAGGACATTTTGCAGATAAAAATTAATGTGAATTTTTTTATCAGTGTTTTTTTTATACCTTTGATTACACAACTTGAGTTCAACTCTAAACTCCATGGGATATGACTGTTATCCCATTGCTAAAAGTGTAGATCAAGATCAGCTGGCACATCAGTTTCATCTGATCAGGATCTTCTCTGTTTTCTTTTAGATTTATTATTCTATTTCTGACAAAAGAGGCAACAAGTGTTAATTCAGATCAGGGGGCATGGATGTGCCGGCTAATCTGGATCTACACTGGGCATGAAAAAATCTGTATATATGGAGTAAAGGGATGAGGAGTTTTGAGTGCCCCTACTAAATGAATCATTAAAACTTAAGTGTACTTTGACTTGCTGAATTTATATTTTCAGAATAGGCTTAACACATGTACACACCTGATAAAATGCCTCCATCAAATTAAAGTAGACATTAAGAAATTGAAGAATGTTTACTTCAGTGCTGGCAGAAAAATGGGATAAGGTACATGGTACAAACATGGAATGACATGGTACTCGGGGTTGGATGCACAATGTCCAAAAAGTGGGTTTGTTTGGGACAGTCTTTTGGTAGTTTCCATCTATCTGGCCAAAATCTTAATAAAACTAAAATATTGCTGCCCAAAATGGTTTTGAGCTACCCAAATGAACTCCTCTGGATCTGCCTCTGGTACTCACCTGTTTTTCTATTTAAGCTGTCATATAAGTATCATTCACGTGTGTTGGGTAAAGATCGCGTGATCCAGCCCAAGTGAAATATGCACAAGGGCGGTAACGAAGCTGGATCACGCGACTTTAACCCAACATAAGTGAATGATACTTTTTCTTGCATGCCGTATTTATTTTGTGCAATTTGGGGTATTTTCCTGTAAATTTTTTTTCTTTGCACTACTTTTTTATAGTAGCGGAGAGATATACGAGACATTCCATCGTTCATTCATAAATGCGTCAGACGTCGTGACGTCATATAAGGCGCGTGACTCATTCTACATGGGGGGTGTAGAATCAAAATTTCCTACATGGGTGAAAACACCGTATGACCTGATCTGGTATGCAAGAATGATTCTTCCAGCATGGAAATACACTTAACCCTTTGCTCCTTAGACACACATTTATTGCACGGGCGAACAGTTTAGATCCAGATCAGCCTTCTCATCAGGATCTAAACTGTTTGCTTTTTGATTTGTTAGGTTATTTCTGATCAGTAAGCGATCAGTGCAGATCCTGATCAGACGGCATGGATGTACAGGCTGATCTGGATCTACACTGGTCGCACATGCGTAAAATTGCGTATATATGGAGGAAAGGGTTAGAATCATTTTTTGCTAATGGTGATATTGTTTGTATGGTGTGAATTATGAAGTTCTAAAACTTTAAAATAAATAATGCCTGAGGTTATGAAGCTGGAGACCACTCCTATCCCGAGCATCTGATTGGTTGAAATGAAAACTGGTCTCTATTTCAACCAATCAGATGCTTGAGATTGTTTAGATTAGAGAGTGGTATCAAATCTCAGTTGTATAAAATTGGACCAAAATCTCTTTATGAAATGGATACAGTCTACTTAAAGTCAAAGTACTGAGGGGTCGGCATAACGAACACTGAAACATTTAGTTGATTTTTGTGTATTTTCAGATTGGTTGTGTTACAAGCAGAGAATGAGAGGGAAAGAGATGAGGTATTTCTTGTTGTGCATCGTGTGTTAAACTGGTTCCAGATTAATAACATTAAAATTAAAAGTCTCAGATGTCTGCGTTCAGATTGGTTAAATTGATATCAGAACTTACCAATGACATCGGTGTAATCTAAGAAATATTAGTTTAGCTTTGTATGATTTAGATAAAGAGAAATTATACCTTTAAATGTACCGGTAATTGGTATGTTTATAACAACATTAGTCACACATAATTTGAATAACAGTCACATATACTTATGTGTTTAGACGATACTTGGTGACAAGTAAATTATTTGCAAGATATTCCACTACTGTAAAAAACAGTTAGGGAATCACAAATTAGTTGTACTCAAATAGAGTGGTAAAATAAGATACATGATAAGCAGAAACTTGATAGATTCACCAGAACACCATCCAGAAACAGTTCTCTGGATTTAAACCTCACACTTACCAAAGATAGTTATATTCCATTTGTTTTCAAATACATGTATTAGTGCAGCTCAACTTTTGTATTTGTTTTAAGTGGATATCCACTATAAACAATGTTGTCCGGGACAGTGGTTTTGTCAGAGGTGCTAAACAACAACAACAGCAGCAAGCAAAGGTAACTATTGTAACACACCATGCACTTTGGGCTGATACCATATGACTAAGTTAAACATTTCTGTTAAGGTTGAATCTAACAACTACTTTCCCCCAATAGACTTTATAGCCAGAACTTCCCTCATTGTGAAACAGTATGAAAGACTCGAGGTTGGATGCAAGCGTTTTACTAAGGGGGTTAATTTGAACGGTCTTAACGTTAGTTATATGATATTTTCCAACTTCCTGTCAAAAATCCCAGTAAAAAGTAAATATTGCGGCTCAAAAAGGAGGTTAGGGCAACCCTTTGTGAAGGATCTCTGGATCCACTCCTGAAGACTGCTACCATTTTTCAGCTCACCTGTCACATAGTGACAAGGTGAGCTTTTGTGATTGCAATTTTTCCGGCGTCCGGCGTCTGTCTGTCCGTAAACTTTTAATTTAAACGACATCTCCTCTTAAACTCCTGGGCCAAAGTTGATGATACTTGCCACGGATGTTCCTTGCATGAAGCTCTTCCAAAGTTGTTCAAAGAAATCAATTCCATGCAGAACTCTGGTTGCCATGGCAACCTAAAGGAAAAACTTTAAAAATCTTCTTGTCTGAAACCACAAGGCCTAGAGCTTAGATATTTGGCATTTAGCACCCTCTAGTGGAACTCTACAAAGTTTGTTCAAATTATTTCCTTGGGGTCAAAATTGGCCCCCGCCCCAGGGGTCACTTCATTTTACATAGACTTGTATAGGAAATCTTTAAAAATCTTCTTCTCACAAACCACAATGTGTACAGCTTAGATATTTGGTAAGTAGCATTGTCTAATGGATGTCTACTAAATTTGTTCAAATAATGTCCCCTGGGCCAATATCAGCCACGCCCTAGGGTTCTCTTGGTTTACATATAGTTATGTAGGAAAAACATGAAAATCTTCTTCTTTAAAACCACAAGGCCTAGAGCCATAATATTTGATATACAGCATCATCTAGTGGTCCTCTACCAAAATTGTTCAAACTTTCATCCTGGGGTCAAAAATGGCCCCGCCCCAGGGGTCACTTGTTTTACATAGACTTATATAGGGAAAACTTTAAAAAATCTTCTTCTCTAAAACCACAAGGCCTAGAACCTTGGTATTTGGTATGTATCATCATGTAGTGGTCCTCTACAAAAGTTGTTCAAATTATTCTCTTGGGGTCAGAAATGGCTCCGCCCCGGGGGTGTCACTATTTTTATCACATAGTGTTATATAGTAGTTCTTTAAAAATCTTCTTCTCTGAAACCTTAAGGCCTAGAGCTTAGATATTTGGTATAGAGCATCATCTACTTACATTTTCTCCACAATAGCAGCTTAATTTTTTTTAATTTTTTGACTTGATTTTACCAAACTTGCACACAACTCTTGCAACCATTGAGCAGTTGTTGACAGGTGAGCGACCCAGGGTCCTATGGACCCTCTTGTTACTTATAACACAGTATTCCAGATGTATAAAGTATTGCAGGTAAGTTGTGAAATATTAGTTTAAACAAAAGTTGAATTCAAGATTTTTAAATAATGTTGTCTAATAAAGATTCAAGAAGTCTTGTATTGTTTCAGTAGGGTTTTTATCCTAAATGATCTCTTTAGAATCTTTGCTACATGAATTTAGTTGTTTAAGGCAAAAACATTTTTGTTATTTTACCATACAATCTTGTTGTTTTTATGTTCTAAAGGAGAGAAATAGTAGTACATCTAGTCAGCGGTCACAGTCTACAACGTCAGAAACTTCCCCGGAAGTTAAAAGGTAACCAGTTTCTCTTATATATATATTGCATGTTAAATGTTACGTATTGTGGGAAACAGGGTCATCGGTATTGTACCTTCGGGGTTGCTGTGTTGGATTCCCGGGGCTAAGATGATAAAACAGATTGGTGATCAATCTCAAGTACTTTTTGAGCTTTTGATTGGTCCATTTCCTTCTGGTTTCAATTTCAACCAATCAGATGCTTGAGTAATGAGATCGGAGACTGGTATCCAGTTTGAAGGTGTGAGCTGAAGGTTATAAAACTGAGTTTGAAAACCAGTCTCAAATCTCAAGCATCTGATTAGCTGAAATGACGACCAGTTGCCATTTCAGCCAATCAGATGCTTGAGATTTGAGACTGGTTTCCATGCTTAGTTTTATAACCTTGGGCAATGATCTTGGTCCCGGGTCATACATATTGTTGCTAGGTGATCTGCAAGTACCATGCTGGATGGAAAAATGATTTAAAATCAGCCTCTACCCAATTTATTAATCATTACAAGTTAATAAAATATTAGTATTTTTATTTAATTGTGATTTTATTAGAAAGTAAATGCGAAACTAAGGATTTTGTTAATAAATGCTAAACACAATGTGGAATTGTTTTAATGATTGAACAGTCCTTTAACAGAATTATTGCAGTATTAGATAGATAAGTTTGTTCTTGCTGTTTAGCTGGAAAATATTCAGAAGTCACATCCATGATTATACATTCAATTCCTCTTGATGAAATAAAAATTCTGTAAAATAATTTGAATGAAAACATTTTCTACACATGCTCGTTTGTGTTTCACATAAACTGTAAATGCATGAAACACTGAAAATCAAAAACAAGCAAAACAGTCAGTTGAATACATGTATATTTTACTGCCATTCAGTTGTTAACAATAGTTATGAAAAAATGTGTTGATAACAAAACAATCAATCATCTTAATCTTTTAATGATTGTTTTTCTTGTGTAAGATATAATTTGTCATTCTTACATCAGTCCTTATTTTCAAGTCAGAAACAAAGTTGGCGATTGTTTTTCCTTATTACTGGAACAAGGTAGATTGGATAATTTGTCTGTAAGAAATGTACTCAATTTGTTAAAGAAACGATAAATTTTTATATTAAACTTTCTCTTGCCTAGACAAGATATTTTTATATTAAACTTTCTCTTGCCTAAACAAGATACTTCTATATTTAAGAGCTGTTTTACTTTTACTTCTGTCTGTACTTAGAACAACTTCTTGCCAAATCTGCATGCATAATAGTGCATGAAAATTAATCGTGCTTATGCAGGATGTAAAAGATTCAGCTTTAGTAGATTTAGCAAGTTGTTATTTACTGTAACATTGCTTTTGAAAAGTTCAGGCCATTCTTTGATGCTTCTGATTGTAATATTTTTGTTTGGTTATAATAAACAGTGAAGTATGAAATTAGTTTGGGTTCAAATCAACCAATCAGGTTAACTCTTTACTCCATGGAATATAGCGATATCCAATGGGTGTCCGGTGTAGATCCAGATCATCTTGCATAGCCATTCTTTCTGATCAGGATCTACAAAGTTCAGTTTTATATTCATTAGATTATTAATAACCAAGAAATAAACCATGTAGATCCGGATTAGATGACATGGATCTGCAAACAGTTTGCTTGTGCAGTAAAAGGTTTATCCATGGAGTAAAGGATTAAGAGCTTTAGAACCACCGTGGGAAAATTGCTTGCTGCAAGTTTACTCTATCACTTTCAGAACTGCATGGATTTTTCACAATATTAACTACATTTTAATGACTTTAATATTTTTATAAATTTGGAATGAATTTATTATATATATAAAATTTTCCAACCATATGAAATGTTATCACATAGCATGAACTAACTTAATGATTAACTTGCTGACTATATTCTTTTTTAATACATTATTCATAATGCTTCACACACAGAGTTTGATATTTTAATAGATAAGATTAATTAATATTTTTATTTAGAAATAAAATTTATTTCAAGCTTAAGTTCTAATACTAATTTTGCAGTAGATTTAATATTATGTTCACAAGAATCAGATAGTTTGGGTTTCCTCCAGGAGGAAATTGTTTACTGTAAAATAAAAACTCAGCCTTCAATCTTCAGGAATACATAATTTACTAGTGTTCTGATTTGTCCAAGACTGATCAGCTATTCCAGTTTTCAGACATTGTATAGAAAACTCGTTTTTTATCATAATTTGATGAATTATTAGCCATTTTCTCTATGGGATATGGCTGCTATCTGGGGACAACAGTGTAGACCCAGATAAGCTGGCACATTCATGCCATCTGATCAGGATCTACATTGTTTACTTTTTGATTCATTAGGTTATTTCTGGCCAAGAAGTGAACAATCCTGATCAGTTGGCACATATGTGCTGGATGAACCTAATCTACACTGGACCCAAGATCATAAAACTAAGTTTTGAGATCAGTCTCAAATCTCAAGCATCTGATTGGCTGAAATAGCAACTGGTCATCATTTCAGCCAATCAGATGCTTGAGATTTGAGACTGATCTCCAGATTTAGTTTTATGATCTTGGGCCCTGGACCCACATGTGATAAAACCTGCATAATTTTATGGAGTACATGGTTAAAATAGATTTACAGGTTCAACAACAACAAAAAAAGATAGCACTGAGACCATATCTGTTTTTATGTGACTGTTCTGAGTGTCTGTTGCAATCACATGAACTACGTAAAAAATCACTGTTCAACAATTTTTTTAATAATTTTTTTTAATGTACATTTATACTGTACAGTAAGATCATTCTGCACACTCAAACCAATCAGATTTTAGAAAAAAATGTAAAAAAATATCAGAAAACACCCCTTGTTTCTACAAATGGAATGATCTTTATTCAGAGAAGGCTGATCCATTGCAAGTACATGGGGTTAAGGATTACAGATGCATGTGTAACTGGAAGCTATTGTTTGTTTTTGCATGATAGTGTACATAAGAGTGTTTTTACCGTGTTTTATTAAACAGTCCCCAGACTTCGAGTGCAAATCAGTCAACGGCACCGACACCTTCAACGGGGCCCAACAGTCCATTTTCCCCGGACGCGCCAATTCAGTTTGACCTTTGTACGTCAGATGAAAAAAATGGAGCAGCTTTGAACAAGTCCCTAACAGGACCCCCAAAGTTAGTTTTTGTTGTGTTTTTAGTGGCTTTGTATCTAACTGTCAGTATAGCTTCTTGTTGTATATTGTGATAGTGAACAGTTCCCAAGGTTATAAAACCAAGCATGGAAACCAGTCTCAAATCTCAAGCATCTGATTGGCTGAAATGGCGACTGGTCGCCATTTCAGCCAATCAGATGCTTGAGATTTGAGACTGGTTTCCAATTTCAGCTTTATAACCTTGGGACGTGGTTTTACTTGATGAAAAGAAGTTATTATCATCGGTGCTTACTATTTGCTGAATGGCTATGGCTTACAAATACTGCAAGAAAAATCTTGCAGCTGGTTGTAGTGGGCATACCTGTAAACTTTTTTGTGCTCAAGTGGATGTTGACATTGACCAAATGGGAGGTTTTGAAAATCATTGTAGACAAAGAAGGAAATTTGGCCCCTAGAGAGAGGGCGGTTTATATTTTTATGTAAAGACAGGAAACATGGTTTACTTAAGCAAAATCTCCTTGTTTGTCTAAATAGTTATTGAAAACTGCAACTGTTTTAAAAGTAGATTCTGAGTACTTGTAAGTATACTGGTATGCCTTTGTGTGGGTTTCAAATCTAAACACCATATTGGTTTAACCTTTTACTCCATGTACATATGTTTTATTGCATGTATGACTAGTGTAGAACCAGATTATCTGGCGGATCAGGATCTATACTGTTCACTACATAGTGAGAAATAATTTATAAATAAAAAAGCAAAGAGTGTAGATCCAGGTTAGATGGCATGGATCTACACTGTTCAGCTATGGATAACAGCCATATCCCATGGAGTTAGGTTTAACAAATATGTCAGTTAATATCACAGTTATACACCAGTTTTTTACTAACAGCAACATTTTCATAAAGCGTTAGAGCACTGCACCTTTTACTGAACTTGCCTGCTGTGGTTTTGGAATGTAGTACAGATAGTTATCCACCAAAATCTTTTACAGGTGAACAGTCATAAAAACAGTAAAATGAAATAAAATATTTTTAGCGAATTTGAGTAATGACACCATGTCCCAAAATAATCAGACATAATAACTAAGGCTAGACTGATAAGCTCTTTCTGTACAAAAATGAAAACAATTATTAGCAAAATTCATTATCAGAATTATTTTATTTTGAAATCTAAAAAAATTATATTTTCTTGTTTCTTTTTTTATGAATTTGTTTGTAATATTGAGTTTTAAGTGTTGGTACATTTGTATACATTTCACTAGGCTAAGCATATATTTTTCTGTTAATCATTCGCCCCTGAACTCATGTTAAAACGAGGTTGTAGAGACTTGAGACTTCAAGCCTATCTGCTTAGCTAAGATACTCCTTTTCAAACGTCCATGTGTGGTTGGTACCCAGAAAATATTTGCAAAATCATTACAGACATATATCACATGCCCCTGCACAAATGTATTGACCTTACCCCAAACTGACAGAAAATGAAGTTGGGGTGAGGGATGCAGCCTGTATTCATGTCAACATTGCCAGTAACTTGTGCCCAAGGTTATAAAACTGAGCATGGAAACCAGTCTCAACTCTCAAGCATCTGATTGGCTGAAATGGTGACCAGTCGCCATTTCAGCCAATCAGATTCTTGAGATTTGAGACTGGTTTCCAAACTCAGTTTTATAACCTTCAGTCTTGTATTGACCAGTCATTATCAGCAATTTAAAATGATAATAGTTAATTCCACAGGAGAAATTCTTCTGACCAAGGACTGTTCTGGGAAAAGGCCTAGGGGTTTGTTGGGTTGGTGGGGGTGGGTAGGCACAATGATTTAATAATAAATCCGGTGCAGGGTGGCACAAATATTATCAAAGTTCAAAATGTGTGTTGATGGGGATTTGTGTTGGTTGTACCATGCGGGTAGAATGGTGTTCTTACCCCTTCACCCTTAGGTATTATTTCCTGTAACAGTCCTAATCAGCTTTACTTACTACATAATCTATTGTAAATACCAGTATAAACAGCATAAATTCATTTTATCAATCATCATCCTTCAAAACAAACATCAAACAACAAAATTAATGAAAATTTTGCTGTTTCAGAAGAATAAATCCATTTGACCAGTCAGCTACAGATGTAATAGACGCACTTGATGAGGCAATAGAAAATGCCGCATTTATTGAAAGTTTCCTTGTGCGGTTTTTAGGCTCAATGGAAGTTAAACAAGACAGAGGTAATTTGGAGTGTGTGTGGGGGGGGTGTAGGAGGGTATTGGTAACAAAGATAATTTGAAGTTTCAATCATATTCTGTTGTTGTTGTTTTTTTTTAGATTTTTCAATAGTTTTTGAAAACCAGGGGTCATTGATTCTGTCAAGAATATTTTGTTATATCCATTGATCTTTGCCACTTTTAAAATAACTTTATTTGCAAGTGTCTAAATTAACATTTACTTCATATTTAAAATGTAATGGACACAGAACTTTCTATGGTTTTGCAAATTTTGACAACTTTTCCTCAATAAATCCATGGAGAAAGACTTACAAGAGCTTTGCCTCTTTGCTGATAGGATACAACTTTAACATTGGACAACGGCAGACAAGTAGGTGCCCTCTGATCAGGGTCTGCACTTTTCGATTTTAAATTATTTAAATTTTAAACAGATGTGCTGCCCATTCTGTATCTTCACTGGTTGCCTGTTTTAAAAAATGGCTGTGTTATTTATACTCATTGACAAGTGAGATTTCAGTTTTTTTTGGCAACATTTAATAATTTTCCAAATTTTTATCTTTAAGTCAATAATAATATCTGATTTGTCAAAATTACTAGTATATATATTTTAATATTTTGTTAAGTATTTCATTCTGAAATTCTTTAACTTTTTTTAAATTTGTTAGAAAAACTAAAACTTTTTTTGTTTTACAGGAGAGAAACTTGTTCATGAAACAATCCGTCAAATAATGGCTGCTAGAGCAATACACAATGTGTTTAAAATGACTGAGTCAAGAATGGTTGTGTCCAGTGAATGTATGAGGTAGGTTCAGGAGGGTTTAAAATGAATGAGTCAAGGATGGTTATATCCAGTGAATGTATGGGGTAGGTTCAGGAGGGTTTAAAATGACAGAGTCAAGGATGGTTGTATCCAGTGAATGTATGAGATAGGTTCAGGAGGGTTTAAAATGACCGAGTCAAGGATGGTTATATCCAGTGAATGTATGAGATAGGTTCAGGAGAGTTTAAAATGACTCAGTCAAGGATGGTTGTGTCCAGTAAATGTATGAGGTAGGTTCAGGAGGGTTTAAAATGAATGAGTCAAGGATGGTTGTATCCAGTGAATTTATGAGGTAGGTTCAGGAGGGTTTAAAATGAATGAGTCAAGGATGGTTGTATCCAGTGAATGTTTGCGGTAGGTTCAGGAGGGTTTAAAATGAATGAGTCAAGGATGGTTGTATCCAGTGAATGTATGAGGCAGGTTCAGGACCAATAAAAATGACTGAGGCAAGAATGGTTGTGTCCAGTGAATGTATGAGGTAGGTTCAGGATTTCAGCGATAATCCATAACCCTTTTCTCCATATATATGCGCTTTATCACATTTGCAAACTGTAAATACAGATCAGCCGGCACATCAGGATCTGCACTGTTTGTGTTTTGGTCAGAAATAATGTAATTGATCAAAATGTGAACAGTGCAGATCCTGATCAGATGGCACAGCTGGCTGATCTGGATCTACACTGTTTGCCCATGCCATAAAGGCATAGATATGGAGGAAAGGGTTAATATGAACAGGAAGAAATCGAAAAGTTCTTTAATAGTTATTTGGTTTTTTGACAGTTTATGTGAAGATATATTGCTGGTCTGGTTGTTGTTATACCAAGCTGCAGGCTACTGTTAAATCATTTTATTTCATGCTGATTCAATTTTTGCATATTTTGCGCTATATTTGCGCAAATTCATGCCCCCACAAAATCATTATTAGCAGGCTTTGCGCTAAAATTTGTCCCTGCAAAATTAAATGATAACTACACTGTAATAAATTGGAAATCAGAAAGGTTAGTCTTCACAAGTTGCTACTCAACAAAACCCTCACAAATTTTATATGTCACTATTATATTTAAAGAAATTGTAATCCAGTGCATTAAATTTTATATAATTTTGTTTATGTTTGCAGATTGATAGAGCCTTCGAACAATACAGTACGGGTGCAGTTTGCGTTAGAGGACATATCATATTGGGCTGCACATAATGAAAACAAAAGGTATCCAAATACCGTTAGTCTTTAAACAATAGTTGTTGTTTTTTTAACTGGAGTTCTTATATAGGCATGTGTAAATGGTGTAGTCTTTTGTCCTTTGACATCCCCAGCTTACTACATCTGCATATATATTTTCTGTTACCCCAAAATACTATTTATTAAATAGCTTAGAGACAAAGAACAACAATTAGTTGGCTGACCATTAATGGTCCCTCATTGTTGTTGGTTGATTAGTAAGAATCCTAGGAGGTGGTTGTTGGTGATTTTATGGATAACTTGTTCCTTACATGACTACCGGTAGCTATATTTCCGAAAAACATGGGACATTGTTCTTAACCGTTTACTCCAACCAACTTTTCTTGCATGTGCAAAAAGTGTAGATCCAGATCAGCCAGGACATATGTGCCATCTGATCAGGATCCATACTTGTCACTTCTTGGTCAGAAATAATCTAATAAATAAAAAAGCGAACAGTTAACCCTTTCCTGTACACATACACCTTTATTGCTAGGGCGAACAGTTTAGATCCAGATCAGCCGGCTGATCTGGATCTACACTGGTCGCACAGTCATGCGTAAAAATGCGTATCTATGCAGGAAAGGGTTAAGATCCAGATCAGACAGCATGGATGACTTACAGGTAACAGCCATATCCTGTGGAGAAAAGAGTTATGGAGTTCATTACATTACTTCAGCACTTACAGGGTTATGATGAATTATGAATAATTATTACAGCTTTATTTTATTAAAATTCTTTGGTATTTTGTATTTTAGTGAATTTTTCCTTTCCACAGGTTGTTTGGGTTTATCACAAGGAACAAAGGGGAAGGGTCATATGCCTGCCATGTTTTTGAATGTAATGTGAATGCAGATGAGGTAAGTAGTTAGGGTTATATTTAGATTGTGAAAGTTTAATTTTATTCAGAATTTTATTTTTTATAATATTTTATTTACTTTTATGCAGTTACAGAGCTGTTCCTGGTGCCAAGTTTTGTATCCTTAATTTTCAGTTCATATTTATAGTGACAGTATTTGAGATATTCATTATTTTCCGGATCAGAATAACTTTTGTCTTAGTATTGACTACACTTAATTTAAGGCGATATTGATTTTCAAAATCATCCACTTCTTCAAATTAAATCTCCCGAAAAGGTTCCTAGTTGTGGAGATGAATCGATTACATGTCTTTATAGTCATAGTTCATCTTTAATTATATTGCATACAGTCATGCAGTCTGATTTGATTTACACTGTTTGCATCTTGGGCAGAATTATTATAATAAATCTAAAACATAACAGTTCAGGTCCTGGCCAGATTGCATGGATTAGCATTCTGATCTAGATCAACACTGTTCCCCACATGATATGTATTTGCAATATCCATGTAGACAATGGTTAACTGGACAGAATCTCTCAAAAACAGTCTCGAGCAGTGTTTAGATATGTTACATAATTTAGATGGTAGTACAATCCACACTCGTTGTGTCGAAGTCAACGGGACTGTAGATTTAATTTCGAGATATCCGAAGTTTGACATATCCGAATAGGTGCCAATGTAGGAATAATATACCCGTATGTTTCTCATGCTTACATTATTGTGAGTACTAGTTGTTGTTTATTCCCAAGAACACATGTATGAACATTTCAATGGATCAATTTGTATATCAAAACAGAACAGAAAAATATATTAATTCGATTATATTCATTACATGTTAGAAAGCCGTCATCATATGGTTTCAGTGTTGTTTGTGTAACATCATCTTCCTCTTCAATCTGTGTGCTAAAGTCTACTTTTGTTAAATTTTTATTAGTTAAACTTATTCAAATTGAAATTAAAAGTCATCTCATAATCATTAACTTGCAGCTTTCTTTTCGTACCTCAGTCTTGTTATGGAGAATTGACTACCTTAGTATCGGTCATGTTTTGCATTTGTTGTCCTAAACGGATGAACTCGTATTTTGAGGCCCAATGGTCTGATCATTATTGTAGTTAAATGTTTTATTTTAGATTTAAACTGAAAATTAAATGTACATCCGACTGAATTAAACACGCGGATATTTTACCTAACATGTGACCATCGTTAAATATTATTAAGCAATGGTATCTTGCTTATAATGAATTTTGTATGTTTTGCTATAAACTATGTATTAGTTTTAAGCAATAAAAGTATTGGATTGGATTGATTTACCTGACAAATTCTCACTTTGAAGAAGCCCCACGCATTGTTTGACTGCAGCAAGTTTCATACTTAGACTTATCCGGTGACTTTACATAGGATATTTTAGCTGACGGGATTCACATTTACTTCGACATATAAAAACAATGTTTAAATCTAATTCAACTTAAGCGGCATAATATTATATGTAAAAAGAACACATTTTGACGGGACTGTGAAAATAATTCGAGATAACCAATGTTTCGACTTAAGCCGGTTTGACACAACGAGTGTGGAGTGTATTTTTTATTTCAGATATGTGCAGCCATAGGTACAGCAACGAAGATGGCCTTCCATGCCTTGATGGTAAGCTATTTGACAGATCTTTTTATGAAAGTGCCAGTATCATAGAAACCAAAATATCATAATAATATTTTTACTGTTAGGAGATTCTGATTAATATACTAGATGAATATTAGTGAAGCATTTGAGCTAAATTTAATTAATACCCTCTGTTTATAAAATTCTTAAGCACATTTTCAGGTATGCAACTCTATTGTATGAATTTAAGCATAATAAAGCATTGTATGCTCAAGAGTGATACAGCGAGACAGATCAGTAAATATGTATCCCTCAATGTGGTTTTCTGATATGTATTTCTACACTGTTTGCTTTTTGAATCATTTAGGTTATTTTAGATAAAAAACCAAACTGTATAGATCTGTATTGTTTGTGTCATATGCAATGTAATAACTACATCATACTACAATGTATTTTAATCGTAATGTAATGTATCATTTTTCTTTGGCGCATACGGAAAATCAACACACAAAAATGGAAATTTGTTATAATATTCCATTTGTATTTTTTATGCCCCCACAAAGTGGGAGGCATAAAGAGTTGCACTCGTCTGTACATCCATCCGTACGTCCCCCAAATCTTTGGAATCAACACCTCATAAACTATCAGGCAGATTTTCAAACTTGCACAGATGATCAAGCAGGATGTGTACATGTAGATAATGGTAAAGAAATGACTTTTACCTGCGAACATTTTTAACAGTTTATCGACGTTTGTTATTACAAATGTTGTTGCAGCAGTGGGGAAATCAATATCTGACGACAAATTCTAGTTAGATAATTAAGAATATGGTTTAAACAATGGTTATATTGTGGACTAGAGGTATTTTGGTCAGTCTGGATCTTATGATTTTAATTGAATTTGGATTCCTTAGTTATATATATCTTCATACATTTTAATTTCAGGAGAAGAAAGCAACTGATAAAATCCGAGGGTTGAAAGAAAAGGAGAAGGTAGGTCACCACACTTGATAGTATGCTGTTGCTATAACCTCCAGTTGCATATGGGGCACGCCACAGGAAAATGTAAATTCTGTCTTATTTTGTGACTTATTAGTTGTTACTATATTTAGAATTAACTTACAACTTTCTTTTATTTTTTCATAACTAATTTTGATTTTGTTACATATTTTGACAATAAAATGATATTTTTACCGCGAAATGCAAAATAATTAACGCCATCTATTCAACTTTATGATGTCATTTCAAGGGTTGATGTCAACTGTCCGAAGGTACCTTTTCCCGCGATGCACCCCATACGATACCACAGTGCACTGATTTAATCAGAGTGAAGTGCAGTGATGTTAAATTAGCATAAACCCTTTAAATACTGAATAAATGTAAAGCAAAAACCTTTATGAATTTAGGCATTCCATTCATTTTTTTCATAGGGGCTTTCTAACTGATTTTATTAACTGAATATGATACAGTGTAGACCCTGATCAAACCATGGCTGTTCAAAGGTTCATCTGGATCTGGATCTACACTGGTCACAAATGTGACAATGCTGTGCATAGCACTTAACCCTTTCCTGTATAGATACACCTTTATTGCTAGGGCGAACAGTTTAGATCCAGATCAGCCGGCACATCCGTGCCATCTGATCAGGATCTAAACCGTTCGCCTTTTGATTCATTAGGTTATTTCTGACCAAAATGCGACCAGTGCAGATCCTGATCAGACGGCAGGGATGTGCCGGCTGATCTGGATCTACACTGGTTGCACATGCGTAAAAATGCGTATATATCAAGGAAAGGGTTAAAAGGTCAATGATTATCCTTATTAGCTTGGTTTTATTCTTGTATTATTTAAAAAATAGTATTTTAGAATATTTACAGAGTAAGTGCTTTGACCTAGACTTTTTTTTGCAAGTAGAAGAGTTTTTCTGGTTTGTGGTGGTTTCCTTTAATTTGTTTTTAAAAAGATTTGTTATTAATTTGTTTTCATGAAAAGAACTTCTTCTGGGACTGAGTTTCATGTATTTAAATATAAAAGCATAAGTTAGTGGTTCATGAATGTTCAAATTCTTAAACTATTTGAAGAATTTGTGTTTTACTCACTTTGGCGTTGGCTTTGCCGTCCAAGTGTTGGTTAAAGATTGTGTGCAACCTTATTGTATCTTACACAGGATTAAAGCTATAGCTTTCAAACGTGGTTCACCTGATGACTACTATCATATCCTGAGTGTGTATGTCGTGATCCATAACTTTTATTTTGATCAGATTATGGCCCTTTTTCAATTTTAAATTTAAGATTATTGTGTGCATGCTAGCTGAAGTACAAGAATTTAGCTTTCACACTATTAACATGCTCCCAAGCTGGTGTAACTGCATTCAAATTGTGCTTTAACTTCTCAAATAATTAAGTTGTTAACTTTGGAATAGTTGAGCATGCGGTCATTTCCGAATAGTGTTATTTATTATATTTCTTGATATGTTAAAAATACTAATAGGCATGTGTTTGCAGCATCAATTTTGTTATGATTTCAGCATTATACATTGTATATGATGAATTGTACATAAGTACCCAAAATGTCCAAGTAATTTCATTTATAAAGTTTTAATAATGGTACATGCTGTATGACAGTTTGATAAACATACTATTCTTGGGCTAAAACAGTTACTGTTCAATGATAAAATTAATAGGTCATGAGACAATTCTGAAACCATTAATCCTGTACACCATGGGATATGGGTGTTATCCATGGGTGATCATTGTAGATCCAGATCAGCTGGCACACAGATCAGGATCTACACTGCTAGGTTTCATATTCATAAAACAATTTCTGACCAAGACGCTAACACTAGATCCTGCTGAGAAGGCATTGATCTGCCAGCTGATCTTAATCTAAACTGTTCCCACATGGGATAAAATGTGTATATATGGCATAAATGGTTACTGAAGAAATCAACTAACAGTGCTCACAGATTTTGATTTTGTTAAAAAGTGGTAGCAGTACTGTCTCACTTAGTCAAACAATTGTCGGCAAGAATAGTAAGTGACCAAACTGTGTCCTAATGTAATAAATAAACAATTTGTATTCTGACTGACAAGGTGTAGCAATGTGTGTGTGCTGTTTGCTTGTAGGATGAGGATGATAATCAGGTAACCATGGTAACCATCATAATGGGTTGGAACAATATTATATCTTTCTCAGTGGAAGAAAAATATATCTCACTTATGAAACTGTATAATTATTAATAAGTAAGCATTTGAAACCAAGAAAATAACACTTTTGTACAGTTGGGTTGTTTTTTCCACTAATCACACCACAATTATAAATACATGTAAACTTTCTTTTGGGACCATAAAATGTTAGCTACGGTCCCAATTTTATAAAGCTGATGATGAATGCAATATCAAGCCAAAAAATTATAAAAGTGAGATTGGAGACCAGTCTTAAATCTTAAGCATCAGATGCTGGACATTTGAGACTGGATTCCTTTCTCAGTTTTATTATCTTGTGCCCAGTAGATCTTTGCTGTCTCATTGGTTGGCATTGAGCACAGTCTAAGAACTGACCAATGGGAGACTTTAGATATGAGACTGGTTTCCATACAGTTTTATGATCTTAGGGCCTGATGTCTGAAATGCAGGCAAGTGAATTATTTGTCTGGTTTTAAGCCCATTAGACTGTCAACCCATCGGGTTGTGAAGTAGATCACAAAGAAAAAGTTGCACAATTGCAGTTTGATTATGGTGTCCGAGGGAAACATAGGTTATTTAAACATTTGAAAGCAGAAAAAAGTCTTCAACAAGATTTCTTACACAAAGATTTTCAAACATCCAAAAGAATATAACTGTTGTACAATGATACAAGTCGCACCATGCCAACATGTGTCTTTGTGACATTTTTATCATTTTCAGTTGTTGCTTTTTGAGAAAGAATACAAATTTATAATTTATACTTTAGGCAAAAGAAAATTAATTCCTAGATTCTCATCCTAATTTTGCGAAAAAATAGGGCCGGTGAGCGGGTTTTACTTTTTATTTATCATTATCACTTTTTTCTAACGACGCTTGTGTAGTGCAAAGAGAAGCATTCAGCTGACTATGAATTGCCAATTTGCACTTAAATGTTACATACTGCGTTTTCATACGCTACCAATTCGTACTCGTAATGTAAATTTCGATGTACGCATTTTTTTTCAAAATAAAAAACGTTTGGTTTTCAAGGGGCTGGCAGTGATGAGAATCTAGGAATTAATTTTCTATTGCCTTACTGAAATTTATATGATTTTATTGCAAGTTTTGATTATACTGTATATATTTTCTCTCAAAATGCATATTTATCAATGTGACTGCCTAACTATTTGGTCAACTTCCCTTAGAGGCATGTTCACATTGCGCAGCACATTTACCACATTCAACATTTCTTCATTTCACTTTTTATTTTTTTTTTCTAAAGCCTGGTTAAATGTATCAGCAGTTTTTTAGCTCACCTGAGCTGGCTCAGGGTGAGCTATTAGGATCGATGAATGTCCGTCGTCTGTCGTCCGTCGTCCGTCCACACTTAGTTCGTTAACACTAGCGGTCACATTTTTGCTCCGATTGTCATGAAACTTGGTCAGGATGTTTGTCCCATTGCTTTCTCAGACGAGTTAGAAAATGGGTAATTTGGGTCCAAAAACTAGGTCACTGTTACTAAAAATAGAATTTTCTTGTTAACACTCTAGCAGTCACATTTTTGCTCTGATTGTCATGAAACTTGGTCAGGATGTTTGTCCCAATGATTTCTCGGACGAGTTTGAATATGGGTCATCTGGGTCCAAAAACTAGGTCACTGTTAGTAAAAATAGAATTTTGTTGTTAACACTCTAGCAGTCACATTTTTTCTCCGATATTCATGCAACTTGGTCAGGATGTTTGTCCCAATGATTTCTCAGATGAGTTCAAATATGGGTCATCTGGGTCTAAAAACTAAGTCACTGTTACTAAAAATAGAATTTTCTTGTTAACACTCTAGCGATCACATTTTTGCTCTGATTGTCATGAAACTTGGTCAGGATGTTTGTCCCAATGATTTCTTAGACGAGTTCGAATATGGGTACAAAAACTAGGTAACTGTTACTAAAAATAGAATTTTCTTGTTAATACTCTAGCGGTCACATTTTTGCCTCGATTGTCATGAAACATGGTCAGGATGTTTGTCCAAATGATTTCTTGGACGAGTTCAAATATGGGTCATCTGGGTCCAAAAACTAGGTCACTGTTACTAAAAATAGAATTTTATTGTTAACACTCTAGTGGTCACATTTTTGCTCCGATTGTCATGAAACTTGGTCAGGATGTTTGTCCCAATAATTTCTCGGATGAGTTCGAATATGGGTCATCTGGGTCTTGGTCACTGTTACTAAAAATAACTTTGTTGTACTCAGGTGAGCGATAAAGGGCCATCATGGCCCTCTTGTTTTGTTTTCATTTTGAATTGCACATATTTTGTACACAAGTTCTTGTTTGATATAACATTTATGTCAGATGTACAATTACTTCAACATGTTGAAATATACTTAACCGTTTACTCCAAAGAAACAACTTTTATAGCCTGAGTGAACGGTGTAAATTCAGATCAGCTGGCTTATCCTTGCCAGTTTTGATCCAGATCAGTCAGTACATCGATGTCATCTGATCTGTATCTACACTGGTTGCATCTTAGTCTGAAATAACTTAATTTATCTAAAGGATGTGCCAGCTGATCTTGATCTACTCTGTTGATAACACTATATCATATAGAGTAAGGGGTTGAACGAATAGTTGAAAGACTGACTGTATGCAAAGAGTTTAGACAACTTCAAGGTATGTTTTCCTGATAAGTTCCTGTTTGTTACCCTTGGAAAGTAATCATGTAAATTGTTGTCAGATATAATCGAACTAACAATGTTTCTATGTAAGGCATGTATTGATTGTTGTTTACACAGGATTTTTCTTGTGTAATCTCTTAACCCTTTACTCCATACACATTTTTACATGTGTGCTACCAGTCTTACACTGTTCGACCTCACAATAGAAGTGTATCAAAGGAGTTAAGGGTTAAATCCCTATACCAAATCTAATAATTATTTTTCTTTTTTCCTCACATCCTGTCATATATAAGGAGATAAAATCATGCAATTTAGTTCAGTTGATAGCCGGTTTTCATAAACAAATTTACCTTGCTTCAGACTCGTGTATCCCTGTAGAATATTATACCAGTATAATTGTGAAATAAATGTATATATTACTCAGAATGTTTGGTGAAAGGTTTGTTAATGCATGTGCTTCACAAACATTACGTTGTTTCACACATCTGTTGTTTGTTTTTCTAACCAGGTTTTCAACGAAAACTGGTTATTGTAATGCTGAAGTCGGCAGGTGGACGGGCAGGCGTCAACTTTTGGTTTCCGCTCAATAACTTGAGTTTGCTTTGGCCTATTGATGCCAAACTTGGTGTGTGGGTAGCTTATATAAAGAGGTAGCTTGGGATTGCTACATAGATGTCTGTGGTCAAGGCCAAGGTCATTGTTGTAAAAATAGAAAT
The DNA here is from genome assembly GCA_038501625.1 of Corbicula japonica. NCBI lineage: Eukaryota > Metazoa > Mollusca > Bivalvia > Venerida > Cyrenidae > Corbicula > Corbicula japonica. The sequence goes on along the minus strand of JAZAYU010000017.1, from coordinate 8,414,790 downwards.
TCAGTTTCTGCTCAATAACTTGGGTTTGCTTTTACCTATTGGTGCCAAACTTGGTGTGTGGGTAGCTTATAACAAGATGGAGTTTGGGATTGCTACCCAGATGTCTGTGGTCAAGGTCAAGGTCATTGTTGTAAAAATAGAAATTCAGTTTCTGCTCAATAACTTGTGTTTGCTTTTGCCTATTGGTGCCAAACTTGGTGTGTGGGTTGCTTATGTCAAGAGGTAGCTTGGGATTGCTACCAAGATGTCTGTGATCAAGGTCAATGTCACTGTTGCTTAAAATAGAAATTAAGTTTCCACTCAATAACTGAAGTTTGTTTTCGCCTATTGATGCCAAACAGTAAGTGGGTAGCTTATATCAAGAGGCAGCTTGGTATTGCTATCCAGGTATATGTAGTCAAGGTCACCATTGCTAAAAATAGAAATTCAGTTTCTGCTCAATAACTTGAGTTTACTTTGGCCTATTGATGCAAAACTTGGTACCTTATATCAAGAGGCAGCTTGGGATTGCTACCCAGGTGTATGTGATTAAGGTCAAGGTCACTGTTGCTAATAATAGAAATTCAGTTTCTGCTCAATAACTTGAGTTTACTTTGGCCTATTGATGCAAAACTTGGTACCTTATATCAAGAGGCAGCTTGGGATTGCTACCCAGGTGACTGTTATTAAGGTAAAGGTCACTGTTTCTAAGTGACCTATTGATTCTAAACTTAAAATGTATAGCTATATATTTTATTTTTACCTATTGGATCAACTTTCTCTGTTTGTACATTTTGTGTTGACTGTCATCTTTTCTTTATAATTCCTGTCACATCAATACTGGGTCGTTGAAAACCTGGTTTTTGTCGCATTGCGGCGCTTCTTGTTAGTTCATCGTATAAAGTTAATTACTGGAAATGACAAAATATTATGCTTTGTTTATAGGTTGCCTGCAGTAACCCTGGTAGATCTTATTTTTTTTCTTTACTTGTTATGTTTAAAGTTTTGTTTTGTTAAAAACTTATTTTTAAACTATTTCCAGAAAGGGTTTTATAACAAAGTTGTTTCAGATGTTATGTATGTTGTTTACAATTGAGTTTCAGCCACCAGTCCTGGTACATGTACTTTTCTCAGTGTAAACAATAAATACCTTAACCCTTTCTTCCATATATAGGCATTTTTACGCATGTGCGACCAGTGTAGATCTGGATCAGTCGGCATATCTATCTAGGATCTGCACTGGTGGCATTTTGGCTAGAAATAACCTAATGAATTAAAAAGAGAACAGTTTAGATCCTGATCAGATGGCATGGATGTGCCTGCTGATCTGGATCTAGACTGTTCGCCCACACATTTATGGAGGATAGGGTTAAAAAAAGATAAACTGAATTCATACACATTTTTATGTTACTTTATGTTACTTAATGAAATATAGAAAAATATAGAGCAGTAAAGCAGATGACGTTTAGTAACTATATCATGGAGCTTTCTTCAGTAAGTTTAATACACATCAGTTGAAAAATGCCATAAACCCGCATCCCAAGTGAAATAACTGGTTAGGAATATAATTATATTCTAAAAGTGATTGTTACATTATAAAGATTCAGTATGTCAGCCTGCATTGAGCTTTTATTTAAAAACTCTTTTATTTAATCATTATGTTAACCCTTTCCTCCATAGATACACCTTTATTGTGAGGGCGAACTGCTTAAATCCAGGATCTGCACTGGTCGCATTTTTATCAGAAATAACCTAACGAATCAAAAAGCGAACAGTATAGATTCTGATCAGACGGCACAGATGTGCCAGCTTATCTGGATCTAAACTGTTCACCCTCGCAATAAATGCGTATATATGGAGGAAAGGGTTAAAAGCATGATGACATTAAGAATTGAACATAAACATATTTGAGGAAATTAAAATCCGCAAAGTGTAAGAATCAAAGTAAAATGGAATCTAACAGAAAACCACAAAATTTTTGTCCAAGAATTTTTTGTCCACAGTACTTATTCCTAGTATTGTGTAACTGTGGATGCACTTGTTATAAAACTGAGCATGGAAACCAGTCTCAAGTCTCAAGCATCTGATTGGCTGAAATGGCGACCAGTCGCCATTTCAGCCAATCAGATGCTTGAGATTTGAGACTGGTTTCCAATCTCAGCTTTATAACCTTCAACCCATGGGATATGACTTGTATCCCGTTGTTAAATAATGTAAGACCTTTATGATTTATTTCTATTTGAATTGTTCACAGAATTTACTGCTTGCCAATATAAATCAACTAGAGGATAAGGAAGAAGAAGAAAGTCTGATGTCCTCAAATCTGCCGCTGACCAGTGACAAGAACTACATGAAACTTGCGGCAGACGACGAGCAAGATATGCTGGATGAAATGGACAGAGAGATGGGAACACTAGATGTTAACCAGGACTCACCTAGGGTAATCATTTCTGCCATATACATGTGTTTATGGATTTTATTGCATGTGCAAACATTGTAGATCTGGATCAGTTGGCAAATCTGAGCCGTTTAATCTGGATCTTTACTGGTCACTTGGTCAGATATAACCTTTGAATCAACAAAGCGAACAGTAGATCCTGATCAGTTGCACAAATGTGCAGGCTGATCTGGATCTATACTGTTGGCCCATTGATAATTACTCCATATCACATGGACTAATGAGATAATGTATTACAGAGAAACACCTCTATTAAGACCTCGTCTGGGACTGGTCTATAGTGGTCCTTATAATGGAGTGTTCTTCATTCTCCGCTACAAATTAGTGCAAAACTGTGAATAAGGACATCAAAAAATAGTTCAATTATCAGGATGGTCTTAATGAGGGGTTTTGCTGTATGTTTATGCATTCCAAGACAATTCGGTGGACTGAATATAAATCTGAAGTCATTAAGTGTGGTGAAAGGGAATTTGGTATATAAAAAGCCATTTGGGCTTTTCAACGTTCCCAGAATTGCCCATACCATGGCTTCAACCTTCCCAGAATTACCCATACCATGGCATTGCAGCCTTGAAGAAGTCAGGTCATTTTTAGGACTTGGCAGATACTATGGAAAGTTTGTCAGAAACTTCCCTGAATGAAAAGCCTTTGCAAAGTTTAAGTACTCGGTAAAAACATGTAACTTCATGTGATCAATTTTCAAAAGATTGAATAACAAATTATATTTATTTGTGTTTTTTCTAGGAATCCACAGAAAATGGTGTCCAGGCAGAAAAGAAAGATGATGGCAAGACGTAAAAACAAGTGAACATTAGTGTTTGAAAAACAATTATAACTATAGTGATATACAAAAAGATAAATAAAATATTATATCCATAAACCTGCATTTCCAAAATAACTTTTCAGCCCACTGCTTTCCAGTGTATAGTGTATCCAGGAACATTTGAGAATACATGATCGATGGTGACATTAAGTGCAGAAAACACAGATTTACTGGGGAAAATGGGAGCTTAACTGCAGAAAATTGGAGCTTTACTGCAGAAAATTGGAGCTTTACTGCAGAAAATTGGAGCTTTTTTCTGCAGAAAATTGGAGCTTTTTTCTGCAGAAAATTGGAGCTTTACTGCAGAAATTAGAGATTGACTACAGAAAATAGAGTTTTACTGCAGAAAACAAGATGTTTTGTGCAGAATACAGAGATTTACAACAGAAAATTGAAACAAAGAAAAGGAAAAAAACCTTGCAGTAAACGGATATAGCAACATTTAAAAAAAGCTTACAATATAAGAAAGTAGTCTTCAAAAACAGAAAAGGGAGAGGTGACATTGTGATGGGCAGTTGATAAGTTAACTAAAAGTAAATGGTAACTGGTGGAGAGGTCAGGGAATGTCATGACATTGGTACCTAGACCTGTATTTGATTGGATAGCAGTCAAACATTAACAAACATATTATATTTAATTGCACAAATTGCACTTTCTAAGAAAGACTGTGCCCCATCAAATTTATAATCTTAGATCCATCTCGGCTATCACAGTAATTAAATGCCTATCAGTGTTGACTGTTTGAAAATAAGCTTTAGATTCATTGTATTAAATAAATGGATTTGATTGGCTGATGCAGCTGTAGCAATTAGATTAAAAGAATGAGTTTAATTGCCTGATGTTGCTTTAGCAATAAGAATTAGCATCACATTTAAATAGAACGAATTTGATTGGCTGATGTTGCTTTAGTAATTTTGATTTGGTTTAAAAGAATGTATTTGATTGCCTGATGTTGCTTCAGCAATAAGAATTAGCCTTGTAGTTTAATAGAATGAATTTGATTGATGAATATTGCTTTAGAAATGAACTTGATTTTAAAGAATAGATTTCATTGACTGTTGTTCTAGTCAATTGATTGCATGACTGATCATGGGTTGGATCATTTGCTGTTCTAGCTACCATGGCTTAAAATGGTATAAAGTAATTCATGATAATACCATCAGTAGACAAATTAAGTTTCTTTCTTCAATCAACTGAAGGAGATTTCTACTTAAAGTATCTAACTGTTATAAGAGTTTTATCGCATGTGTGAACAGTCCATGCCATCTGATCAGGACCTTCTTTGTTGGCTTCTTGGTTAGAAATAAAATAACCAATTGAATCAAAAAGCTAACTGTGCAGATTTTCAGCAGACAGCATGGATAGAATGGGAACCACTGTTATATGTGTTAACCCTTTCCTCCATCGATAGACCTTTATTGCATGGGCGAACAGTTTAGATCTAGATCAGCTGGCACATCTGTGCCATCTGATCAGGATCTCAACTGTTTGCATTTTGATTCTTAAGGTTATTTCTAACCAACATGTGACCAGTGCAGATCCTGATCAGATGGTACAAATGTTCCATGTGCACATGCATAAAAATACATATATCTGGAGGAAAAGGTTAATGACTGATTGGTCAACACAACATGGTATGCTTCTTACCATCATAGTAACTTGATCAAACTTCTTCCTTTCTATATCAGCGTATGCAGAACTTTCCATGTCAGCTTCATTGTTTTGTAGATATATGTTTAATGTTTTACTTCACATAAATACAACTTTTATGGCACGTGCCAACAGTGTAGATCTAGATTTGTGCCTGGTGATCAGGGGAACAGTGTAGATCTAGATTTGTGCCTGGTGATCAGGGGAACAGTGTAGATCTAGATTTGTGCCTGGTGATCAGGGGAACAGTGTAGATCTAGATTTGTGCCTGGTGATCAGGGGAACAGTGTAGATCTAGATTTGTGCCTGGTGATCAGGGGAACAGTGTAGATCTAGATTTGTGCCTGGTGATCAGGGGATTTGCAGTTTGGTTTTATTCATTAGGTTATTTCTGACTAAGAAGCATTGTAGATCCAGATCCAACCTCATGGATGTGTCAGCTAATCTCAGTCTACACAGGTTGCACTTGCAATAAAAGTCGTATGTAAATGGAGTAAAGGGTTAAGGATACCAATTGTTTCAAAGAGATATCCTATGCAAACACAATAACTTGTGTATAAAGGTATGAAAGGTTGCATTAGATAGATCTAAGGACTTATAAAGCATATGTTGTTTGTTATCATTATGGTCACAACAAATAAAATGCTAGTATTTCGCGCCTAAGCTATCACAGGCCAGGGTTAAAAATTAGAGACCGGTCTCAAAACTGTGTTATGGGCTAAATTTTAACCAATCATCAGATTCACATTGAATATTGCTTTTGTATCATTTGGTTGCAGTGGCAATATTGTTGTATAGGTATAGGATTATATCAGTGCTTTAGGGGAAAAAACAGTTACATTCTCCAGAAATTGGAGCTTAGTAAGTCCTTCTGCTTCCTCACACAGGCCTTAGATGGAATAATGTTTGTATATACATACATGTAATCATGAATTACTGTAACACTTTGTATTTATAACATGATTATTTATTGCTCATTGGTAACTGTTGTCCTAACCCATTACTCCATAAGATACAGCTTTTTCCCCATGTGTGACCAGTGTAGATCCAGATCACCCTGAGCATCTGTGCAGTCTGATCCTGATCTACACTAGTCACGTTTAGATTTATAAAAGTTATATCTAAGTAAAGAGTGAACAATGAAGATCCTGATCAACCTGCACAGATTGTACATGCTGATCTAGATCTAAACTGAATAAGGGATTTAAACCATATCCTATGGAATAAAGGGTTAAAAATTGATTTTGATATTTTAAATACTCATGTACCGTAATTGTTGGAATAACAGATAAATTATATTTAAAGAAGATGTTAATAAAATTGAAACTTTTATTGAAAATGTGCATTTACATATTATGTATATTCGATAAAGAGAATTTTATTGTAATATGTTAATCTGTTAATTCTCAAGCATCTGATTGGCTGAAATGGCGACCAGTCGCCATTTCAGCCAATCAGATGCTTGAGATTTGAGACTGATTTCCATGCTCAGCTTTTAACCAGGTTTTCTTTAGAAAAATCCTGGTTATTAGATTGGGGTATGTCGTTGGGCGGGTGGGCGGGCGTCAACATTTTGTGAAGTTTTTTGTTAAAGTTGTGTTTTTCTCAGTAACCGTTCAAGATACAACTTTGAAACTTAACATAGTTGTCTGACATATCAATACCAATTATCAGGACAAGTTTCATAATCCCTGACTGTATTTTGAGAAAGTTATGCCCCTTTTTCACTTAGAAATTTTGTGAAGTTTTTTGTTAAAGTTGTGTTTTTCTCAGTAACCGTTCAAGGTACAACTTTGAAACTTAACATAGTTGTCTGACATATCAATACCAATTATCAGGACAAGTTTCATAATCCCTGACTGTATTTTGACAATGTTATGCCCCTTTTTCACTTTGAAATTTTGTGAAGTTTTTTGTTAAAGTTGTGTTTTTCTCAGTAACCATTCAAAGTACAACTTTGAAACTTAACATAGTTGTCTGACATATCAATACCAATTATCAGGACAAGTTTCATAATCCCTGACTGTATTTTGACAATGTTATGCCCCTTTTTCACTTAGAAATTTTGTGAAGTTTTTTGTGAAAGTTGTGTTTTTCTCAGTAACCGTTTAAGGTACAACTTTTAAACTTAACATAGTTATCTGACATCTCAATACCAATTATGAGGACAAGTTTCATAATCCCTGACTTATTTTGACGAAGTTATGCCCCCTTTTCACTTAAAAATTGTGTTAAGTTTTTTTGTGAAAGTTGTCTTTTCTCAGTTACCATTCAAGGTATAGCTTTAAAACTTTACATAATTGTTTGACATCACAGTACCAATTATCAGGTCAAGTTTCATAGGGGTTTTGATTGTGTTTTGCAAAAGTTATGCCCCTTTTTGACTTAGATGTTTTGTTAAGTATTTTGTGAATGTTATCTGTTGATGCCAAATTGCCTGTTGACGCTTAGCTTGGTTTGTGGTAGCTAATATCAACAGGCAGCTTGCGATTGCTACCCAGGTGTCTGTGATAAATGTCAAGGTCACTTGCTAAATATAGAAATTCAGCTTACCCTCAATAACTTGAGTTTGCTTTTACCTCTGGATGCCAAACTTAGTATATGAGTAGCTAATATCAAAAGACAGCTTGGGATTGCCACAGGTATCTGTGATCAAGGTCAAGGTCACTGTTGCTAAAAATAGAAATTCAGTTTTCCCGCGATAACTTGAGTTTGCTTTGGTATATTTACGCCGAACTTAGTGTTGGTATCTAATATCAAGATGCAGCTTGAGATTGCTACCCAGGCGCCTGTGATAAAGCTCATGGTCACTGTAGCTAAAAATAGAAATTCATTTTCTGCTCAATAGCTTGAGTTTTCTTTGGCCTATTGACACCAAACTTGGTTTGTAGGTAGCTTATATCAAGACACTACTTAGGATTGATACCCAGGTGTCTGTGATAAAGGTCTATGTCATTTTTGCTAAAAAAAAAGAAATTTAGGTTTCTCCTTATTACTTGGGTTAGCTGTGATCTATTGACACCAAACTTTCTTTGGGTAGCTGATACCAAGACGCAACTCGGGATTTCTACTCAGAAGTCTGTGATCAAGATCAAGGTCACTGTTGCTAAAACAAGAAGTTCAGTTTCTTTATATCAGATATTTTCTTTACAAAAGTATAAGTATTAAATGAAAACCTGGTTTTCGGCGCGTGGCGACGACTTTTTCTTGTATAACCTTGGGACCAGGCTTTCACTTTAAAAAGACGGTCAAGTCAGGGAGCAAGGGTGGGGTATCTTTCACCATGATGTTGTTTTTAAGGACACAAAATCTGGTGCAGTCTGTTTTATTATGGAATGATTCTTCTGACTTATGCCACATCCAGCCCCTAACCCACCTCTGAATCTGCAGGGTAATGGCATATGAACATTTAACCCTGTCCTCCATAATATACGCCTTTTTACACACGTGTGACCAGTGTAGATCCAGATCAGCTGGCACATCTGTGCCGTCTGATCAGGATCTGCACTGGTTGCATTTTGGTTAGAGATAACCTAACAAATCAAAGAGTGAACAGTTTAGATCCAGATCAGCCGGCACCATCCGTGCCGTCTTGATGATCCTTCAGCAATAAAGGTGTGTCTATGGAGGAAAGGGTTAAGTGGTCTTCAACATTCAGGTTCTAATGTGCCTATTCCTTCAAAGCATGCTTGCCAGCTATTTAATTTACTTAACCCCTTACTCTATTGCATATGGATGTTATCCAAGGGCCTACAGTATAGATCCAGATTAGGCGGCACATCCATGCCATCTTGTCAGAATCTTCACTGTTCGCATTTTGATTTATTAGGTTATTTCTGACCAATAAACAAATAGTTTAGATTCAGATCAGGTAGCATGTATGAGCCAACTGATCAAGATCTACAATTTTGGCACACCAGTTGAAACCGGTTTTTGTGTCGCCTGCGATAGCAGGTAGACACATAGGGATCCTATTGGCAGGCAGCGGCGTCCGGTAGTCCCCCAACTTTAACCTGAAACTTAATGTTGCCTATAACTTTGAAAATACTTGTCCTATTCACTTCATACTTGGAATATATCATTAGCATGAACAATACCATCTGTGACAACAAGAATGATAGCTCCATTTTCAATATTTTTTTGAGTTATGCCCCTTTCAAATGCAACTTTAACCTGAAACTTAATGTTGCCTATAACTTTGAAAGTACTTGACCCTTTCACTTCATACTTGGAATATATCATCAGCACGAACAGTGCCATCTGTGATGACAAGAATGATAACTCCAGTTTCAATATTTTTTGAGTTATGCCCCTTTCAAATGCAACTTTAATCTGAAACTTAATGTTGCCTATAACTTTGAAAGCACTTGACCTTTTCACTTCATACTTGGAATATATCAATAGCACGAACAATGCCATCTGTGATGACAAGAATGATAACTCCACTTTCAATATTTTTTCAGTTATGCCCCTTTCAAATGCAACTTTAACCTGAAACTTAATGTTGCCTATAACTTTGAAAGTACTTCACCTATTCACTTCATACTTGGAATATATCATCAGCATGAACAATGCCATCTGTGAAGACAAGAATGATAGCTCCAGCTTCAATATTTTTCTAGTTATGCCCCTTTCAAATGCAACTTTAACCTGAAACTTAATGTTGTCTATAACTTTGAAAGTACTTGTCCTATTCACTTCATACTTGGAATATATCATCAGCATGAACAATGCCATTTGTGACGACAAGAATGATAACTCATGTTTCAATATTTTTTTAGTTATGCCCCTTTCAAATGCAACTTTAACCTGAAACTTAATGTTGCCTATAACTTTGAAAATACTTGTCCTATTCACTTCATACTTGCAATATATCATCAGCATGAACAATGCCATCTGTGACGACAAGAAAGATAACTCCAGTTTCAATATTTTTTGAGGAATGCCCCTTTCAAATGCAACTTTAACCTGAAACTTAATGTTGCCTATAACTTTGAAAGTACTTGTCCTATTCACTTCGTACTTGCAATATATCATCAGCACGAACAATGCCATCTGTGACGACAAGAATGATAACTCCGGTTTCAAAATCTTTTTAGTTATGCCCCTTTCAAATGCAACTTTAACCTGAAACTTAATGTTGACTTTAACTTTGAAAGTACTTGTCCTATTCACTTCATACTTGGAATATATTATCAACATGAACAATGCCATCTGTGACGACAAGAATGATAACTCCAGTTTCAATATTTTATGAGTAATGTCCCTTTCAAATGCAACTTTAACATGAAACTTAGTGTTGCCTGTAAAATGGAAAGTACTTGTTCAATTAATTCATTTAATACTTTGAATAACTCATGTGCATTTACAAACCAATTTTTGAAGATGATAACTCGGGTTTCACCATTATTTTAGTTATTCCCCTTTTAAATGCAATTTAGATGACACATGTGTTCTGTGGTGTAGTATTGAAATCAACTTACAAAAAATATTTTTATTATATATGATTTAACATAGGCCCACATTTCAACTTTTTCCATACAGGCGACACATGTGTTCCGCGGAACACAACATTCTAGTTATTAGTAAAGGGTTAGGAATATATGTGAGTGCAAATGCTTCTGTTTGAAATATGATTTCTGGTCCCAAGGTTGTAAAACTGATTGGAAACCAGCCTGAAATCTCAAGAGTCTAATTGGCTGAAATGGCGACCAGTTTCAGCCAATCAGATCCTTGAGATTTGAGACTGGTTTACATTCTCAGTTTTATAAACTTAGGACCTGTATTCATTGTCACCTTTAATTTGTTCACATGTAGGCAATTGATTCATTTCAGCAGAACCACAAAACATTAGAATTTTTTGTGTGCAATACAATTTTAATTAATTTTTTTTTTAATTTTAATTGATATTTCTTTTTAATTTAGGGTCCGTAATTCCAGTTGTAACCTCTTATATTTTTTTAAGGCAAAACCTTATGCTTATTTCTATGTTTTCCTTTTTCATGGGATATGGCTTATATCTCATTGGCAACCATTGTAGATTTAGATCAGCTATCACATCCACGCAGTTAGATCAGCATCTGCCCTGTTTGCTTCTGTTTCAGAAATACCTAATTATCCGACAGAAATAACCTAATAAATTTGCAAGCAAATGTGTAGATCCTGATCAGACAACATGGATAGCTTTTGAGTTAAAAACTGTAGCCTTCGGAATGAAGGGTTAAAAGGAGGTGAAGGGTAACTAGGCTTCTTAGCTACAATGGAAAATGTCACCTTTAGACAATGGTTTATCTCTCTCATTAAGTTAACCCTTTCCTTGATATATACGCATTTTTACGCATGTGTGACCAGTCTCATTAGGATCTGCACTGTTCGCTTTTTGATTCATTAGGTTATTTCTGACCAAAATGCGACCAGTGCAGATCCTGATCAAACGGCACGGATGTGCTGGCTGATCTGGATCTACACTGGTCGCACATACGTAAAAATGCATATTTATGGAGGAAAGGGTTAAGACTAGTTAACTGATTGTTCATACAGCCATTGCACAGGAATTTATTGACTAAAAGATTGAACCCTTTACTCCATATAGAAATGTAAATGACTTTTTTATTGCAGGGGATAACAGTTTAGATCTAGGTCAGCTGGCGCAACTGACTGTGCATTCTGGACATGATCTACACCATTTTCAAAATGGTCAGAAACAACCTAATGAATCTAAAAGTGAACAGTATAGATCCTGATTGTATGGCACAGATCTAGATCTTAACTGTTCACCCATGGATAACAGTTATATCACATGTGGTAAAGGGTTAATCTGAGGTTAACCCTATACTCCATAGAGACAACCTTATTGCATGGGCATCTGTGCCATCTGGACAGGATTTGCACTGCTGGCTTTTGACCAAAAAGTGAACAGAGCAGATTCTGATTAGATGGCATGGATGTGCTGGCTGATCTGGATCTGCACTGTTTGCATACATGTTAAATTGCATATATATAGAGTAAAGGGTTAAATATCAATATTAGAGTTAATGTGATTTGTTTGCATGTTATTTGTGCCATAGAAAAGAAGACAATTTTCATATTTGTTAAGTTCTCATTTGTTTAGTTTATTTTGTTATTGAATGGTTTGTTGTTTTGTTTTGCCTTGATTTGTGTTTCTTATTATTTTTGGTTAATTGAAAATGACCATTTAGTTTATAGTCTTTCTTTTCAGCATATGAATGCTTTAGTTACTTGAGATGTAAAATGAATGATTAGTTTAAAGTCTTTCTTTTCTGTATGTGAATGGTGTAGTTACTTATAGTTTTTGCCAAAGAAATAGGTAGTAAAAGTTGTCCCTTCTTTTGTGATAGTAGTTGTACATGCATAGACATGAGTTTGTATAGTACTGACTCAAATTTTTTATGCCCCCCACAAGGGAGGCATATAGTAATCACACTGTCCATCTGTCAGTCCGCTAAAAATTTTGTCCTCACTTTATCTCAAAAACCACTTTAGGGATTTTATTGAAACTTCACAGAAATGCTTGTGAAAAGCGTAGTTGTGCATATCGTCTGGAATTTCCACTTGGATTACATGTATTTATGGCAGTGTTATGGGCCCTTAGTTATTTTTACCTAACTTCTGTATTAACATTTTGTGGGCATATTTCAATTTTCAGTGACAGCTCTTTTATAATTTAATTATAATGACCCTGTTCCTATAAGGTCAGATAAATTCTTCTGACATTGATCCCATAGTGATACATATTATATACAGGTCAGTGATCAGGTTTTCATAATCTTATCAAATTTGAGGTAAGATTTAAGTTAAATGCTATTAACTTGGCATTTCTTTGGCCAAGACACCTGCTAAAATATTTATTAAAGATTAATTGACTGTTGATCAACATGTATTTGACAATGTGTAAACTAACACCTGGTTGAAAATTTTCTTTAATTGCTGTTTTGTAAAATTTATTATCTTACATAATAACATAATGTAAAACTTATGTAAATTACACAAGATTACTCTTTTCAAGGGTCATTAAGTTTGTAAAATTTATTCTTGGTTAGTGCTAACAAGGTTTAACCCTTTCCTCCATAGATACACCTTTATTGCTAGGGCAAACAGTTTAGATCCAGATCAGCCGGCACATCCGTGCTGTCTGATCGGGATCTAAACTGTTCGCTTTTTGATTCATTAGGTTATTTCTGACCAAAATGCCACCAGTGCAGATCCTGATCAGACGGCACTGGTTGCACATGCGTAAAAATGTGTATATATCAAGGAAAGGGTTAAGTACATGTAGTTGTCATAATGATGGATTATGAAATTTATAGTCGTACAAGTAATTTTTAAATACATCAATTTCAAAGACAAACTCCTTTTTCTTATTAATAGCTCATATGAGCATTTGCTCAAGGTGAGCTTTTGTTACTGTGTGCCATTGTCATCCATCATTCACCACTTTCTTCAAACCACCTCTCCGCCTGAATAATAGGCCAGAATCAAACATAAAGTTACAACTTTAGTAATTATTAACAGCTTCAACAGACTGATAAAAGTAAATAGCTTCATATCAATTTTAATTAACAAGGGTTTTCAACGAAAACGCTGGTTATTGTAACAGGGATGTTGGTGGACGGGCATGCGTCAACATTTTTTTCCACTCAATAACTTGAGTTTGCTTTGGCCTATTGACGCCAAACTTTGTGTGCGGGCAGCTTTTATCAAGAGGCAGCTTGGGATTTCAACCTATTTCTGTTTAAAGTTTCAAGTTTTATTTTCAACCTAGGCATGTAATATGCATCAGGTTATAACAAGAACAAACAAACAAACAAACATGGCAGCATGGAAAGTGGAAATTGAAAATTCCAAGATAATCCAACCATCACCAAAAAAAATTATGTGATCAAAGTAAAGATCACTAATGCTATAAAAAGAAAGTCAGTTTCCGCTAAATAACTTGACCTATTAACGCCAAACTTGGTGTGTTGGGTAGTTTATATTAAGAGGCACCTTGCAGTTGCTACGAAGGTGGTCTGTGATCAAGGTCAAGGTCACTGTTGCTAAAATTAGAAATTCATTTTCCACATAACAACTAGTTTGCTGTGACCTATTGGCATCAATTTGGTGTATGGGTAGCTCATATCAAGAGGCTACTCAGGATTGCAACCCAGGTGTCTGTGATTAAGGTCAAGGTCACTAATGCTAAAAAAGACATTCACCGATTGGCACCAAACTTGGTGTATGGGTAGCTTATCTCAAGAGGCAATTTAAGATTGCTACCCAGTTGACGGTCAATGTCATTGTTGCTAAAAATAGAAATTCAGTTTCTGCGTATTAACTTTATTTTACTGTGACACCTATTTTTGTATGTGGGTAGCTTATATCAAGACACAATTTGCGATTGCCCCCTAGATGTCTGTGATCAAGGTAAAGGTCATTGTTTCTAAAAATAGAAATTAAGTTTCTGCATGATAACTTGAGTAAGATGTGACCTACTGACACAAAAATAAGTAGGAGGGTTGCTTATATCAAGACGCAACCTCGTATTGCTACCTAGATGTCTGTGATCAAGGTCATGGTCACTGTTGCCAAAAATAAAAAATAATTGTATGCATAATAACTTGAGTTTGCTTCCACCTTTTGACATCAAACTTAGTATGTGAGTAGCTTATATGAAGGTGCAACTTGGAATTGCTATCTAGATGTCTGTGATCTAGGTCAAGTAAACTATTGCTAAAACTAGAAATTCAGTTTCCGCCCAATTACTAGAGTTAGCTGTGACCTATTGTCAGCAAACGTGGTGTAAGGGTAGCTTATATCAAGATGCAACTCTGGATTCTACTTAGATGTCTATATTCGTCCGCTGAAACCCCGGTTTCATTGCGTCGCATTTCGGCGCTTCTTATATGTTAATACGATTCCATGTAATTCATGAACAATATCAAGATCACTTTAAATTAGAAGTTGTCATCCTTAAGCCTATTTCTGGTTTCCTGAAAATTTCCTGGGTTGTAAGCAGACAAAAAGACATTAGAATCTTCCATTATCTCAGTTAATTTAATCTTCCATGGTCTTAAGAAATAGTGCAGCAGCCAGGGTCGCCAAATCTTTTCATGAAAATTCCGGAGATACTTTTTATGTTATAATATTTTTTAATGTTAAAGATCTTTGTTCTTGTATTTGTTTTTGTTTCTTCTGTTAAGTTAAACAAAAGTATTTCATTAAGAAGTATATATTTTTATAGGAATTTTATTAACAAGAAATGACAGGTGATGAATGACAACTATTTATTAGTGTTTTTTTTTTACTTTTAGTCTAAATGTCCTAGTGTAGTTTTAAATAAGATATTTTATGAAATCAATAACTATCCTTCTTTTTAAAGGTATAACTTAGTTTAATTAGGCAAGAAAAACATGTTATGTTCAGACAGATATGTGTATACAAAAAATGTATTTATAATGATATGTGTATACAAAGGAGGTATTTATAATGAACAACTAACATTATACATAATTCATATTTTTCGTATTTATTGCCTTTGAAAAAGTTGTATTAAATAAATCAAAGAAAATACTTCAATTAATATTTCTTCCTGTTTTCAACAAATGTTTCATCGTAACTGTTCTCAATAAGCAGGCCTGCCAAAACTTCTTCATTGAAAATCCGGAGATTTTGTCTGAATATGTCAATAATGATGACGACGACGACGATGGTGATGATGTTGTTTTTCTTTTAATGTCTTAGTATTGCTGCTGTTCACTATGACTGTGACTCTACAAAAATGATGATGATGATGACGATGATGATAATGATGATACTTTTCTCATGTTCTTCTTAACAAATATATTCTAAAAAGAATTTTATAAATGAAGTTTGCCGATTTTGTTCGAAATAGTCGAAGAACTTGTTTTAAAATGACTTAAGTCTAGTTTTATCATTCATTTTTTAACTTTCTGTTAAACCTGTTAAGATCTGTTTACCAATATTAGAATGAGCATGCAATGAAAATATAAAAAGGCAGGTGTAACATCGAGGACCTTGTTTAGTTTATGACACGCGGTTATTGTATTATTGTGCCAAAGGCACTGAGGCAGCATGTCACTGACCACGTCTTCGTTATCTCGAAATAAACATGAAATGTGCGACTGCAGTGGAATAACTATTACCTTCGTTGCACAACTGTTAAAGAAGGTTTAATTATTCTATATTTTTGCAATTTCATAGAAATCCGGAGATTTTGACTATAAATCCGGAGATCCGGAGAAGTAACTAAAAATCCTGAGATTTCGGATAAAATCCGGAGATTTGGCAGGCCTGAATAAGTGTTTCTTTCTGTCCTCGATTAATGTATTTTCATGTTCTCGCTCTCCTAAGACATTTTTCTTGCTTTTTTGTTCTTACACGAATGCTCTTTCTATCCTTAATAAATGGTTCTTTCCGTCTCAAATGAATGTTTCCATTCTCATGGGCCTAATTTGTTCCCGTTCTCAATAAATGTTTCTTCCCGCCCTCGATGTTACTTACTGGTTTTAGTTAATCTATCTTCCCGTTCTCGCTGTCCCCAATGAATGTCTCTTCCCGTTCTCAAGGACCGAATTTGTTCTTGCTCTCAATAAATGTTTCTTCCCGCCCTCGATAATTAATCTTTCTTCCCATTCTGTCTGTCCTCATTGAATGTTTCTTTCCGTCCTTAAGGAATTTTCCTGTTTGCTTCTTCTCATTCCCGCCGTCCCAAAGGAATGTTTCTTCCCATGTTCATGGTTAATAAATACTGTTTCTCCCCGACCTCAGCAAATGGTTATCGGCGTTCTCAAGGAATGCATTTTCTTTTCAAGGAATGTTTGTTCGTCATCAATGAATCCTTTTCATTCTCAAGGAATAATTTTCTGTCGAAATGTTTATTCCCGTTCTTAATAAATGTTTCTTCCCGTACCCCTACACACAATGAATGTTTCATCCCGTCCTAAAAGAAAGTATATGCCCGTTGTCAATGAAACGCTCAATCTGTTTTCGCCGTTCCTATGAAATTGTTTTCCAGTAATAGCCGTTCTCTATGAATATGTCTTCCTGTCTTCAATAAATATTTCTTTCCGTCCTCAATGAATCACGGTTTCTTCCCTTCTTCAGCGATTTTTCTCATTCTAAGGGAAGGTTTCTTCCTGTCGTGACATTTTCATGTATGTACTTCAGAAAGTAGAGAGGCCATTTCTAAGCTATTAATGTCTTTGGTTCAACTCTAAATTGGGAGAAAATAAGTTGTATAGTAAATTTGTCTCATTAACCATCTTGTGGTGTTGATTTGAAACCTCATTAATGTATCAGATAATCAAGTTACGCAACTCTTGATTGGTGTATCGCAAATTATAGCCCTTGTTTTAAAAAAATTGATTGAAGTTTTGCGTACAAGCTATCATTATGCACACATATCAGTAACCACTGACAACTGTCAATTTATTTATTAATACTAGAACTCCGCTAGTCGGATGTGTCGCCTGACGAAATTTTGTTAGTCGACATAAAAATGTTAATAAGTTTTTTGTTGTACAGTTATTAGCAATGTATTTGCACATAATTCACACATAAAATAACCTTTTAATTGTCTCATTGCTAGAATCATGCACAACAAGTTATGACTTTGGCAAGAAATGCACTAATAACCAATCAAAGGGGAATAATTTAAACGAATGACAAGAAATGATCTATAAAGTCAATCAAAGGGAATAATTCAAAAACGGAACAAGGTAGAGTTACGGTTCTTGTGCACTGCACTTCGAGTCATTGCAAGAAACATGCATACAAAGTTTGGAGTCATCTGAACCTATGATGACAAAGTTACGATCCGGAAAAGAAATGCTCTAAAATCAATCAAAGGAGAATAACTAAAATCGGAACAAGGTTACGGTGTTGTGCACTGCACAAAGAGTCATTGCCAGAAACATGCATAGTTTGGTGTCATTTGCACCTACGGTGACAAAGTTAGGCTCAGGACAGGAAAATCCGTGCGCCGACACCGCCGCCGCCGACGAAAGTTATCCCTTATGTCGCCTAGTCAGGCGACACAATAAACTTGATTAAAGTTTTCAGGTGTGTAATCAGAACGGGACTCAAACCCAGAAACCCTCTCTTACCGGGAGCGAGTGCTCCCTCGACTGAACTGTCCGCTCAATGTACACATTTTCTCTAAACATATTCTCCAACGGTGATCTGTACCGTGACATTCCCATTAGTTTTGGCACTTTTTTTACTTTTTTTAAGGTCACTTGAAATAATACATTAATCTGTAGATTAAATCTGAGAAGAAAGAGAACTTCTTCACGCATTTTCGATTGAAGATTATTTATATTTTTATTAATTTGACCGGGATTAAGTCCACGTTAATCTTTGTCCTGGGCAGGATTTGAATAAAACTGTTTTATAAAAATATTTTATTTATTTAAAGCGGTCAATTGGACAGGTCATGTAAGAATCATTTACCTTGGTTTTTAATTGGTTTTTAATTGCTAGTTATGAAGGTTAATTTTTTTCGCCTCTCATACTTGGTACACACGAACACTTCTGTTCTGTTCTGTACAAAATACAGGTCTGTGCGCATGGCGATATCTGAAAATACTATTTATTAATTAACTATCTCATATTGGCCCACTAATTTCTCAAATTGGCCCAGCAATTCTCATATTGGCCCACCAGTTCTCATGTTGGCCCAGCATTCTCCTATTGGCCCAGTTCAGTCTTCATGTGTATTTTATATTTTAATTCTGTGTTATTAATAAAATTGTCATTAGTCAAGTGAATTTACATCGGGCATGTTTTTGGCCTCGGGCCAGTATGACTAGCCTTGGCCCAATAACAAGGCCAATGTGAATTCGCTTGATTACTAACATTATATTATAAAACGTTTCTCCGAAAATAAGAGAAATTCTTCGCCAGGTGAACTCTGATATAGAATTCCTCTTGTGCTCCCAACAGAGTCACTGCAAAAGGTAGGTGGTCATCAAATTTCATTGATTACATAAATTAGAGCCCATTTCCCGAAATAAATCGTATGCTTTTTCGACCCTCCTTTGAATCACGAATAATATAGTTAATACCGTTTTTGCAATCTGTTTAAGATTGGCAGTTAAACGATGAAAACATCGGAGCTTAACCTTGACTGTAGTCCATTCTTAGAACTTTTTCTGTTACAATATGTTGTTTATTCTTATTTTTGGTAACAATATCGTATGTATATGTGAATTTGAATGCTACCTATCGGACAAAACTTTATTTGCAAGAAATTGACGGCTGTCGAATTATTCGTAAAATATTTTCGAGTTCCATTTCGGGCAAAGAAATTCACGTGAAAAATTACTTTGATGTGTATTATTACATATGTTTTAATTGCAGTTATATGAGTTTCCATATCAGAGTTCCCCCAGCGGGAATTCGTGTGGTTCTCAATAAATTTGACAGCGTTTTAAATTATAGTTCAATTGTATGTATGCATGGGCTAAAGTTTACTTAATGCAGACATTCGACATTACTAGAGATGTTTATTACCGATTTATTGTCAATCAGTCTGTTGTACCGATCGCTGCGAATGATTTTTTAATTATTTTAAATAACCCAAAATATATATTTATTTTTACGTATAAATACAATTGACAATTATGTTAATTTGGATTTAGGGTTTTGTGTCAGAAGTATCCCCCAGCATTACTGCGACGGTTATGTTTTAGCCAGTTTATGTATGCTTTCTACCCCTCGTTTTGTTAAAAAGGGAGGGTATGATTAATTCTTACCTGACTAATAAGTAGATTTATACACTGAACAACTTTTTACGATTGGTCACCAAACTACATGTGTTATCAGTCATTAAATACTAAATTTCCGATAAACTGAACATAAAATTAAATTAATTAGTGACTCCGATTTTATTTCATTTTGATGTCAAACATATTCGTTTTCGAAAGAAACAGCAATTACAATGACAACACCATTTTTTTTAAAAGTCACACAATTTAATTAAATATATAAACTTGAA
Source organism: Corbicula japonica (assembly GCA_038501625.1). Taxonomy (NCBI): domain Eukaryota; kingdom Metazoa; phylum Mollusca; class Bivalvia; order Venerida; family Cyrenidae; genus Corbicula; species Corbicula japonica. The sequence goes on along the minus strand of JAZAYU010000017.1, from coordinate 8,394,864 downwards.
CAAACTCCCCCTTTTCAATAAAACTGTACAATGTGAAAAATAAAATAACAAAAAATTTGACGCCTGTATTCATTTCAGTACAAAATTCGTACTTTAATAAAGATCAAATTAACAACTTGTACAAACTATTAAAACGATGAACTTCATACCCCTTATATTGTTTGATTTTCGAATAATGCTGACTTTTTTTACCAAGTAAAATGGTAACTTCGTTTTCCATGGTCCAAGATCATAAAACTAAAGCTAAAGACCAGTCTCAACTCTCAAGGATCTTATTAGCAGAAATGGCGACTACTCTCCAGATTTATGCCCAAGGTTATAAAACTGAGCATGGAAACCAGTCTCAAATCTCAAGCATCTGATTGGCTGAAATGGCGACCAGTCGCCATTACAGCCAATTAGATGCTTGAGATTTGAGACTGGTTTCCAAACTCAGTTTTATAACCTTCAGCCATTGTTTTATGATCTTGGGCACCAGGCTATTTTCTGGATATGTGACAATAAAGTGTTGAATAATTTGATGGAATGCAGTGCAGTTACGACTTATCAATGTTACAAAAACATATACATTGCAATCTAAACGGTAGAAAACTTAAATAGAAAAATGGAGTTATGAATAAATTTAAGAATTTCACAAGATTCAGAACTACAATATTTAGTTAAATTTATACTTATTTTAATGAAGAACTGTTCCGCTTTTTCGGTCTGATTATTTTTATTTTTATTTGAAATGAACAACTTAAGATGTTTCTTTTGCCTCAATCGACGAAATTTAAAAAACTTTATGGACATCTGTGGCCATTAACTGTTAAATGTGTTGTATTCTTAACGTTTATAGCTTCTTCTTTATTATTTGAACTTGTCACCTTAACTCCTGCACAATTTTCTCCACTTCTCACCTATATTACACAACAGAAAAACGCAGTCATTGAATATTTATCCAAAGGTTTACCAGTTAAGAATGTAAGCTTTGGCCAATTGACCAAATTTCGTTGGCAATTCACTCCAGTAAAACCATTAAGCTTGTTGTTTTTCCAATTTTAAGAATTAACTTAATATATCGCATTTCTTTTAATCCCTATAGTTAACCGTATCGCCACTAAATTTATGTTCAAAGTAAGGAGGGCGAGCTATGCGGTCAGACGCATAGAGAAATATAATACAAATTGAAGGACTGAAATAATTTTTTGTGCATGGGACCAGCTACAGCGTCAAAGATGACGACTGTTGGCATTGCAGCGCTGCTGTGGTTCCTGGCAATTAGTATAGAAAGGACTTCAGCCGCCGAGTGCTTGGCGATGTATGTTACCGGCGGCGCGCTAGTCGTTCCCGACAATACAGAGTGTACGGTGTCGGCTGATATCGCCGTTGACACAATAGAAGTGCGTGGAACTATGAAAATAACATCCCCGTCGCCGGTGACAATATCTGCAGAAACTATTGATGTAAGAAGCCGTAGTAAGATTACCGCCGACGCGATCATTGACGACGGACCGGGTAAAGGCAATGCACTCGGCTCAGGAGGTATTCTTTTTTTAATGTATGATTAATAGGTTAAGTTGTTTTTTTTAACAATATTGCTGGAGTCTTGGAACAAATAATTATTTTTTCATGAGCTTGTAAATTAGCCCGGTCAGACTAGACATTTTACTGTGTAGGCCTGTTCGGAAAGCTCAGTCTATTTATCTAGTGGTCTAAACCGTGTGTATTTAAAAAAAATATATTTCTTATTTTCATTAACAACCCACCAACCATCATTACTTGACAAAATAATTCCGCAGATAGCTTTCGTCAAAGTGAATTTAGTCAAATGAGCTTGATGTTTCTTGCATTAAGCCTAAAGTGTCTTGACGAAATGTAAAAGGAAAATGCATTATTATTATTATTATTATTATTATTATTATTATTATTATTATTATTATTATTATTATTATTGTTATTTGATATCTCTTTCTATATGTTTAATACAACAAGAAACGTCTCATCATCTTTTCTTACAAATTGCTCCAATTTAATAGTTGAAGAATGCACCGATCAAACTTTTAAATGTGTACGTAAGATATTTATTCAAATACTCTTTATGACTGCGAATTGTTATTTTGTTAAAAACTTAATCTCATTGAAGATAAACAAACAGATACGGATCAAATGATCATTCGGGGTATTATGGCCTTTTTCTTTAACGTGCATGGAAGTATGTGCTAATTTAATATATAAACAAACAAGTAGAATGTTGGCCATCAAGTCGCCGCGCAATATGTCGCAGAAAAAAGCGAGCAGAATTTTTTAATTGAACTAGGTTATGAAAAAAGATGCTAGTTTTGATGTCTTTAAAATAACTTTTGTCAAAACTTAAAGCTGCTACGTTTCAAAACTTTTAAAAAGGAGAAAGCTGATGATTGAAAAAATCAATAACAAATAACGTAATTCTATTACCAAAGAAAATAACAAGGACTTGATGACCGGTTTAGAAAAAAACACTTGAAAGAAGTGGATTACTATTGTATTCAAAAAAGTAGCCATATTACTGAACTACAAGAGTTTCAATATTTTCTTTTTACAATAGTATTGGCCTATTTTAAATATTATTTATATTAAAGATGAGGTGGAAAAAAGTTTTAAATAACTTATTCGTCATATATATTGAAAATTCACTGGTATGCAAACTCTCTAATGCGGTCGCAAAATTTACGATCCGAAAAGAAGAAAAATGATTAAAAAATAGATAAAAAAAACTCGTTTTTTGTAATAAATTTTAAAAATTGTGTTTTCAATTGAAATCATTGATAATATATATCATTAAACAAGAATGTTAAAGGTGATCCAGAAAAATAAAGAAATGTTAAGTCCATTTAATTGAAAAACAAATTAGCAAAATGGACTGCATTCCGCACGTTAGTAGTACCCGCTTATCCGCCGTTCTGACTAGTTGTAGTAAAATCTTTTCCTCTTAAATAAAATTACAAAACGCGTGTTGTTGTTGTTGTTGTTTTCAGTTGTTTCAACGCGTTTGATGCACTTCATACGGAAATGTGTTAAAAAACGGTTTGAAGCATATTGTCAAGACATTTAATTACCCATTTTTATGAATAATTATGTCTCCACAATTATAGTTTAGCAACAACTCTTCACTTACTACCTTTTTTCGTACCCACTCGCATTTTAGAAGATTGTGATATAACAGTATCTGATTGGTTGAAACAGGGCGCCATATTAGAATTAACTACGAGGAATAGCAAATACTAAGTTGTAGTCTAATTTATATAATACTGGGGTTAAATTAATGCTTTGTGTCATCAAATAAGTAGAGGACAAAACTCGCTTTAAAACTTGGTGTATCCTATTTGATGATGACGGTTGTAAGAAGCGCACGTAAATACCAATGTTCATACATCCATCTAATAAATAAACAAAAATATAAAACACAAATTGTAACCACTTCAAATAAATTTGTTCTGATTTGCAGGGGGTTATGGAGGCCGCGGTGGCAGTCCAGCCAACAACTACCTGAGCTCAAGTGATTCTGCTCCTTACGGAAGTTTCGTCGAGCCGATGGATCCCGGAAGTCCCGGCGGGGGCACGGGGGCCGGTATTGGCGGGGGTGCTTTCACTCTTCATGCTAGCTCTACTATCTACATCAACGGCATTGTGTCTGCCAATGGAGGCGATGGTTCAGGGTCTGCTGGTGGCGGAAGTGGTGGGAGTATCTTCATCCGAGCCAGCACTGTTCGCGGAAGTGGCGTCATCAGCGCACGTGGTGGTAAAGGTGGGAGTGATGGCGGTGGCGGAAGTGGAGGGCGAATCACCATGAAACATGACGCTGATGAGTTCCTGGGGCAAATTTTCGCAGACGGTGGTCTTGGCGGTAAAATATTCCATTATTGTAACTTAAATTATACTTACTCATTATGTCTCCATACTTAGTAGGTTACTTTATCATTAGGTGGTGTAAATGTAACCAGGCTCTCATAATAAATGCAATTAATAGACCCTCATGTAACACGGTACACAATGTATATAACAAAGTTCGTTCATATTATCCCGGTGTTACTTTATTGTAATTGCAAAGCATCCAGCATGGCATAAAGGCTAAAATGTTGAACATTTATTGAAACATGTATAACATTTTATAATCAAAACGCTTTGATTTCGTATCGATGAACAGGCTCCACAGACGCAGCGCTGCCCTCTGCCGGCATGTCTGCAAGTTCCCAGCACTCCTCTTATCCCGCGAGTTACGGTTCTTTGGGCTTCTCTGGAACCATTTCCTGGCGACCCAGTACAATTGCCAACGCCTACCTCGAGATGAGCCTTAACGCAGACTATTACGTCACAGCCATAGAGACGAGAGGAGGCCCGAACTCTAACTATTATGTGAAGACATACACTGTCAGATATTATAATACATCTGCCGCGGCTTGGGTAAGATGTCATCAAATTTAATATGTATGAATGTTGTATCATGATTGGAAGCAAGCAAGAAAACTATTTTTATATATTTTCAACCAATCTGATTGCTGATATCTAAGATCGATATCCATTCACAGTTTAATAATCATATAAATAGGATCTCAGGATTTTCGTCTAATTTCTCAGAATTTCGGCTTTTCATATTGCTATTTTTACATGTTTTTTTTTTTGAATTCAGATTGCGCAATTGTTTTTTAACAGTTAAATTTATACAAAAAAGATTTACAGGGACAAATTGGTAAATCGTATTTGGCCCTCAACATTAGCATGTTGTGCAATAAAACACTGGTGCCAACGAATGTGACAGTTTAAAAGGAATTTTGTTAGAAAATAATATTAAAGAAAATAAAGAAGAAGGAAAAACTCGCGGGTTTGCGCAAACACACATGTTTATAACACACATTTAACAATAAAAATACTGTAGTTTGAATTACCTAACGTGTCAGTTAAGTGGTTACATAAAATCGAGTTTGGATGTTTTCCATCAATATTGGCATGTTGTGCAATGTTTAACTTGGATATGTGCCCACGAAATTAAAACGAATTTTATTACAACACATATTGGATCAATGAGAAAGAGGACAAAATTGGCTGGTTTGGCTGAGAATAGACAAAACTGTTTAAAAGCATACACATTTTACACATCAAATAAAGAAACTGTAGTTTGAAATACCGAACGTATCAGTTCACTTGCTACATAAATCGAGTTTGAATTATTTGTATCAAAATTGGCATGTTGTGCAATGTTTTACTTGGATTTGTGCCAAAATTAGTCTAGAACACGTATAAAAGGAAATGAAGATCTAGAAATAGGATAAAACTTGCAAGTTTTGCGATGACAAGAAAAATAGTTTAATGACTTACACATTTAGCAAAAAGTATTGCTTCAAGAAAACTATTTTTGAAAACACAGTCCTGAATTGAGGACACAAAGACATATAATGCATCTGGAATTAACCCACATCACTGACCAAACTATGTTAAACCCGTTAAGACCATTCCCGGTTAAATGATTAAATCAGTTAAGCGTATTTAATCTTTATCCTCAACACATAATCGGCTATATTATTTTGACCTTATTAAAACAAACGGGACTTATAAAATTTAGGAATTATACTCAAATAAATATCGTATGTTATGATTAAAACAAATAAAAAATGGGTTAAATTTAGAGGCCGCGAATCTCATTCCTGTTATTAGATATAATCTTTATCAACTGGTCAGCATTTGCCCAACATTTTGTCCAAGACTAGGAACAGATTACAAGTTGTTAAGTAGATTTTTTGCACAATATACATGATTGTACGTGAGAAATATTGCCAAAGTAGTCTTTATAAGTTGTATTTGCCATCATTCGTTTGACCCATATAGAAGACATTTTGTCACTGCGCTTTATACATAACGGCTATGTGGAAATTTAATTCGCTTCGGCGATGATTTTTTTTATTTTATGCTCGGATGGGAATCATATAGTCGCCGCTAGTCCGCATGTTCTTCATTCAGTATTAGATTTGGCCGGAGTAAACATGTATCTCCTAAACCGTTTGCCTTCAAACTTTTAAAGTTAAATAGAACATGATGAGTATTTGTGCTGTGTACAAGAAACATAAGTCTCTATAAGTTTTTTTATTCAGTCATCTCCCTTAGCTTTTGTTCATATTCAGAAAATAACTTCAAACGTAAGCTTGTTGGTTATCTCCATTACTTCATTTTTCTTGTTGTATTATGCATTTCAAGTGACAGTTTCTACAGTAATAAACTAGATACTGACTGAAACGTTATACCCTCTTAAAATTCGTCTTCTTTTTCGAACATGTTATTCACTGGTTGTTCTATGAATAAATTTTAAACAAACATATTAGTACTAGAGTCAATATGTCACCCTAAAATGTCCAAGGGATGGTAATATGTCAAATCATTTTAATGGGTAACTTCTGAAAATTTCGTATTTATAAGTTATGACAAAGGACTCAATGGGTGAGGTTCGGGTAGGCAGGTTTAGACCCTCCCAATGTGAAGTTCTGCAACTTGTTTATTTTTGTTTAATGCAAACAATTGTCTAGATCATTCTATTCAAAAGAATTCATTAAAACTTAAAACATTTACAGCTGGAAAAACCCCTTTCCCAAACGAAACGAATTATATTTGTTCATTTTACCTGACAATTAAATTATTTTTCAGGTAAGCCTCGGCGATGAAAACTACGTGTTTACCGGAAACACAGACGGTCGTAGTAACGTCAAGAACACCATGCCGAAACCACTCTACGCAAGCAAAGTGCGTCTCTACCCTATAGCATACAATAACGGAATAGAACTGTCATTTAAACTGTATGGGTACGCCCAAGGTAACAGTTTATCTTGTTCACTGAAAATAATCAGTTGATATTTGTTCAATAATTAAGGAGACAAGAAAAGTGAATAAATGCAAGTGTACATGTATATATTAACCATTTCAAATGCATAAAATATTCCCAACCGGTAGTCAGTTATAACGCTATGTAAACGTTTTACTCTTTAATTGAAATATAAGCATTAAAGAAAATCAGCATTAAAGATATAAACATAGATGCACCTTAAGTTATAAGAAATTCTGTATTTTTCTTTCTAAAAGACACGACATCGAAATTTAAAATTAAAGAGTAAACATTAAAAAAATGGAGTATATTCATAATCTATGTACAGCGCTTTTAGTCATACATTTGTAACTCAGCCAGAAAACCCAATGTTCGTTGCGAATAAAAATATTCGTTAAAGAGAGTTTTTTTAAAAAAACAAATGCAATCCATTGTTCTTACCCACTTTATAGTTTCCATATCTAAAGCGCCATAGAGCATTCTAAGCAGTAAACTTATTGGAAAATGATTATTTTGTAGGCACCTCATCGCTGGTACCCTCAGGGATTTGCGTTCCAGCAACCAAAGGTAATTGCTCCCAAAGATTTTATGTTTAGATCAGTTGTTCTAACCGAATTCGACTCCACGCACGGTGTTTATTGCTGCAGTAAGGCGTCAGTAAACGGTTATTCTCATATATCGCAAACCAGAGAATCACAGCCGACACGACAAGTCCACTTGCTCCCTACTAGCACATACCTGAAACAGAAAGGGCACATAACTGACATCACAATGACTTACAGTTTATGAAAACAAAGCAAAATTATATTCAAAACATATCAGTTGATTTTTAAGCACCATTAACTTTCAAATTCTGGTCGTGAAAACTGGTCGGCCGACGAGGCAAAGTTTCAAACATTCATCAGCTCACAGCTTTCTTATTGCCAACAACCAAAATAAATGCTTGCCACTCACACATGGTAAAATCCCTACTGATCCATTAAATCATACTCAAAATATACCATAACCACCTAGATTTTGCACTACTCACACTTGTTTGTATGCCCCTTGAGAATTGCAAGTTAAACTAAAGGCAGAGCCAGAAATGTATTAGTTTCGCATTTCCAAGCACCTGCCTCACACTGAAAGTGTCAAGGTCAAAAAGAGCATGTCAGACAATTTTTGGGGATCCTAGCTACTGATGTGAAACTGCAAATATAGCATCTAAAAATATTTTAAAGTGCCATGAAGCTTACAGTTTGCCCACTTACCTCTTATCTTCAAATTTGACCGGGGCCACTTCGCATCTACGGCTACAAACTCTTTACTGCATCCTAAGATCTGCGCTGTCGCCGTGACGGTACGGGTTCGCTTCCCTGTAGAGGAAATTCATTTGAAATTCACAGTAGCGCTTTTTGTGCAGTGTGACCGGCAATAAAAAGTCTCACCGTACATACAGTCAGTACTGTTATCAGTAAAATATTCATTTACCGATGTCATTCAGTGATGATAAAGTTTATCAGGGTTATCCGATCAACCTTTAATTGGAGTTGTCCCAGCTAGTTTAGTCGGTAGCGTTGTCGGAATTGCATGGCTAGGCGTAGTCGCCGTGAAGGTACGGGTTCGTTCCCCAGTAGTGGCAATATCATTTTATACTGCTTGTTTTTCTTCACTTATTTTAACTTCATTCGGAAACATCCTTTTGGATAAGAATGTAAACCAATTATTCAAATATAGTCGACGTTAAATCGTTTATCGAATACACGATAAAACGGGATGGCTACACTATGTCATTTTTAGAATGTCGTGCACACACATAATCACTCGCTTCACACTTTCAAACAAAATTTATCTTTGAATTTTTGAGAAAATGACAGCCGATTTATATTGGAGGTTAAATGTCGATGAAAATGCTTTTAATTAAACAAGAGTACGCTGCTATATCTGATCAAAGTCGGTCCAGAAATAACTGATAAATAAGCAAAAACCTACCTCAAGTGAGTGATTTTGTGTGTGCACGACATTCTAAAAATGATGTAGTACAGCCAACCTGAAAAGGTATATAGTCAATATATTGTAAGATTCCACAGAAAAAGTCCAAAGAACGTACCACAATTATTTTTTTTTTATATCGAACATACAAATATGACAAACAAAACCAAAATGAGTTTGCTTCTTGTTGGTGTTTTGCAGCCGGATCAGGCGGGCCCGGAACTATTTATCGTTGGAAAGAAAGCAGTCCATCGACGCTGATTGTGGACAACTACGGGAAAGCTACGTATATCACCAAAGACGGCAGCTGTGAAGCTATGGACGTCCTAACCCAAGGTATTCACCACATTTTCTGCTGACCTAGGTAGTGTAAGTCTTCATGTATTTAATCGTTATGTTTTCAGTTCAACCTGTGTGGAGCAGCTACCCAACCAAACTTGGCGGCTGCTTAACACAGGCGGCTGTTAAAGACAGGTCAAAATTAGAACAAAATGCCAGTTTAGTACATATTCATACAGGCTGTTTGAGACAGGTGGTTGCTGAATGCAGGTGGCTGCTAAGGCAGGATCAACTGTACATATAATTCATTCTACATCCATGTATCCACTCTTAAACTTGAGCAATACTCATCTCAATTTTTTCCATGCCTATATTCATGATATTTATCTGGTACACATTTTAAAGGAGAGGCGGTGAAATAAAATCTCGGGTCACTGTGCAAGTAGCATAGTTTGTCAGTTATCTTAATTGTTTAAAACATCATTAAATGATATTGTTTCGCGTAGTAAGAATACAAATTCACAGTGTACACTCGAAAAGTCCGACCCTACTTCCGATAGCGCTGACTATACACATAGCCATCACGAAGGAGCTATTTAAAAAAGCGGGTAGGAAATTGAATAAAGAGTAATAATTTAATTCTTTTACTTTAAATACTTAGACTAGCAAGAAATAGAGTGCGTCGAGTTATAAAATGAACGTGATACAATGTTAACTTCGAAAAAAATACGATCGATCACCAAAATTTACAAAAAAATGTCAATCGTGTCACTTCAAACGTCTATTTCAAATCTTTATTTACATTGTTTGACCGAAATTCGTTTTACTTTGTGAAGTGTATTCATTACTGTATCACTTCATGTAGTTAAATCTTGTCCCAACCCGCTAGTTTTCGAAAAACCCGAATTTTCATTTGCACTGGTAGTGTGACAAGCTTAACCAGCTCCTTCGTGATGGCTATGTGTATAGTCAGCGCTATCGGAATTAGGGTCGGACTTTCGAGTGTACACTGTGAAATTAGTTGTGAAATAGACATACCTAAAATAAAAATGTTGCAAGTTCGGTTCACTGAGCTGTTCAAATACACTTAACAACTTTTCTAAGTATACACCTTCGTACTGGGGTATTACTGGCTTGATTTTTGGGCTATTGCCCTAAAACTTTTAATAAACCATGCAATGGATACTAACTGATTTATTAGTAAAACTTCATTCAAAATGACAGACAACTGACTGCTCAAAATCATTTAGAAAACTGACACCCACAGAATACAAAATCACAAAATCAGTTAATAATGCGGATGTTCAACTTAATAAACGAATTACGCGTACATATAAGTGAACATTTGGAACCTAGAAATATGCTATTCTTCTATTTCTGTTAAATTAAATTCAATTCATTCTAATCTTACTGTTTTATAACTGTTTATAGTCCAACCCACTTTTGGGGCAACCCAGTTTGAATGCATAAAATGTAGTCGCCTATCTTTTAGTTTTCCAATATGCCTTAAATTCGACCAATTGAACGTTTTAGAGCAATAGCTCAGTTATCAAGCCAGTAATGCCCCAGTACGAAGGTGTATACTTAGAAAAGTTGTTAAGTGTAAATATAACTACTCACAGCGTCAAACCCCGTATTAAGCGCTTCTCAATATTTACAGACATAGACAGTACAAAATTAGTTTCCTTCCAATAATTATAAGAGAACTGGTTTAAAGTTAAAGTTGGAATTTACACAGTTTGTTTTAACCTGTGTTTTATAGGAGCCGCTGCATACATCCAGACTACAAGTGATGATTTGGCGGAAATTGTCGTGTACGACGGATCTCATTTGGTTATATCTAGCGATCAGAAAGTTACTAACATTATAGGAGACGGCATGTCTATGATTCATGTTGCTGAAAACGCCACGATCAAAGTCGCCGAGCTAATGACTGCGCATGCGCATATCTATGAAGGATGTTCCGTTATTCTCGGAAAGGAACCGGAAGTGAATATGGTGAGTTCGATCTACGTTCAAGGTAAGCTTGAGATGTCGACGACTAACCAGTCTTTGATATTAGCCGAGCCAGCATCGCTTACAATAGCGTCGGACACAATGAGCCATTTGCAAGTGGTAAACTTGGACGTTCAGGCAAATGCGGAATTGCATATCAAGAACGACATTGGTATATTTCAAATGTTTGTTGAAAGCTTTGCCATAGAAGGCGCCTTTTCCGCCGGTCTGATACATCTAGTTGGGATCACTTCGTTTACTGTCGGATCTGCAGGAAGTGCTAAATTTGACCCCGAAGTCTCACAGATGTATTTAGGTTCCAACATAGACATTCGTGGGGCTGTCACGCTTGGAAAGCATATTTCCATCGTCAACCCGTGCGACCAGTTTCTACTGGAAACAGGAACGTTAACGTGGCCGACAACGCCGGATATTATCACGATCGAGTGTTCCATAGTTACTATAAATAGCCAGTTTACTCCGGGAACAATCTCGTTCGGCAACGGGATAGGCGATTTTACCGTCGGATCAAGTGGTACTTTCACATTTACAGCCGACGGACCGATTCTAGCTAACACCGTTTCAATTGGCGGGAAAATGAGCGTGCAAAATCTCGCGAATATGGAATCTGGTTTGTCAGCAGACGGACGCATAGAAGCGTTCGCTATCCATCATCCAGGTGGCGTTCTTGAGCTCAACAAAAATAGCATACCTTTACAGGAGAACGGCACGGCGATTTCGAATGCTACTTGCAGTACCTTAAAAATAAAATCATTAACCATCGATAAGACGTTTGCAGCAGGCGACATCGATATCGGTAAAGGAATTGACGATATTTCTGTTGGAAGGTTCGGGGAATGGACTTTTGGGCCATGCGCTACATTCCACGTTCACGAGTTTTACACAAATGGAACAGTGACATCGAAGTACCCGTTGGCCTTGGAAGGTATGGGTTTAGACAAGGTTCACCAGCTATACATCGAGTATGGTGGTACGATGACGCTTGATTCACTTGCACAAAGTTCCAAAAGCTGGACCGGAACGTCAACGATAGGCGCACACGACGTCCAGATGTACGGCAAGCTGTACGCAGGCTTGCTGAAAAATCACGTGGCTGGCGATGAGGGCTGGGACAAACTCGATATTTATGTTAATGGTTCGTTCTATTTCCAGCCCGATGGTCCGTTTATCGTCGACTACGTATATAACAACGGACGTTTCGAATCTTATACCCATATTAACATGACGTCAGTAGATACGGATCTCATTATACACGTTGATATTAAAGGTTCCATGAAGTTTGACTCCCTCATTAGTTCTGGCTGGACCGATGAGTCATGGGTGAAGGCCGGTCAAATTCAGACCGAAACAGGTTCTTATTTTCAGTCCGGAAATACCAAGTGGGAAGTAACGGAAGCCATTATTGGTGGCGCATTTTACTCGTACCCGTCGTCAGAAGCACAATTCGTGTACTTTACAGTAACCAGCGGTGGTAACGTAGATTTCTCACGAACGACAGTTTTCAAAGGTCATGGATTTAATGTGAACGCTGGTGGAACAATGGATATTGCCTATCAACATACACCGGATGACATCTCACAAGGATCTGCCGCTTCGGAGCTCCTGTTTAAGACGGTTGATATTAAAGGCACTCTAAAGGCTGGTTCCTTACATATTGGTCACCTTGGCAACGGCGTTCAGTTTTGTGAGCATATCTACATTTCTGGTACTCTGGACGTCAGTGGAGGAGGATATCTGTGTGACACTGGTCCAGGCAAGTAAAATTTGTCAGTCTTTGTTATATTTTTGTTATGAAGACAATCCCATTTTCATAAGTTGAACACCGCTTAAGCCAACAGGACACTTTCGGATCGTATGCTTTTAAAGCACAAACACTGACATTTGCATTTCAAACGCAATAAGATTGTTCCAATGCCTTGACGCCATGTCTGTCCGGTCTAAAAAGGTTTGGCTGTGTTGTGACAGTTGTCATCGGCATTTAAGGCTACGCTTTATTATAGTCTTAATCATTCAGACGACACCGATCAATGACAGAACGTCTAGATGAAATAGACTACTTTTAAACCGGAACTACCCAATAAGCAAGGGAAGCCACTCTCAGTGGGAGGTAACTCTGTATATCGGTAGGCCCCCATTTAGCAATCCTAACTTTGAGGATATGGTGGTGATGCAATTTTTAAAGCGCAGTTGCACTGTCGCAGTAACGGACCTGCTTCGATTCCTGGTCAAAGCCTATATCATTTAACTTAACGTTAATTGCATCTTACTTAGCGTTAATTGCATCTAACTTATCGTTGATTGAATCTAACTTAGCGTTGATTGAATCTAGTTTAGCGTTGACTGCATCTAAGTTAGCGTTGATTTAATCTAACGTAGCGTTGATTGAATCTAACTTAGCGTTGACTACATCCAAGTTAGCGTTAATTGCAGCTAACTTAGCGTTAATTGCATCTAACAATCTCACTAAAGTCAAATCTAACAAAATGTTAGATCTGATGACGGCCCGCAGACACCGTACATAAGAAATAGCGGTTTTCCCAATTACTATTTTTAGAAACTGTCAACAAAGGAATCATGATTTATTACGCTCGCAAAATGATCTGAAGATGTCATTACATTAGAAATGAATGCAATACGACTTAAACACATATATCTCCAGTAAATTATGTCTTACGAAAGCTGTCGACACTTCCCATGGTTCAAAATATTATTTCTACTTTCACTTTTGCGATTTTGTAGGCGACAATCTGATTGGTTCAAAGGGTTAGTGATAAAAACACGTTTTAGTTACTCGTCGCCAGATCCTGATAGCGTAGCGTTTTTCAGGAAATGATTTTAATCAGATTGTTGCATCTAACTTAGCGTTGATTGAATCTAACTTAGCGTTGATTGAATCTAGTTTAGCGTTGACTGCATCTAAGTTAGCGTTGATTTAATCTAACGTAGCGTTGATTGAATCTAACTTAGCGTTGACTACATCCACGTTAGCGTTAATTGCATCTAACTTAGCGTTAATTGCATCTAACTTAGCGTTGATTTAACCTAACTTAGCGTTGATTGAATCTAACTTAGCGTTGATTTAATCAATCTTAGCGTTGATTTAATCTAACTTAGCGTTGATTTAATCTAACTTAGCGTTAATTGCATCTAACTTAGCGTTGATTGATTTTAACTTAGCGTTTACTATATTTTACTATACCTTTATTGTAACTATTACTGACAAAAAACGATTCTAATTAAGTAAGCATTCAATCATTTAACTAGAACTTTCTATTACAGGTAAAGGACAGGTTTCGTCTAGCGGAGGTAGCGGTGCCAGTCACGGCGGTAGAGGCGGTCGCGGCTACGGTTACATGTATGCTCTCATGCCGTACGGCACGATCTACGAAGAGAGCACATGGGGCTCCGGCGGAGGGAGTCACACTATCAATGGCAACACTGGCGGACGGGGTGGCGGCTACATACATATGTACGCCACCATGGGTATTGAAATCAGCGGCAACGTTTTAGCCAACGGGATGAATCCATCGGTAATTAGAACTATTACATATTTCTAAATTGGCTATGAGTTCTCGTTAATAGGTCGTTTGTGTGAATATGTGTTGACGGTACTTACAGTATTATATCCCGATGCTCCGTGTATAACCGGAAGTGGTCCAGAAAAAAAGTTCCGTTGACTTTTTCCAAAGAATCTAAAAATGATAAATAGTCTGCGAGATCATGAAAATCGCTTCAGCAACTCATAATGAAACAACTAGTTAATATATACAAGCTATTCCTTTACAGTCTAGCACGGCTGGTGGTGGTAGTGGAGGTAACATCTATATGAAAAGTGACGCTATTTATACTTTTACCGGACGTCTGTACTGTAATGGCGGATCTTCTTCCGGTCAAGGAGGTGGCGGAAGTGGTGGTCGGGTTCACGCTTTCTTCAAAAATGGCGATTTCCATACCGGATACGTTCAAGCAAAGGGTGAATATAAATTTATGGATACTAGTCGTTTATTAATTTATGGGGATTTTGCGAGTTATACTCCGCTGCCTAAAATCACCAGGGCAACTAAACACTCCATGTCACAAATGCATGGTAAAGAATGAAAGCATTTTTTTTTCGTTTCAAATGCAGTAACTAGACACTGTTCATTTTCTGTTACCAGGTGGAAGTTCCGGTTCCGGTGAATGTGGTGGTCCAGGCATGTCTTATTTTGAGAGCAAAACAATCAGTAATGTGAGAATTGATAATGGCTGTCAGCAACCTAAGGTACCCGTCTTGTTTGCATCTAAAAATATATGATAATGTTCACGAAAAACGTATGATACCCGCGTTTTTCGTTTATTTGTCAGAAAAATACAACATTAGTATTCTACGAGTAAACATAACAGTATTTAAACGAATCTCATCTTGAGGTTTGTATACTGTCAGTGAGATAAGAAGTACTCTATCTGTTTAAAAAAGTGTTCCCATTCATTTGCCGATGTAAATTTAATACTTTTTTTAAGGGAACGTGTAACTTTCCTTGTCGAGCTATTCATTTAAAAAGCTTAAACAGTTTTGGGAAAATCTATGTGACAAAGCAATCGCTGTCGTAACAAGAACCGGTCATTTTGTTTCAGGTTACAGAACCAACAGGAAACGCGGCTGGTCAGACCGAATATAATACATACTTACAAACAGGTTGGTTTAGAATACAATTAAGCAAATAATGAGTTGTTAGTATTTTCCGTTAGTTTCTAATAAAGTGTTGAAGACGTACAAAGGTTTTTGTTGTTAGACATATTATTTTCCCTTCGTTTCTACTTACCAGATTCTTTTCAAAGGTTCATTTATACAGGTATTTATGAAGTCTCACGAAATATTTTTAATTCATGTGAACATCTCAAAATACGCGAAATAAAATTGTGTACATTACCTGTGCAAAACTCGCACAAATTGGCCCACATATTTGTATCCCTTTCTTATATATAAACGACCCTTCCCCTGCAGGTGCTGTCGCATACCTGTTACCAGACTCCAGTGATTACACGTTCGTCTTTACGCATGTTGAGCTGTATGGAGGAGCCCACCTGGTTCTCGGCGGTAACGGCACCAAGCTGGAGACCGATTTCATGTACGGTGATGATACCGGGCACCTTCATATTGGTCCCGGACAATCTTTCGAATTGACCGAGGTAATTGCAGTTTCAGATTCGTACTGTGACACTGTTTATGTAACCATTGACTTTATACCTTTAAATGATGTCTTAAAAATCTTAGACATCATATTAATCGGGGTTTCCATTTGACCAGGGAGATGACCCTTTGACTCTTGAAATCTTGAAAAGCCTCATTTTGACCTGATAAGTTGAAGGGGCAGAAACATTTGTAAAAAGTTCGCAATTATTATTATTATTTATTTATTTATTTATTTATTTATAGATTTATTTATTTATTCATTTATTATTATTAATTATTATTATTAATTATTATTATTATTATTTTTATTATTATTATTTATTATTATTATTATATAATTTCTTTAATAATTTTTCATCTGCGGAAATTCTTTGTTGTGTTGCTTTTTTCTTATAATTTGAGTTGTGATGTTGGCAGGTATCACCGTACAAGCGTACCAACGTGACCTACGAGGTGTTCTTGTATGAAGACGCCCTCTGGACTCTGCCAGAGTCCACTGTAGAGTTCCGTGAGGTCCTGGACCAGCGCGCAGTCGGTATGTCAACCACCTCTACGTCCTGTACATCCGGGTACCTCAGATCGACTTCCGGTCATCTCTGGGGGACAGTGGACGGAACTAAATCCCATCTGCTTATTTCCACAGGTAAGCTTTCTACAATTTAAAGGTATCGTTTTAACGAACTATTCTCCGGTGCAGTGTGGTTTTTATAGTGTGTTTTTATAGTTTTTTAAGTAATCTAAAGTGTTCATGGCACATTGAGCGCCGCTGACCGCCCCACCCCCCTCCCCCAGTGCTTACACAGGCTAATTTTTTCACCAGTCACACAATACATGTCACCTCGTGGTTTATCATTATGAAACTGACAGAGGAACAAAAAATCGAGAAAAGAACAACTACTTACTGAAATGATTCGATTGGTCCATGTTGCAATGATTTATTTAACATTGCCATGGAGTTTCTATTCAAATGTTGATGTTTTATTATAGGAGCTACGGTAACGCTTGGACGCGCTGGTATACGGACTAACCAATTTGCAAACCTTACTATCCAAGATACTGGGAAACTGGTGTTTGACACAGCCTATGGCGATGTTAATGATATCTGGACACTGGAGGTATTAATCAAAGTACACATGGCATTTAAATAATGTTCAGAATAGTAAGCATTAAAGCTGGAACCTATATCCAAAGAATAAGGCCGTAGATCAGTGCCCAAGGTTACAAAACTGAGCATGGAAACCAGTCTCAAATCTCAAGCATCTGATTGGCTGAAATGGCGACTGGTCGCCATTTCAGCCAATCAGATGCTTGAGATTTGAGACTGTTTTCCAATCTCAGCTATATAACCTTCAGCCCAGACAACTATCTTATTTAACATTTAATTACTTGAAATTAAACCCGGTCTCCAAACTAACCAATCATAAGTTTGTGTTTTGATACTGTTGTCTTATTTCTGCTTTGTGATCAAAAACCTTCTGTTTACCAAGGTATTTTTCACTGTCTATATTGTCGTCACATTTCTTTTAGATCCGCAGAACTCCAAACCTCGGTATTTTAACAATTGAGGCTGGTGGAATTCTCGAAGCCAGAAACCTTAAAATAGACACAGATATTCTTAAAGTTGATAAGCTCGGGACACTGACCGTTAGCGGAAAAGGTCTTACTGACGGCAGCGGTCAGGGTTCGGGCACTGCCGGCGGCAGCTTTGGTGGTCGCGGTGGAACCGGAAGTTCAGGTAAATGATTATTTGTTAGTTATTAAGAAACTAAAAATTAAGCATATTGTGTTCGCCAAAATCGATGACATTGTTTTAAATCAACTTAGGTGTGAACAATGGTCGTTTGTATTACCATTATCAGTTTTTTTGTTTAAACCTGTAGTTATTATTTAACAAATTATACAAATTATAAAAAGATAACTTTGACAAGTTCCTAAAATGATTTTGCTAGTTTCATCATAAAAATCCATAGAATAATAACAAGCCGTTTTCTTTTATCGACTATAAAACTATGGATTGTTCTTTCGACAGGCGGTACACCGGGTGACGTGTACGGCACGGTCTACAATGACGCCCTGATATTTGGCAGTGGTGGCCATGGTGCATCTAACTCATACGGTTCCGGTACGTTACCTACATATACATTTTAAAAATTTTAATATGAAATTGATTTACAATATATATAATTAATTTTTCGTCCCATTTAAAGACAGGTGTTAATGCACTCTTTTTTCATTGATTACACTTAAGCTCCGATTTGCGTTTCATGTTAGAAGGGCGAGGATTTGGTTCGAAACGTTTCACGTCGGTATTTAATTGCTGATTCACTCTTGCAGTACAGTGCAGTGCTTACAGTACAGTACCATAGGCTAAAGTACAGTACAGTACAACACAGCAGAGTACAGTACACGTCAGCACAGCGCAGCAGAACTCCGCTGAAATACATGTTATAGACTTTTATACAGAACGAGAAATTATGTCAAAATCTGTCTGATTCTTGTATTACCGATGCCCAAGATCATAAAACTAAATCTGGAGATCAGTCTCAAATCGCAAGCATCTGATTGCCATTTCAGCCAATTAGATCCTTGAGATTTGAGACTGATCTAAAAATTGGTTTTATGATCTTGGGCCCGGGTACTTTTATTACGGTCTCTTTCAGGCGGTGGTATATTGGAGCTTGATATCTACCACAAGCTGTTAGTAGAAGGCACCATCGAAGCCAATGGTGTTAATGGTGACAGCACCTCTATTGGCGGAGGTAGTGGTGGATTCATAAAAATTTCGGCCCGCGACCTTGAGGGTTCAGGTAGCATTAAGGTGACCGGAGGTGCCGGCGGGTCAACGACAGGTGCCGGCGGCGGTGGTCGTATGGCGATATATTACAGCACAACAGAGTTTTGGTTTGGTGACCTTGACGCCAGAGGAGGCTCTGCTACATCTGGGGGTATAGGTGGCGCTGGAACAGTCTACCTCAAGGTATGATCATCCAGTCAGAAACACCTTAATAGATCCCGTTGAACCGATGTCTTACAATTAGATTAATTTTATTTTGATACTGTAAGACACAGGTTGAACTCATCCTTTAAGTTTTGTATTGTTTTATTAAGTAAACCTGCATTTTGCTCAGGCGCTAGCTATGTGGAGTCGGAATTAATTTGCTTTTCCTTACTGCCCATAAAGAGATGCTGTCACACAGAGCCTTTAAATATTTTGTATTTGTCACACACTGGCTTTAGACATTCCGTTTCACATGTTTTGTTTGAATTTGTATCATAATAAACAATTAGACAACATCGCATAATTATGAATATACCTTTCTTTAAATATGCAGGATATGAAATCTGGGGCTTTCAACGAGACTTTGATAATCGACAACTTCGGACAGGTCAAGTCGGACCTAGAGATCATTGACCATACTTACGCCGGGTACAAAAGCGACGGTGGCCGAACGTACATCAAAGACTCGACGTTAACGCGGATGGACAAACTCAAGATTGTCCGGAACGCGCACGTTGCAGTCCACCCTGATCTGACCAAGTAAGATTTGTGATTGTAATTATTGGCTGCCTGAGCCAATATATGCAATAAAGATCTGTTCTTCACGCAATACTAAAAACCGCCTTTTAACATACCTTTTAGATCTTTATGTCTATATTTTAATTATTTCATTTTATAAGTAAACTCTTGACGTCTTGTACTACTACAATTTCAAAATGATGCACTATATTGGTTTCTTACTAACAAATAAGTTATGTTAATCTTTTAAGCTCAAAACAGCGTATACCACTTCTCTTTAAGTGCCACATTTGAGTTGCGTTCCTCGATGTTTGAGGGGGATACTACCGGAAGTCTGCACGTTGGTCCGGATCAGGTGGTCGTGGTCGAGCACCCGGAAGATCTGGAGTTCCTGGTCAACGTCTATGTCTACGAAGGCGGCACACTGTATTTACCCTCCGACTTCATATGCCACAATATTCATATGAACATTTGGTAAGCTTGCAGTTTTTCCCCGCTGATTTCATCACGGTTTCCTTTTTCGCGCACATGAAAATGTGCAAATCCAAACACACAACGAAGATTAAAACAGACATTATTTATCTTGTCAAAGAAAAACGCGAAAATTGATGTCCGCGCGAAACTGTCGTTTGCGACATCTATAGTAAAACCCCTGAAAAAGATCCCACTGAAATAAAGACTACATCTGTATCAAGATCACTGTCTCAATTTTAATATTTGTCCTATATTCCACCCAAAATAAAGACCACCCCACTATTAAGAACACTTGCCCAGCCCCAATGGTGGTTATTATAGCGGAGTTAACAAACATTCGTCCAATGTAAGTCTGTATGTGTCTTTGATAGATATCCTCCATGCATAGGTAGCTAACAAGTGTTCGATTCCAATAGTCATGCTATAGATTTCTGATCAGAGAAGAAGTGTAAACAAGTTCAAAGTTGTAGATCTTGTTTCCTTAGATACCATTCGGATAAATGGTTTGTTAAGAAGAAAACTATGTGCCTGCTTAAATTCTAGGGGTACCATTGGTGCCCGTGATATGACCGTTGGGGATGGATGCTCCCTGTACCTCGGCAAGACCGGAACAACTAAACGTACCGGACTGACGTCAACGCCAGGCAAGTTTGACTTTGTGACGCTCACAGTCGCTGCCAGCGGACAGATCACCTCTACTCATGACCTAACTGGTGTCAATGATGAAATCGATATTAAGGTGAGATATTACTGGTTACATTCAATTGATGTTTCGACTTAGGGGCTACCAATCATGTCGTTTATGTTGTAGTTGTTGTTCTTGTCGTTGTTGCAAATCATTACATCCAGAATAAATTAAGAAGTCAACCCTGGGTTATACATAAAATAGAGGATATTTGTTTTTACCAGTGTAAGATAGAAATATATTTCACTGAGTGAGCTCCGGAATTGGTATTTTCACGAGTGGCGAAGCCACGAGAGAAAATACATAATTCCGGAGTTTACGAGTGAAATATATTTCTATCTTACACTGGTTAAAACAAATTTTCTTTTTATTTTATGCTTTTAGTTCAAACTTTGTGTGAATTAGACAGAAACATTGCATGAAATGGCGCCAAAAACGTTTGTCTTCAACGTGACGTCATGACGTCATATGACCAAACTTGAGTCCGATTTCTAAACGTTCTCATTCGGAATGTAATGTGCGTTTGGGTACCAACGTCAAAAAACAGTGAAAATAAAAATGATATTCCACTGTTTGAAAACAGTGAAATACCACTTTTATTTCACCGGGAAAATTCTATATTTCACTGAAAAGCATACAATAAATACATATACTCTTATCACATGCTAGACTTACAGTTCGTGTACTGACTATGCTTCTTTTACAGGAATGAATCAGTAGTACATAGTGGCTTAAACTGAAGAGAGGTTTATCTATTTTTTCATTTCCCATCCTTCATCACTGCTAGGCTAAGTTCTGTGTTGCTGACTTTAAATCATGAAAATACTTCCGCCTTAGAGAACGTTACAAGATACTTACTGTTTACAATGTTCTTGTGAATTCTTTAAAAAAGAAAAAATAACACTAGCTTTACAGTTTTTGAAGGGATGTAATTATTTAGGAAGAATACAAAAGAAATATTTTTTTTTAATAAGGCGGATGTGCTTAGAGTACAAGGCGGCGGATTGATTCATTCCACACACATTGACCTACAAGCAAGACTGATGTTTGTTGACGACCTCGGACATATTGTTGGTGACCTGCACACCATTCCATGCACTTCCGCTTACAGCGGTACCAGCGGAACAATTGGAACAGGTAACCGCACTCGAGTACATTTTCTGTTGGCCATCTTAAAGCTGCCTGTTCACAGTTCATTTGGAATACTTCAATCACTCGATTGTGGTTAATATAAATTGTTCTACTATATAATGCCTACCAATGACTGAAAAAGAGAGTATTTTGCCAAATTTTGGACAAATCAGTGCATTTAAGAATATGAATATAAAGAGTGAATTTTTGTGCGTAGGTTCAGCTTTCACAACTGGCTTGTAATTTATTAATGGCATGACCAGACACCTTTATGCAACCATGCAGTCGTGTATACCGGATTAACAGTAACAAAGTAGATAAGAATTATACAAACAATTTACATTAAAGCCCTGGCCGTGCGCGATTTAAGGGCTTGCCACACTCTTCCCAATTCTATTCATTGACAATAACGGCAAAATGCTGTTAAATGAAACTTTGCACATATGTATGTTATTAATGTATCTTTATTTTGCAGATGATAAGACACGTTAGAACAGTAAAGAAAAATAGCAAGATCTTAAAATTCCCTCAACTTCTATTTACATAAATTCACAAAAACTAAAGTACACAAAAATTCATTTTAAATGCCCACATGAGTAATATGATACTGACAACAATTTATTGTGTCCTCGTTACTTACATATGTAAACTTTACGAGATATTAGTAAAAGTGGGTTTGACCTTTAATTACCTGGTCGCTTCCTGGTCGCGTAAATGAATGCCACTCACTGATTTCTCATTTAGTAGTTGAAAGTTTTTTACAAAGTACACAACATTTTCTTGTCAGTATCATTGCGCTCACGTGGGAATTTAAAATTATGTTTTGTATTGCTTAGTTTTTGTGAATTTATGTAAATAGAATTTCAAGGAATTTTTAGGTCTAGCTTTGTTTCTTTACTTTTCTAACGTGTCTTACTGCATGCAAAATAAAGATACTTTAGTAACATTCATTTGTGCAAAGTGTCATTGAACGGCATTTTGCCATTATTGAGATTTTGATAATTTTCTTTTTATCGATGAATAGGATTGGGAGGAGTGTGGCAAATCCTTAACCTTTTGTAGTTGTCCCGGTTATTCCAAGAGGTAGCGAAATGGCATTGAATGGATAGGCGCTATCGCCGTACGGGTTCACTCCCCAGTAGGGGGATGAATATCATTTTAATAATAAATGTATTTTACACCAGGTGCTGGTCACGGCGGTCGCGGTGGCGGAAGTACAACAAACAAAGTCACCGGTGAGCCTTATGGACAAGTTTATGAGCCGGCAGACCGCGGCTGTGCAGGTGGCGCTTCTACAACCTCTTCCGGAATAGGAGGTCGCGGAGGCGGAAAAATCCGTATCCGAGTTACCGAGGAGCTCCAAAATGACGGTCATATCAGTTGCAATGGAGGCCAGGGCACAGGTGCTGCTGGCGGTGGTAGCGGAGGCTCTATTTACATGGAAATTGCGAACATAAAGGTAACTAAGTGGTTGAACATACATTTTGCTTAATGGAATTGCAATATTTTGCAGTGATAGGAAATTTATTTCTTTAAATCAGCATTTACGCATCATTGCATTATTCACACAATAATTGAATTGATTTACTAAATATAATTTCAATCACTAAGTCGGTTAGTGTTTATTTATGAACATTTAGAAATTAAATCGCTGTCGCGGCCCTTTATTGAGAGATGCACAAAATATGATCAATTTAAATCTGCAGCTATGCGTTTTAGTATGTTTTTTCTACTTGAATACAGATACGTTTACATGTAATATAATATTATTACATGTATCAATGAACGTTTTATGAATCTTTAGGGCTACGGTCACTTTCAAGTAATTGGTGGTAACGGCGCTACCTCTGGCAGCTATAGTGGTTGTGGCGGGTCTGGCGGTCGTATTGCAATGTACTTTAATACTAATTTCACCTACACGGGCACCTGGGACGTGTACGGTGGCGACTCACCGACGCCAGAATGTGACGGTGCTTCTGGAACTGCATTCTTCTATCACAATGGTAAGCCCATCAAGATTCGACCGAAAAATAAATCGCGAAATCAAGGAACTTTGGAACTGTGGTAAAAAATCTCTATACTCAAGTGACAGTTTGAATGTTGTAAAAACAAGTAAATAAAACTATGTTTAAAATATTATTTCTGTGTGTTTAAATGCGTGTTTTAAAAAGTCTTTGGAAGACTTAAAATTGGTTATTTATTGTTAACGTTTTTATTAAAAGGGCACAAGCATTCGACGCTTCTTATAAACAACTTCGGACGCGGCATATCCGGTGAAAAGGGGGCAATTGCTGACTACCATGATCTAACAGAAGATGTTGCCCACACATGGTTTCTTCCAGGTTCAACCTCTAGGTTCCCAACCAGTGAGTTATATTTTTTCCCTGATTTCCACCTTATGAGGTTTATTATATGCTTGTTTATATTGTTAGTGATATCTTATCTTTGTTTATTAAGTCGTGTTCTAGGCGAAAACTCATCACTTATTTATACAATGATTTTCAAAAGCAATGAACAATGACACAATAAATGTATTTTTATTTCTATTTCTCAGATACCAACGAGTATTACTTCGACGAGTTACAAATCTTCGGTAATGCTCACCTAGCAGTCATTACAGATCCCGTAGACTCGCCCGCAACTATCTACTTCGAAAACATGATTGGTGACCGCACCGGCGCGATTCATGTCGGAGCTAATCAGGAAATGGATCTTCATCGACAAACGATTGACCTCCCTTTTAATGTGCACGTATATCCGGACGGCTTCTTGGGACTTGCTCCTAACACATACGTCCAAGATATCAATATTTTCTTAAACGGCACTCTTGCTCATATAGAAAATCTTACACTTCATCATGACGGAAATCTGTGGCTGTATCAGAAAGGCAAGACGGAAAACCTTGCGGACGGGTATTACGAGTTCAAGTGGGTGCATGTCAAAACTGGAGGCTACTTCCACATGATAACAGACCCTGTTACTCAACACGGAATCCATCTAAAGACAATCGACACTCACATAGATGGCGGCGGCCTTATCCGTGGAACACATCTGTACTTCGAATCAGTTAACATCACCATAGATGCTGGCGGAAGTTTGAACGCGGATTATCTCGGATACAAAGTTAGTGATGCTGGTTCCTCTGGACTTTACGGCGATATAAATCCCGGTCGAGGACATACTGGAAGCAACTCTCTGTCAAGCGCCGGAGCGAATGGAATATTTTCCGCTTCCGGTGCAGGTCATGGAGGCAGCGGCGGTCGCGGTGAAGGTACGGTTAAGAGTTTAGAATAACTAC
Organism: Corbicula japonica; assembly: GCA_038501625.1. Lineage (NCBI taxonomy): Eukaryota > Metazoa > Mollusca > Bivalvia > Venerida > Cyrenidae > Corbicula > Corbicula japonica. Next base: position 8,369,494 of record JAZAYU010000017.1, on the reverse strand, counting down.
ATATTCACACATTCTTCGTGTAACAGTTATATACTATAAACGCTTGTTACATGTTTCTTAAAGATAATATTCGTTTCTGTGCGGTCATGGGTAAGAGCTGTTGCGATCTGAATAACTTGATGTAGTACATGTATATGCTTCCGGTTTATCACACATTATCTGTAATCTGTTAGTTCTTATATCTGTTTGTTCTGAAATGTCCAGCTTCGCATTTTTCAAACGACTTTAAACATGCAGTTCTTAAATTAATTTATAAATTTTTTCAAATTTACCTCAGGTGAAGATCTCGGCGGTTTGCCCTACGGTGATCTGTACAAGCCTACTTTGTTCGGATCGGCTGGAGGAGGTGTCGGTGGTGGTTCAGGGGGTGGCCGTATCTGGCTTAACGTCACAAACACTATCCAGATTGACGGCAAACTTACCGCTAACGCTCAAGACGGTCAGACTACTGATGGTAAACTCGGAGGCGGTGGCAGCGGTGGAAGTATTTGGCTACACACCAACACCGTTACTGGGTTTGGACTCATTCAAGCGGCAGGTGGTCGTGGATCTGGCGGGGAAATCAGAGTCGAAGAATTGATTGCTGAAGATGGCATGGAAACCATTCGCTGCGAAACTGTCACAAAATGTAAGAATGGCGCATGCGTAGATGTAAAGACATGTATGCGCACAGTTTGTAATGGCGTCGGTTCCGGTGCCACTTGTACAAGTACAATGATCAACGATTTTCCTTTGAATGAATATAGATGTTACGATGTTCAAGACTGCAGTTCAGGAATTTGCATAACCAAGAGGAAATGTTCGCTTCTCTGTAATGACAAGAGAAAATGTGATTACTCAGGAAACACCTGTGCCACGAAAAAAGAATGCTGCAATAATGATTTCACTGAGTGTTGTTTCAACTCCGTTGACACTTTCCTCAACGAACAAAGTAATGTTTGGCAAACACAAGATATATGCTGTCGGGCGGACAGTAGCAAACAATTCGGCGAAGTTTGCTGCTATAACAACGCACCTGTATGGAATAACGGATGGCAATACCGTCAAATGTGTTGCCATCACACAGAATCTTGTACCTCGACCACATGTTATCGCAGACAAGTGTGTTGCCCAGATGGTTACAGCTGCCGTACACGTGATATAGCCACGTGGCCAGTACCAACAACAACCACAACTCCTGTCCCCACAACAATGAATACAACTATGACAGCAACAACAATGAACGGCACGACAACAACCCCATTCTACACGACGGCTACAGTCACGACAACGCCCACGACCACCACAACGACTACAACGACAACAGCCATACCTACAACCACTGCTCCAAGAGCTCGGATTTTCGCCTACAACAGAGAAGATACGGCTACGTCAGGTGGCGGTGGAGCTGGTGGTAGAATCGCTATGTACTTCCAGTTGAATACTACGTTCAGCGAGTTTCGTTACCTTGCCAACGGTGGATGGCCCGGACGAGAATGCGACGATTGCGAGGCTGGAGGCCCGGGAACTGTGTTCTTGTATCACATGAATGAAGATCATCGAACTCTGCTGATTGATAACGACGACGCTCCCTCGCCGAAAGATCTGTATGTGAACTGGGATGATCTCACTCATGAAGGGGGTCGTGCTTGGATTCTTCCGATTTCAGGAACTCATGGCTTCGCACAGGGGACAGCAGGCAGGTATGCTTACGAATTTGAAGAGTTGCAAATTTATGGAAACGGACAACTAGTGGTTGCACCGCCTAGCCAAAATAATGCTCACGGTTCTGGAACAACCTCGGCTCCAGTGAACCTTCCTCCGGGAGCTAGTGCAAGTGATTATGACATTGTCATATTCTTCAAGTATATGATCGGGGATCGCACTGGCTCTGTCCATGTTGGCGACAAACAGATCATGGACCTTCTGACAAACATGTCAAGAGAGGAGAGTGATCTCCCTTTCAACTGTTACACGTATGCCGGATCGTACCTAGGACTAGCTCCAATAACCTTTGTTCACGACGTTGAAATACACCTTGCAGGTATCCTAGCCAACGTCAACAATATCACGTTACGTCACGGCGGCTATCTGTGGTTGAAGCATGGCGGCCACACCACCGCTGAAATAGAGAGCAGTTACAAGTTTGACTATATAAGAATTCAGGACGATTCTGCTCTGAACGCCACAACGGATCCGATAGATGAGGAAGGAATAACGTTCTATCTGAAGGGTCTTGATATAGAAGGCGGCGGTGTCATGCATGGAACGTACGTTACTATTAACGCAGCAAACGTCACTGTAGATGCTGGGGGTCTTCTTTCTGCCGACGGTTTGGGTTACAGGTTTGAGCATGACCATGCCACGCATGGATCAAGTTCTGTCCACGGTGTAGTGAACCCAGGAGCACCGGACACAACAAATGGCCTCGGTGGCGGCGCTGGCCATGGTGGTACCGGAGGAAGACAAAACACGGCTACGTCACGCGCAGGTTTCGCTTACGGTGATATCTACGAACCACAAAAGATGGGGTCTTCCGGCGGAGCTGGTTTGTACAATTTGGCTGGTGGATCAGGCGGCGGAAGACTCTGGTTTAACGTGACAGATACAATTTTCATTGACGGCATTGTAAGCGCAAACGGTGCTGATGCAGTTTTTAACGCTTCCGGAGGTGGATCCGGTGGCTCCATCTGGATGCATTGTAATGTTATCGAAGGTTATGGTAAAATCACCGCTCATGGTGGCGCAGGCTCAAACTACACTCGCGATACAGGTAGTGGCGGCGCTGGCGGTAGAGTTGCCGTGTACTTCCAAGTTAACAATACCATGTCTGAGTTCCGTTATCTGGCTTACGGTGGCGCCGCAGGTGGTGTTAATTCCGAAAATGGCGGAGCTGGAACAGTATTTGTATATCACATGCTTGAGGATCACACAACAATTATTCTTGACAATGATGGCAAGCATCCACGTGATAAGTATAACGTCATTTCCGATTACGGTGACCTGACTTATGACTCGTGTCGTACATGGATTCTGCCCGAGTCTGGTTACAATAAATTTGCAAATGGGAAGTTTACTTTTTCTTTCAACGAATTGCAAATTTATGGCGCTGCACATATGGCTGTGTTGCCCGAGCCTGTTGGTACCCCAGTTGATATTTTCTTCCTGTATATGATTGGTGACAGGACGGGAACCATGCATATCGCAGACCAACAAGACATGGACTTAATACGAGCCGAAATTGATCTACCATTCAACGTGCGAGTCTACGCTGGTGGTTTTATCGGTCTGGCTCCAGTAACTATCATTCATGGAGTCACAATATGGCTCCATGGTGAAATGGACCACGTTGAAAACATGACTTTGCATCATCAAGGTCACTTATGTCTGCAGACTGGCGGTCATACCACAGGAAACCCTCCCGATGCATACGATTATCTTTGGGTTCGAATCCAAGACAATGCCACAATAAGTATAATCACCGATCCTGTGTCCGATCCGCAGTCCATATTCACTGTAGTAAATGAGTTGCAAATGGAAGGAGGTGGCAATTTTTATGGTACAGATATGAAAATTATAGCTTCTGACATTACCTTAGATTACGGTGCTACGATTCATGCGGATGCTCTTGGATATCGACCTGAGGATCCACAAACGGCAACGGTAAACCTCGGACTGGGAACCACCTCTTCAGCTGGTTCTTCTGGCGCAGGACACGGTGGATCCAGTGGAAAGGGCGCTGGTACCACGCTCACAGGTCAACCGTATGGACATTTGTTCCAGCCGCTTGAATTCGGCAGCGGTGGTGGTGGAGGATACAATGTTGGAGGTCAAGGTGGTGGTAGACTTTATCTGCAAGTTTCTAACCGTCTTATGATAGACGGAGAGGTTCGCTCTAATGGTGGCAATGGCAAGGCCCATATAGGGGGTGGTGGATCTGGAGGATCTATACTCATTGACACTTACAAGTTTAGAGGCATGGGTAACATCACCGCTAACGGCGGAGGTCGTTATGTTAACGGTAGAGGTGGTGGTGGTGCCGGTGGTCGTATCGCCATCTACTTCCGGGAAAATGTCACCTACTGGGGCGAGTACCAATCTTATGGTGGATACTCTGACGGAAACGCCGAACCCGGTGGTCCAGGTCTCGTCTTCATCTACAACGTAGAGAAGAACCACAGCACATTATATATCAACAACAACATGCGAAAGACCAGGGACGACGTGAACCTTATCAGAGACTATACCGACATTTCCCAGGACAGATTCAAAGGCTGGATTTTGCCTGCATCAGGTGACCATTGGCTCGCAGGGGGTAACAACGACTACCGGTTTAATGAACTGCAAATATATGGAAACGCCCATCTTGCACTTTTACCGGATCCATATGTTGGAGGGTGTAATCTTCACTTCCAGCACATGATCGGTGACCGTACAGGCTTTGTTCATATTGGTCCTTATCAGGTGATGGATCTAAAACGTTACTTCTTGGACACACCTTTCAGTTCCTACGTCTACGACGGTGGTTATCTGGGTCTTGCCCCCGAAACCTTTATCGAAAAGGTATTCGTACATGTTGAAGGTACAGTCGACCATATTCATAATCTTACTCTCGTCGAAGGCGGAGGCTTGAGGTTATACAAAACCGGTTCAACCAATCGTAGGGCCCCTCTAAATTACGTCATTCCAGGATTGACAGTCATCAAGGCAGAATCGTATATTAATTGCTCTAGCCCGAACGCAGACGCAGACTCCTACGAGCTGACGTTTGGTTGGTTAATTGTAGAAGGAGGTGGTCTTATTAAAGGCGGGAACCTACACATAATGGCGACAGATTTTACGATCGATGATGGTGGCGATGTTGATGTCAGCAACGGCGGATATCTGCCCGACGAAGGACCGGGTATGTCTGACGTTTGTATTTATATATAAATACTATATTAATTAGACGATGTTAAAACAAATAGCGAACTTCATTTCTGTTGCACAGCTTGGTTATCTTAAGCTCACAGTCACTGTTTACAGCCTGTCAGTAAAGTTGAAAGGTAAATAATGTATCCGAAAACTGTGTAGTACATGTTTTCCTCTGTTTTATTTTTACACAATAAAGTACTTTGTTCAAATAATACTGATGATACAAAATTTAATGTAGGAGCTGGTAAGTGGAGCATGCTGGGATCAAGCGGTGCCTCTCACGGTGGTCTAGGCGGACGAGGTGGCTGTGGTGGATATACTACGTGCAGGCTCGAACGCAACCGCCCATACGGCGATCTCTACCTGCCAAACGAGCATGGCTCAGGAGGAGCGATTTCTAATGGCGGAACAGGTACGGTGGGTCAACTCCCGTATTAAACCAGGCAGGAATCTAGAACTTGCTTTCTAGATTCCTGATTAAACATATTAATTGTGGACACAGCCAATGAAGGATTTAAAAAACAATGAGTTAACCATCCTGTATTTAATGACCACGGGTGTTATTTAAGTTACTTTATAGTTCATAGGTAATAACCATGCAATGCGCCTTTAACATTATGCACGCTATGCAGTACACGTAAGTTTCCGAAGTTTAGTACTTTTATGTGTAATTTCTAGTATAGATGTAATTATGTACGATTTCATGTGCATAATATGCTATTTTGTTTAATGTGGTTTTAAGTAGAGCTGAGAATCTAAAAATTGTTGTTTTATTTTTTTTCAAAGTTATGCCAATTAAATGTGGTGAAATGGCTGTAAACAGAAGAATATAATATCAACTTCCACACATAGTTTAATCGTATATTAAACGAAAATGTATTGTGAATAATTTATAGACTTAGTTATTTGATATTGGTTGATTTAGAGAGTAACATGAGAGTAAATAAGGGTCCAAACTTAATGAAAATACATCTGTCAATAATTTGTCTTACAAACCTGGTTCTGACAATTACAATACATTAAAATATTATAAGAGCTTGTACACGCAGATTACCGTAGAAAACCGTTATTTTCTGAGGTCTGGTCTGGGTCTGGTCAAGTATTATATATATATATATAAAGTACCGATGTACCGGGATATAGCAGTCACCAAAAAATCACGGTTGCCTGATCTCACGCACGAAAAGTTTGTTGTCAGCGAATTTTAAATCAAGTTTTTCTTTCGTTTAACTTTACTTCGGTATGCCTTTCAAGATCATTTGACGGACATGATAATGAGGGGCTAGGCTTAGCTTATTCGCCGCTGTCATCTATAGTTGAAGTCCTGTTCGTCGAACAGACCACAGGCACCTGTTTAGGGTCCTTTTCACAGACAACTGTTTAGGGTCCTTTTCTGGCACTTATGTCAGAAGAGCTATATAGGTTTAAGTTAAGTTTAACAGAGCTATAGTGCCAAACTTAATCAATTTCAGCTAATAATTGGGCAATCTGTACAACGAGATAAATTATTTTCAAAACTCAAATAACAATTTTTTACTTTATAAAAAGAAACTTCATTCTTCTGAAATGAGCTCTCAGAATGGTTTATTTACTTTAATGCAGGATGTTAGTGATAATCACATGTCAGGGGCTTCTCATAGTAAGAAACAAATGTTAAATTGCTGTCGGGCCAGGGTTTTTTTTTCTTAACAAACTGACGCCGATAGTCGGCGTCTTCCCCGGGAAAAAATTCCCCAACGTAAATTTTTTCCCTAACGAAAATCACTTTCCCCCTTGTAAAATGATAATTGTTTAGTAAAACGTAAACAGAAGCTTAATTTATAGTTATGTTTAATCTATTTTATCCAAAATCTGCACAATTTTACGAATATTTATTTTATTAGAAATTAGGTAGGTACGCAACCTAGTATTATTTGTCGAATGTTACTAAATTTAGATTCACTATGTCACAGACACTGTATCCTGGTCGTCAACTTTAACATTACTGGTACTGGATTATCGTAGTGTTGGGAATAAAGGCATTCTACCTACCAGTTTTAAGTGGATTTTACAACAATTGAGTAGCGTTAGCAAGCCTACATCTGTATATTACGGCTAAAATACGACTCGTCAGCGGAATTTATCGATAAAATACGTCCAGCAGACTTCCGAAAAAGAAAATCACAACCATCAATGTAGACAGTTGTAGTAAATTTAAACCATGCCTATAATCTTTCAGGTCTCACCGTTTATGATTAGATAGTAAAAAATGTTTTGCTATAACAACAAAGCCCCGTCCACTTTAAAAATACCAACCAGTCAAGTAAACACATGCGCACGCCGGTCTAATTATCACCGAGGAATGTATTCTGACACAGGGCAAAAAAAGAATCTGTCGTTTTGATAATTGACAATTAATTGAAAATTAACTGAGTAAATTGCTAGTTGTTGTATATTATCTTCGTCGTGCTTTTCAACGGATGCGGCTTGTTTGCACTGTAAGGTAAAACAAACGACGAATAATGCAGAATACGAACAATAGAATCTGGCGCCATGTTCTGTCACAAAAAATACGAATCGTCGGGTGAAACACACATTCAAAACTGTGCCGGGCAATCATTTTTATCCCAAGAATTTTATATCCCATATTTTCGGAGTATTCATTGAAGTCCAACTTTACGATGTGACTTACAACTACAATAAAAATTAATTATCTCGACATTTAAAAGTCAAAGCACAGTGTAATTTTATGATCATTTATCATCGTTCGTCGCGTGTTGTATTAGCATGTGCGTTTCAGGGTGTGGGGGGGTGGTCAGTGGAATTGCTCGAACCCTCCTTTTGAGCAGCAATATTTAATTTTCTTGGGGAATTCAGCAATTAAGTTGGAAATTATCAATAACTACCCAAGCACTGGCCAAAACAAAAGATTTCTAGAAATCTTGCATCCGAAATGATTTTGTTTCAAAACACACAATGGATACATTTTAAGCAGGCTCCGAAAGTGAGCAAGTATAAATAAACATATTCTGGTACTATTTTCGAACAGATAACAAAGAGATATGCCTCTGTATGCTAAATAGACTGCTTGGTTAATGAAAGCTAGAGTAAAAAAAGAAAGACAGAAGCATAAACTTGAGTATAAACATTCACTGTAGCTAATACAAGTAAGAGTGTATAATAAACTAAATTTTCCCCAATTTTGTATTTTTCATGCATTTTCCCCTTTTGACCAGCGTCCAGCGTCTTCCCCTCTTCCTAAAAAAACACCTGCGGGCTGATTAACCAGTGTACTTGTATGGTTGACTAATGAGTTTTCGTGGTGTAAACAGTTTTCGTGGTATTTAACTTTAACACCGTTTACATCGAAGCGCGTGAAGATGTACCGGATATTTTTATTATTACTTTTGACAGATAAAACTTTTTCACAAAATATGCGGTTGAAACAGATTAAAAGATGCCTAAATCATTAAACAAGTGAAAAATTATTTTTAAAACCCAAATAACAATTTACTTTACAATCAAGAAACTTCATTCTTGATATCTCTTCTGAAATAAGCTCTCGGAAAGCTTATTTTACTTTAATGCAGGATGTAAGTGATCATCGCATGTTATGAAGCTTCTCTAACTAATGAACAAATGAAAATTTTTTGTCAGGCTGATTAAAGTAGTCTTGTTGTATTATTGTTTTGAGATGACCCCCGAAAACTTGTTGATGACATCATGGATAACATGGCTGGTAGTTGTATTAATAAAAACGCTGGAAATACGATTTGGAAAGTCTTCGTTGAATGAATCTCATTGAAGTGAATAGATTAGTATCAGTTTAACAAAACTTGTAAACTTTTCCCTACCAGCATAAATACTGATTATAGCAGTTAGCAGTTAAACTGTTAATACCACGAAAACTTGTTGGACCATCATATTGTTGTTTTGAGATGACCTCCGAAAACTTGTTGGTGACGTCATGGATAACATGGCTGGTAGTTGGGTTAACAAAAACACTGGAAATACGATTTAGAATGAATTTGATTGAAGTGAATAGATAAGTATCAGTTCAGGGCTTTTTTTCACTGTCAGGGGAAGGTGCCCATGCCCCATAATTTTGGGGAAAAAGTGTGATTTTTTCTCTTAAGGGGAATGAAAAAACCTGATGTAATGTTACTTTTTTGGGAAAAACTTCATGATTTTTAAGAAATTTCTGAGGGGAAGACACCCATAAACAGCCCCTACTTATGAAGGAGAAAAAGCCCTGCAAGTGAGTTTAACAAAACTTGGTTTCTTTCCCAACCAACATGATAACTGATTATAGCAGTAAGCAGTTAATCGGTTAAGTACCACAAAAACTTGTTGGACCATCATATATCTTAAATTATCTAAAGATAACAACATAAGCAGATTATGGAAAAAACATGATCCCATTTGCAGTTTCAAAGACAAAATCATAACTTACTGAAAAAATAATGATTGCCATTGACAAATAAAAAAATTATCTTTCTGATGACAGCAGTAACTAAACATAAATTTGTCTATTAGTGGAAAAAATCCAAATGTATAATCAAAATCCACTGATGTTTTCACTCGGAATCGCTTCTATTCCAATTAAGCCCAGTTTATTTAATAAACGAGTTGACTGCTCATTAGAGCCGGGTTCAAAAAATGTTAAATTTAGCGGTAACAGTGTTCTTGTGCCAAGTTTGGTCAATTTCAGCTTAAAAAGGGATGATCTGTATCATGGGATGCAACTACAATCTCTCAGAACATATCCCACTTAAAAAAAAAACACGCCACATTTCACTATATCCTAATTAACTAAAGATAACAACGAAAACAGATCACAGAAAAAACATGATCCCAGTGGGGGCCTACCGATATACTGAGTTACCTCCCATTGAGAGTGGTTTCCCTTGCTGATTGGGTAGTTCCGGTTTAAAAGCGGTAATAAAGCGTAGCGTTAAAAGTGTAAATAAAAAGTGCTTTGGAAGTTAAAATGCATTGTCAAATTAACAAAAAACTAAATGAAACGAACTAAATGCAACTTAACCTATTTACGTAACTTCACGTGTCCTTTATGATATTTTTTGGCTGGCATGAAAATTATAGCTTTTTAAAACTTTCACTTAAGTATTCGGCCAAGCACCGTTAAGTCATCCAAACATTACTTATTAAGAAAAGGACCTGGTGTTTTATGACCATGTTACGTAATTTAAATAACAAGACTGGGTTTAACCAGCTGGAGGTGTGATAAAGGCCTTTTGAAGTTCAGTTGTAGATTTGTAAGAGGTTGAAAACGTTACTCATTGAGGGTAAAATTGTTGTTTTAGGAAACTGACTAGAGATAAAATATTCTAATTAATTGTCACAATAATGTTTGAGACTTGAGACATTGATTATTTGATATTGGCAACTTAAAGCGCTCCGAACTAAATTAAACAAACTTCGGGAAGTTTTACACAAACATATATTTATTTAAAGATATAAAATTGATTGTAAAACTAAATGAACTAAATTTTTTTCAGAATGAAGGAGAAAAACGTGAAAACATTATGAAACAATGTTTGAATTGTATAAGAATAAGAAAAAACTTTTTGGAGAAAAAAAAAGCAGTATATTGAAAAATACGTCAATACGAACATGGCACAAATCTATTAACTGAATCGTGAGCATTCAATTTGTAGGATAAGGTTCAGTTATTTTAAATATCTATTAAATTTCTGGCAAAAACTGTCGCATCGGCACTGGGTTACTATAACCCAGATCGCTGAGATCGGCATGAAAGAACATTTATAAAAGTGAACGGGCGTTTCATTGGCAGATGTCAAACTTTATTTTATATAATGTGTTATAATTTTACTACTTTTTAAAAAGGTTTTCTAACTTTTCTTTTCCTTAAATCTGCCATTTCTAAGCATAAGAAATGTGTTTTTTTACTCTTTATTAGTTACCGAAGGGGTCGAACACAACGATGTTTAACACAAACCTCTCCGATGTGTTAAAATGGTTAGAAGAGAACATTTAAATATTTATTATGCGCTGCACTATAAAAACCATCTTTTTTCCATTCAATGATAATAATCAAACGTTTTTATGCATTATGAAGATCTCTAACCAACCAGACCCTATTAAAACGTATTTGAAAGGACCACGGATGATTACTGCAGGCCAGTTTTAATTGTCAGTCTCAGACCGGAACTACCCAGCGACAGGTGCGCGTTACAAAGGAAGGTAAATTAAGACAGAATATTGAGATAACTCTGTATATCGGTAGGACCCCGTTGCATGTCAGTTTCAAAGAAAAAATCGTAATTTACAAAACCAGTATTGATTGCCATTTATAGAGGTTTAATTTATTTTTCTAATGACACCAGTAACTATACATAAGTCTGTCTATTAGTGGAGAAAATCCAAATTTATTAACCATCAACTGAAGTTTGTATGCTGTTCTTGCAATAAAATGACCCTGCTCATATCTCTACAGTATAGATATTGATATATATATTTATTACTCACATTTTTCAACAGATTTGAGCATGATTGAATCCTACTTTTCAGGTGGTGGTGTTCTTCACATTGAAGTTGCCCACACCTTGGCTGTGGATGGTTATATCAAGGCTAACAGTGAAAACACTATCAGCGGCAGTGCAAATGGGGCAAGTGGTGGCAGTGGTGGAAGTATTCTCATACAGACACACAACTTCACTGGTAACTAATCAAAGCTTTTAATGTAGTGTAAAATGGCAATAGGATAAAAGAAAAGGGGATCTGGTACTCAACAATCGTATGTGAGAAAACAGCTATTTTGATGAAAAAAAGTTGGAATAAGTGTAATCGAAGAAAAGTTGTCCAGGTGAGCACTTAAAGAGTTTGCCAGATCATCAAATAACAGTATAAGGGTTAATTAATCAGTTCATTCACATATTCTTAATTGACTAGTTGAATATGATATATATTTACAAACAAATTTTAATTAATAAGACTTTATTAAATACAGGCAGTCACACAGGTCATATCCAGGCATTGGGAGGGTCAGGTGACCTCACCAAGGGTGGTGGTGGAGCTGGAGGAAGGATAGCTCTGTACCACTCTCGACATGAGACCATACCATACCACAGAGGTTACTTTGATACTTACGGAGGAACACCAGGCACAGGTGCTGAGGCCGGAGCCTCCGGAACTGTTTACCTCCAGGACGATGAGAGATCTTACAAGTAACTAGGATTTTTCAAACTTGTTTGTGTGGCCAACTAATTTATTAGAGGATTTTTTTAACAAATAAATTAAAAGGGAACTTTGAAAGCTGAACACAACAAATATGAAAAGGTTGCAGAATCAGTTTGATTGAGCCTGTTAATGGGAAATGCATATTACTGCCCACGCCACCTAACCCCAGGTTGAGCAGAGTTGTTTTCTGCATTATCAGTTATTCAATGTATAGCTGTACTTAGAATCACTTTGAGCATACTTATAATGTAACCCTACCCTTCTCAGAATTTATTAAAATCATGCAGTCAAATCTTTTCATTCCCCTTGATGGAACAAATCAAGTTTTTCTCCCACAAATTATAGTGTTTGGGCCCCTTTCCCTAGCAGCCCTGTTAAATGAATTCAAGTAGGATATGTTAAGTTTGTATGTTAAAGGAAGAAGGGACTACTGATATCTTTTCCAAATTTAGCATGATACAGATAGACAACAATGGACAGAAACAGATTACCGAGGACACGGGGATTACAAATGAGGGATATAGGATTGATCTGTCATCAGCAACAGGCGATTATAGCAAGACCACTTCCTACACAACAACTGATGGCCACACTGTAAGTAATGCCTATTATCAGCCTCTTTACTCCATAGATACACCTTTATTGCATGGGCGAACAGTGTAGATCCAGATCAGTTGGCACATCTTTGGTGTCTGATCAGGATCTGCTTTCACTTTTTATTAATTAGTTTATTTCTAACCAAAAAGCAAACAGTGTGGATCCTGATCTGGATCTGCACAGGTTGCACATAGGATAAACTTTGTATATTTGCAGGAAAGACCACATTTATTGTAGTTTGACCCAGTCCATTTATAGTTTATAGGCATGTTTACAGAAATGAAATAACTATTTATTTACTGAATACTGTGGTGTCATTATATTTTGCAAGGGTTTAATTTTGCATATTTCATGCTAGGAAGAGCATGCTAAATAAAACCCAAGAACAATGAAAACATTGAATTTATCTTTTTTGTTGAGATTAATACAATTATGTGAAATTTTACCCACACAAAAATGCCACAGAATTTGATCCTCAGACCTTGCAAAATTAAATGATACCAGTGTTTTTTTAAGCCAAATATTTGGAGAAATTGGGTCCCATTCCCCCCTCAAAATAGTATATATTTTTCCCCCACTTCCAATAAAAAATTCCCTCGTTGCTGGAGTCTGTTATGGACTGTTTGATTTGTTCCGCTAATGTGTAATAGCGTGATAGTGAAAATGTTAGTGAATAAGATAAATCTTAATTTTTTTTCTGATGTAAGAAAATTCAACTCTGGGAAGTATGAGGCAAGATTTACTTGGTTGTACTACAGTGTTAGCAAAGCAAAAAGCAAAATATCAGTGAATACTATGTTTTGTTGTGTTTGACAGCTGCAAGTATCTTCCAAATTTCCCCTTTTCCTTTGTTCGTGTCGCAATTTTCCCCCTCCAAAGGGCTGTGACCCCCTTCCCCCAAAAGTGAAAAAAAAACACTAGATACAACAATACTCAACAGTTAAGACCCTAGCAGATTTATCAGTGCAGAGGGAATATAATTCATACCAGTTGACGTTGGCAACAGTAAATCTTTTTCTTACCAATAACATCAATGAAATGCAACTATCCAGAGAAGCAAAGAAATATCAAATAGCCAGTGGACAATTGTGAAGACCTCACATATACATGTATACATATGACCTGCTATATTTCAGGTGTCAGTTGATGCAAGCATCTACGACTGTTGGAGTATTTATAGCGTTTGTCCATACGCCAACAGTGCTTCTTACTATCGCCTACACCACCTGTTTGATCAGACTCTACGAACATCTCATACTGATTATTTCATGGTTGGAGCAGGTTCGGCTACAGTTACCATTACACTCGCCCAGCAGCTGTATATTAACAAGATTAAAGTGTACCCCATTGTGACTCACTACACCAAGTTCAAGGTACACTGAGTCTAGTAGGAACGTAAGAATGTAGAAAATTTATTTGCAAACATATTTTTAACGTACACATACTTAGACGATTTAGGGTTTTAAGCCTCAAAATAATGAGGAAGAGTAGTTTTGATGCTAAGTACATCAGTTAGAGCCTTTAACTTTAAGCGTAAAACCCTTAACCTACCATGTCTCTCCCTTATTTAAAAACCCATAAGCAGAAATAACTTATGGATCTTAAGGGGAACATCGAAGACCCATACTGCAAGGATGTGCAGGCTGCAGAAATCTACACTGTTTACTTTTAGATCCATTAGGTTATTTCTAATCAAGAAGGAAATAGTGTAGATCAGACCGCACAGACATGCAAACTGATCGACATCTACACAAGTGGCACATTGGATAGAAGTTATGTGTCATGAAGTAAACTGTTATTTGACTGAGCACTATTAAACTTTGTTTTGTTAAATTTATGAATGATGTGAAATATTGATAAAATTACTGATATTGGCATTGAAATTTCATAGTGGTTCTTTTCTTTGCAGGTCACAGCTTATGACTCTTCAAATAATGCTATCCAAGTCACCAGTAATTATGTCCTGCCTAGTTCTGTTCGCATCCAGGGAGCTTATGCAGACCTCGCTGTGAAGTCTAATGCCGTGAGATTCTCGTTTGAGTTATCTGGTGATGGGTCATCATACTCGTATGCCGCTCTCAGTGAGATTGAGATTTTTGCAGAGGAATCTCTTGATCATTTGAGGTGAGAGATATTCCTGCTTTGCATTAATTTATGATTAGAAATTCAAAGCTGAACTTTAACAGTAAGTTTACTGGTTTCTATGGGATATAAGCTGTAACCCATAGAGTGAAGGGTTTACAAGACCACCTTACTATTTCAACTACTATTTTATGAAATGCAACGTTCACTTTTAAAACCAATTTCTTTCACTATTAACCCTTTCCTCCACAGATACACCTTAATTGCATGTGCGAACAGTTTAGATCCAGATCAGCCAGCACATCCATGCCAACTGATCAGGATCTCAACTGTTCGCTTTTTGATTTGTAAGCTTATTTCTGACCAAAATGCGGCCAGTGCTGATTCTGATCAGACGGCACTGATGTGCCAGCTGATCTGAATCTACACTGGTCGCACATGCGTAAAAATGCATATATATGGAGGAAAGGGTTAAAACCAATTTTGTCAAGTCTTAATGAACACAACTAGCATATAATTATAATCAGCCATACATAGATTCGGCCATAAGGTGAGTAATATACTTTAAATTTAAGAAAAGACTATTCAAGAAAGGCTTGTCGGTAAGTTAGTACCTATTTTTCTTTTGTTGACAGTAATTGTCATATGCAGACTATTGATTATGTTTTGGTTGATTTAATTGTCATATGCAGACTATTGATTTTGTTTTGGTTGATTTAATTGTCATATGCAGACTATTGATTTTGTTTTGGTTGATTTAATTGTCATATGCAGATTATTGATTTTGTTTTGGTTGATTTAATTTTCATATGAAGACTATTGATTTTGTTTTGGTTGATTTTCACTGTGTCTATAAATTAGCACAGAGGCAAAGCCCAAGTGCAAAATCTGCACAAAAACATGATTCCATGCTGTGGTAGTATATCTTTTGATCTAAATTTCTTGAATGCTTCTTTCATTTAGATACAAGCATATAGGCCTGAGTGGTGCATCAACTTGGATTTTTGCTGCCAACAACAAACAGTTCACATTCAGTGAAATCTTCCTTGAGGGTGAGGCCCACCTGGGGTTCATGCCTAAAACAGGGTATCAGGACTCGGCTTCTGTGTTTGCTGGCAATATTGTCGGAGACAAAACAGGTATGCATCCAAGGAAAATAGTGGATATTTGTTTCGTTCAGTGAAATATCGATTTTATTTCACAGGTGAACTCCAGAAACTGATATTTTCATGAGTGAAAAAAACAAATTTTCTTTTTATTTTATGTTTTCTTTACAAAGTAATCAGTAAAGAACTGGAAACTCGGTGTTTCTTGTTCCTTGTGGAGGGCCCCAAAAACAGTATCTGCTTAACTTTCAGTCATAACTGATGAAGCAATAGAAAATAGTTCTGAAATTGATATCAGATTTAAGTATTTCAAACAGGTTATCTATCTCTTTTATCAAAATAAACTGAAAAACAACATCTAACTTTATTTACATTTACATCATTTTGCAAAAAAACATTATGCCATCAATGGCGTACCAAAGAGGTCATAAGCTAAAAAAAGTAGTTCGGCAAAATCAGTGAAAGTACAAATGGTGTTCCACAGTTTCAAAACTATATAGTTATTTGGTTTCTTGACAGGTGTGTGAGGATATATTGACGGTCTGGGTGTCATATGACCCGAGCCGTACGTCAACTCTTTGTTGTCATTATAGCAATTGTTTTATTATACTGCAAAGCCCTTTTCAGACAAAATATAATAAGAAAACATAGGCTTTTCATTTATTTCGCTTATTAAATTTTGACCAGCTTATTTCCCCGCTGAGAACCTCAATATTTACCTGTTTGACATCATTGATTTACATGCATGACGTCACTACTATCGAGTTTCAGCCGACTATCAGTTCGATATATATGTATTTTTATAATTTAAGAATAATCCGATTGTTTTTATTTTTTTTAACTTGGCACAATTATTTCCAATAACAATTCAAGTAATCCATAAGTATACCGCTTAATTATTTAGGAGAAAGGCCTGCCAACATGAATTTTTCCAAAATTCAAAACAAAATGGCGGACGACAACAAAAGGTGGGAGGCCAGAGGGGGAAATAAATGCACGTGCAATTCATATCTACGGCTGATCCGTAAATACGGACAAACATCAACAAATAATTATCCAATCAAATTCAAGGAAATTTCTTTGCAGTATAATGAAGTGGAATACCACTTTTATTTCTCTGAGGAAACTCTATAATTCACTGGGAAACATAAATTAAGGAATATATTTTGACATTTGAATACCAATGAATAGAAAAACCTTAATCAGGTACAGAAATACAAATGGTCTCAACTCTTTGATGCACCTTTTATCACAATGGCAACCAGTATATATTAAAATCAGCCTGCACATTCGGGCAGCCTAATCTGGATTTACACTGTTTGCTTCTTGATCAGAAACAGTATAATAAATCCTAAAGCTAACAGTGTTGATCCTGGTAGGACTGTATGAATGTGCAGGCTGAACTGGATCAAAACTGGTCACATATTTGATATAAGCTGTGTCTACCGAGTTAATAATTCACATGTCAGTTTTATATATTGCATGATATTTTAATCGGAAACTTTCAGGATATTTACACATTGGCTACAACCAGGACCTCACTGTTAACAAAACAGACTATGATGTTCCTTTCAACACCCATGTGTATGAGAAAGGTCACATAACTTACCCTCCCAGAAACTTCTTCTACAGGACAAAGCTGTACTCATCTGGAAAGGTAAATTTCACTGTTATAATCATAGAAAGTAAACAATGGAGTAAACATTGATGAAATTTTTCCTGATAAATTTAATAAGAAGTGCTGAAAACCTTTGTAACTTCACCTGTATTGGTAAATTTCAGCAGATTAGCAAAAAAGTGAAATATGCTTATCAGGAATTGCCACACTCAAACACACAGCATCCCCATGCAACAAAGAAAAAGAGAGGAAAAGAGAGCATGTTTGTTATAAGTACATTGAAGTATGTCAAATTGAAATAAGACACTACAAACAATTAACGAAAAGGAGAATCCTTGGTATTACCACCTTGGAACAGTCAGTGGCAAAACAAATTGCAACTTGGGGTTTAAATCAGGTTTTTAAGGGTGCACCAACCTCACACTTGCCCCAACAGGTTCTCATATCACAAAACAAGTACAACTTTTCTTGGTAAAATAACTCCAACCCACTCATCAGCTCAACAATGTTGTATGCAAAAGCACACAAACATATAAAACATAAGAAGCTAATAGCATTTAAAGCCAAAGGGACGGGTACTCAGTGATCTTACGGAGACCAGAGTACCTGGAGTCAAAACCCTTTAAGATAATCACAAATCCATTTTTAAGAATGCAAATTTATTGTTATCTGTGATATAAATTGTTTTTTGATATATGTTTTAAAGAAATTCTTTTCTGACATCAGAGTCCTGGACAAGATGTTAGCTTGAATAAACATTTTGTCACTTCAGATTTCTGGTATGGAAGATCTTTACGTGTTCAAAGGAGGTCTGGTTTCCATAGACTCCAATGGTAGCCTAGCAACTACACACTCGGCAGCGATGGTGTCATTGAAGTCTCTACATGTACAAGAGGATGGAACTTTTGAGCTGTACTCTGATTCTCCTCTAAAGACATTCAGCATCGATGCCACCAATATTTCTGTAAGTATTTCAGTATTTCTGTTTGGTGTCCCTTGGCATGCTCAGTAGCAGTGGAGCCAATGTGTTGGCCTTTCGAAGGAAACATGATACATAGTCATCCTTAGCCTGTCCATCTGTAACCAAAACTTAGCATTTTCTGTATCTTTACTTTTCTTAGTATTTCTTCATCACACTTTGAAAAGCAATGTTTTCAATTAAAATCTGCACAAAGAATTTGATAATTATACACTGCACAAAAATAATTAAGTGTTGCACATTTCATTCAAATTAAGCTCTTGACAAATTGATACTAAATCATTAAATACAAAGATTTTCTAAAATTACTTCAATCAGTGCTTGAACTTTAACTTTAAAACATTTTTAATTATTGTAATGCTCTTCACATAAACAGGTGTGACATTTATACGTGGTTTTAAAACTGACCGTTTATTAATTTTGTTGAGTTATTTGTAAAGAAATGCATACCTGATAAACTACTCTGTTATAAAGATGTAACTGTTAATTAAATTTCATCTTTAACCTTTAATCTTTAATCTTCCATTCCCACAGATCTATGGAGGTGGTCACTTTAAAGTGAACACAGGTCTCAATGTGACTGTCCATCACTTGCTGGCAGTATACTCTGGTGGAAAGATTGACCTCAGCGGCTCAGGATTCAGACCCAATACTGGCCTTGAAGGACCTGGGGCAGGCAAAGGTACGTGAATGTGTAGAGTCTCCATCTTGAAGTGATTGTAAACCTAGCCAAAACACATGATTTGTTTTGAGACACTTGAATTTTTTACTGTGACAATTAAGTACCGAGTTTCTAATACAACGAACCCAACAAATTACTTTTGTGCAGGAATAAGATTTGTTGACTTACCATTTGAGCATGTACCTGATTTTTAAACATTTGTGTTAAGGGCAGAAAAGAACTTGTTATGGTTACAACTGGTGTAGTGATCAAATTTATTTCATTCCGGTTTTGTTTGTCATCTTTGCATCGTGAGATAGCCTAATAATAACATTAGAATCAAAATTCAAATGAATTAGTATGTTTTCTTGAATTGTGAATGGTTTTAGGATCCCGTGCTGGAGGTAGTGGAGGTGGACACGGTGGCAGTGGTGGCCGGGGATCGGGTCTGGGTGTGGTTGGCATTGGCTATGACTCGCTATACAGCCCTGGCATGGAGGGATCAGCCGGAGGATATGGTCTTTTCTATGGTAAACCTACTGTCATACATCCAACAATCCATTGCCCTCTATCTTACTAAAGATATATCTGGGAATAAGATGAGAATTTTTCATAATATTTGTGTACATCATGTGTTCCATGAAATACTGAATTCTATTTGTTTTTAAGATATGCCCATATTAAGAATACCACTATTTGGTATTTTTATAAACCTGTTGAGAAACAAGACATATTATGGTATCAGGGCCCAAGATCATAAAACTAAGTTTTGAGATCAGTCTCAAATCTCAAGGATCTGATTGGCTGAAATGGCGACTAGTCGCCATTTCAGCCAATCAGATCCTTGAGATTTGAGACTGATCAAGGATCTGACTAGTCGCCATTTCAGCCAATCAGATCCTTGAGATTTGAGACTGATCTCCAGATTTAGTTTTATGATCTTGGGAAAAGGTTGCAGCTTGCACAGTCAACAATGGTTTTCTGTGCACTAATATGAGCAATACAAATTCAGTTGTCACAAAACTTTGTCAGAATGTTTATGGCAAAGTTTGATTACTGTCCTGATTGCTTAAGTCATGCTGGAGTAATGGCCCATAAATTGGTGATATTTGAGAAAATTAGCACTGTCTACTCTCAAACCTGAGTGAAGATGTGCAATGACAACACCTGGCTATGTGACTTTTATTGTTAACATTATTGCTATTTCTCTTCCAAGGTGATTAATACGTTGGAGATGACCCCCAAGGATAATTTATCATAGGTGCTGATAAATGTAATGAAATCATTGAAACCTTATTATTGAAGCGAGTTTCATTAATTTCTGCTTTCATTTCTTACTTTTATCTTTTTTCCAGGGGATTTATACTTTGGAGATGACCCCCATGGTAACACTGTTATTCACAAGACACTTGGAGGGGTAGGTGGGGGTTATATCACAATTAACAGCAGGCATGTGGATATCAATGGTTTGATTGCTGCTAACGGCCTTGACCCTGACTCCAGATTTAACCAGGGAGCTGGTATGCATTTGCTCATTTAAGTTTTATTGGAGATAAATGTTTCATTACTCTGTAGCATTTTTATTTCTAAACTGCAATGCCAGTTCTTTTTCTAGTTAGGCTTCAAAATGTTAGACAGAATTGTTATAGTTTTAATACGGCTACCTTGTAAAGAAGGGAAGGGTTTTTAATTAGAGTCATTGTTGTCATTATAGCCATTGTGCTAAGAAGTACTGTTTTGAAATTTGGTAAATTTATAATACATTGGGTAATGTACAAGAACCTGTAGGGATAAAAGTCTTGAAAATTAAAAAATGGTATCTTCATGGAGACTAATTTGATTGATTGTTGTAATTAAGGGCACAAGATCATAAAACAAAATCTGGAGATCAGTCTCAAATCTCAAGCATCTGATTGGCTGAAATGACGACCAGTTGCCATTTCAGCCAATCAGATGCTTGAGATTTGAGACTGATCTCAAAACTTTTATGATCTTGGGCCAAGGTCTAGTGATGTCAGTTTAAAGCATGTTTTGCTATCAAAGGTTGAATAGACTATATTCAAAGATAATTTTATTTTGACTAAAAATGCTTTCAGTTGACAGAAGACTGAACTAAAACAAATAAAAAATTTCACAAGTTGTCATTTTAAAGATTTATTTCTGATAGGCTCTTAATTGTATGTTACCATACATACCCATTAAAAAATTTAAAATGTTGAATATTGTTTTGAAAAGACTTGTTCTAAAAATTATGAGTTGGTATATTGCAGGTGGTGGTGCTGGAGGCTCAGTCTGGATTGTGTGTGAGGAGATAGTTGGACATGGTACATTCACTGCTAATGGTGGTAACGGTGGTGGAGCTGTTAACCAGGCTGGTGGTGGTGGTGCAGGTGGCAGAATCTCTGTACAATGTGATAATGTCAATAAGTTTAATATCACCATGAGAGCTTACGGAGGTGAGTTGTCTAGTTTAAATTTTGTTCCATCTCCATTTCATGAAATTGTTAATTGATGTTAAATCATAACCGTTCTTTATTAACGCTTTACTCCATAGATACACCTTTATTTCATGAGTGAACATTTCAGATCCGGATCAACCAGCACATCCATGCCGTCTGTTAAGGATCTACACTGATCGCTTTTTGGTTCCTAGGGTTATTTCTGACCAAGAAGCAAACAGTGTAGATCCTGATAAGATCTTCCATCTGATCTGGATCTACATTGGTCACATATGCAGTAAAAAAACCTTAAGAGTTAAAGGGTTAAATATGTGTCAGAATGGCTGGCTGAGCTGAAGATCACAGGATTATTGTTGAAAGGATATCCAGTTAAGTTGTAGGTGTGAGGGTTTTATTATAATGCCAATTTATAGCTTTTGAGATATTCGTACCAGGTACATTATTGGTATAAAATCTGTTAATTTATATCAAAACACTCCCATTCACAAACTGATAAAAGCTAAATCCCATAGAGAAAAGGCTTAGAATTATTATTCCACTATTCAGGTCAGAGCAACAGTGAATCTGGCGGAGCAGGCACGGCATACTTGGAATCCACTCATGGTAACGGTACATTAAATGTTCAGAAACTCACTGTTGACAACAATGGGCATGAATACCCCCATGCTTTCGACTATGGTCAGGGATACCTAAGAAACCTTCTTGATGGAAAGTACTCAAACATCAGCTTCTCCGGCGGAGTTACCTGGCTTTATCATAAGGACTTCACATACAAGTTTAAGGAACTTGATGTCCGTGGCAACGCTCATGTTGCTATTCTTAGTGACACTGAGAATGAGGTCATCGATATCCGTGTTGGTTTCCTTTGGGGTGACAGGACAGGTGTGTTGCATGCTGGGAAGAATCAGACATTCGGATTGAGTGATGTGGATGTTTACATGCCTGCCAATCTGGCAGCTTACAGGTATGAAAGGCCTCTCATTATCTCAACTCATGTATATGCCTTTACTGCATGGGTGCACAGTTTAGATCCAGATCAGCCAACATATCTGTGCCATCTGATCAGAATCTGCATTGTTCACTTCTAGATTGGCTGCTTTAACCCTTTCCTCCACAGATACACCTTTATTGCATGGGCGAACAGTGTAGATCCAGGTCAGCCGGCACATCCGTGCCATCTGATGATCAGGATCTTCACTGTTCGCTTTATGATTTATTAGGTTATTTCTGACCAAAAAGCGAACAGTGCAGATGGTGATAAGACGGCATGGATGTGCCGACTGATCTGGATCTACACTGGTCGCACATGCGTAAAAATGTGTATATATGGAGTAAAAGTTAAAAGGATTCTGAGCCACTTAAAATGCTCAAAACAATAATTTGAAATGATACATTAATTAAAGCAATAAATGACTGAAATTATTGAAGCTACAAGCAATCCACCAACATTTTAGAAACATAATAGAAATCACCAAACCACTATGGTAGTTACTTCATAATAGAGTGTAGTAACTAAAGGAAATCAGCGAATTGCAATCTGCAAATTGTATTTATGAATTATCTATTTTATGCTGTGTTGCAGTTACAAGTCACTACATTTATTAAATCACTGATTATCTGAAATGACATTAATTATTATTAAAATAATTAAATAGCTCAATAATTGATCAGTTTTTATGCTTGTTATGTTATAAACAGATACAGCAGAATTGAAGTACCCAAGAAAGTCACTGTTAGAGAAGTTTGGGCTGAAATTAATGGTACAATTGAGGGAATGGATGTGATTGCGATAGAAAACAAGGGTGAAGTTTACATCTGGTCCTATGCTAACACGGATGGGTACAAGGAAGGTGAAATCCTGGCGACCAATGTCTCTGTACGTGCTGGCGGAAAGTTCGAGCCCCTGACAGCAGAGAAACAGATGAAGCTGAATGTGACCAGACTGGTGATCAACGGCAATGGTTATGTGAGAACAAACAATCTGAAACTAGCAGCTACCAATGTTACCATAGACCTCTCAGGTAAATCTGAAACTAGCAGCTACCAATGTCACCATAGACCTGTCAGGTAAATTTGAAATTATCAGCTACCATGTCACCATAGACCTCTTAGGTACATTTGAAACGAGCAGCTACCAATGTCACCATAGAACTCTCGGGTAAATCTGCTCACGGCACATGATCATACAACTGAGAGTAGAAGCCAGTCTTATCTGCTACTGTGGTAACAGTTATTTTCGCAGGGATGAATTTTGCCCAGGCATATAAAATGAATTCTTTTATTGTGTAAAAGAATAGGCAGTTACAATTTGCTGTAATAGAATTTCATGCCCTAATCTTAGCATGAAACTTGCAAAATTAAAGTGACATAAAATGTACTGGAACCACAGTATTCAGTCTATTAACTCATTAACACATTGTGAACAATGAATGCTTATGGCCCAAGATCATAAAACTAAGTTTTGAGATCAGTCTCAAATCTCAAGAATCTGATTGGCTGAAATGGCGACTTGTCACCATTTCAGCCAATGAGATGCTTGAGATTCAAGACTGATCTCCGGATTTAGTTTTATGATCTTGGGCACATGTCTGAACTGATAGATAGAAAGGTTTTTCCATAGCATTGATTCAGCCTTAAAAGGTTATATGATCATGTTGAAAAATGAGATAACAATTCATATGCACGGGATATGTTCACAAAATGTACCATTAAAATAATTGGTAAGCAAATGCTTGTTCTGACTTCCTTTCAGGTGAATTTCATGCTGATTTCACTGGCTATGCCGGAGGTATGGGACCAGGAGCAGGCAGGAATGCCAATGAGCACGAGGGAGGAGGTTCAGGCGGCGGTCACGGTGGTCGAGGTGGCAGGTGTAAATCTGGACTGTTCTCATCCTATGCCTATGACTCTATATACACTCCAGCAGAGAAGGGTAGTGGCGGTGGTAACTCACCTAATGGTAGAGGTGGTAGAGGAGGAGGTAAGAAGGATTTTGAGAGAGTGGCACACTACAGAAATATTATTTTGGTTTAACCTCTTATTACATGTTAGGCCGTTAGTCACATAATAATGTAACCATTCTGATTTGGATCTACTAGAGCTCTGTTTGCTTCTTGATCAGAAATAACCCAATGAATTTAAAAGACTGTTAACAGTTCAGATCAGAACAGTGACTGCATTGTGTCATAATATTAAAAAAAATGAGTTTATTGTCTTTTAATGTTGACAAGGGCATATTGTGTGTCTTTGTAATACTTGCACAGATGTGCAACACTGGATGCAAAGTCTAGTATTTGGTTCCATTAAGATAACAGGTTAAACATTTGACAAAGCTTTGTTATGTTATTCGTTCTCACTTTGTTTTACTTGTATATAGGCATAATATACCTGTACATAGAAGATGAGCTTCGAGTGGAAGGTCGTCTCCATAGTAATGGTGAGACAGGAAGTGACAGCAAAGCTGGAGGAGGAGCTGGTGGATCTATTTATATATCTGTCAATCACCTAGATGGAACTGGATCCATAGAAACCACTGGTGGTGCTGGTATGTCACTTCTACACTTCTCTGTTGTTAGGATCAAAATAATGATTCCAGATAAAATTGAGGGAAAACTAGGTCTTCAAAAGCATTGTTGATGAAATTCTGACTCATAGTTCACCAAAAGGCATGAAGTTTACTTGCTTGTAATGACAGAATGTTAAACTACAATTGAGATCAGGGTGGAAGATTATAAAACTGAGATTGGAGACCAGTCTCAAATCTCAAGCATCTGATTAGCTTAAATTGAGACAAGGAACATCTGATTGGATGAAATGATGACAGATTTAGAGTTCAGCCAATCAGGTGTTGAGATTTGAGACTGGTCTCCATTCTCAGTTTTATAATCTTGGGTGCATTGACTTTGGTATAGAAATAATAGTGCATATTGTTGGACATTTTTATGATAGATAACTTTTTAAGTTACTTAGTCTTTATAAAATGTTCAAGGATGGCAAGTCACTGAAGTCCATTTGATTTTTCACAAGGCTATATAATACAGATTTTTACAACATAATGTTATCTTTACCGTGAAATACATAATAAGTAATGTCGTCTGCTCAACTTTATGACATCATTTTAAGAAATGATGTCAACCGTACCTTTTTCTGCTGTGCACCCTCAAGTAAAAGTGAATTGTGTTTCAGGTGGTTCTAACGGTGGTGGAGGCGGTGGTGGAAGGATAGCCATATATCACACTGACCAAAACCACTTCACTGGTAAATACCTGATACACGGGGGCCGCGGCACCTACCAATACGGCGGAGCTGGAACAGTCTTTATCGAGTCACACTATGTCTCTCCGCCTCATCGCCACCTCCGGACTGACAATGGTGGATACACAACTAGTAATCGTATCTACCAGGTGGAACGCCTGAACTTAACTGGAAACTATTTTACAACAACCAATGCGCCAGAATATACCTTCCATACACACAGCGGAATAAACATCACCACAGATGCTTTGCCACACGCTATTCATCACTACTCGGCTGGAAGTTACAATTATTATTCCCCAGTGTATTCGTTGAGCTATTTATTTAGTGATAAGAAAGCTAATGTTAGTTATTTCTACATGTCGGCCAGCAGGACTGCAACATTAACTATTGATTTGCCTTATACAACATATGTGGAATATCTCCATGTGTTCCCATACTGCAGTACTTCTTTCAACGCCAGGTAAACTGTCTTTAAATTAAAATTTAATTCTGTAGTTTTTGAGATCACAACTAACATAGCATTTTAATTTAGGTAATTTTTTAGTCTCCTTAGTATTTATCTGCGATAAATTTGATGTCAAACATGGAATACTCATTTGTATGGTATATTATCTTTACTGTAATATAATACCTTAATATTTCGTGAAAACTTAATGCATTCAACAAGTTATGAAAACAACAACATTTTGTTGTTTCACCTTTTTCAGGCTTCAAGCTTACTTTATCCCTTTCCTGTATAGATACACCTTTATTGCTAGGGCGAACAGTTTAGATCCAGATCAGCCAGCACTGGTTGCACATGCGTAAAAATGCGTATAAATCAAGGAAAGGATTAAATGGAAACAGTAAAATTAACGATTCAGTAAAATACAGCAAACTCCTTCGCAGTAACTCAGTGCTAACTGTGATAGTATTTTCATCTCTAAGCCAAAAGATATGCACAGTCCAGTTGTTTGTAAGCTGCTTTTATTGAACCCATTACTTGGAGCAAAAGGTTGTCATGCTTTCACCCTTTCCTTGATATATACGCATTTTTACACATGTGCGACCAGTGTAGATCCAGATCAGCCGGCATATCCATGCCGTCTGACAGGATCTGCAATGGTCGCATTTTGGTCAGAAATAACGTGATGAATCAGAAAGCGAACAGTTTAGATCCTGATCAGATGGCATGGATCTGCCGGCTGATCTGGATCTAAACTGTTCGCCCTAGCAATGAAGATGTATCTACACAGGAAAGGGCTAATGAAATAAATCATAAAATGTCATAAAATAGTATACGTCATAGTTTGAATATAAGCCACACTTTTTTCCAGGATTCGGCGAAAAAAAGTTGGGGGTGTGGCTTATACATAAGTTTAGGTTCCCAAGACATTTTTCCAGGCCTTAAAAACATCGATTTTTTTTACCGTGGCGAATGTGTCAAGTGCACCGGTATACGGACGCTGAACGAGATATTTGTCATGTCTACGTTTTTTTCGAAAATATTATTGAAAGGTAAAAAAGTGTACTAAATAATAAACTATTATTGAAATCTTTTACTCTTCTTTTTATTTTGA
Source organism: Corbicula japonica (assembly GCA_038501625.1). Classification (NCBI taxonomy): domain Eukaryota; kingdom Metazoa; phylum Mollusca; class Bivalvia; order Venerida; family Cyrenidae; genus Corbicula; species Corbicula japonica. The sequence continues at coordinate 8,342,083 of JAZAYU010000017.1, read as the reverse complement.
GTACCGGTAATTACAATAAAAATAATCATCAGTTTGCAACTTGTCATGATCTCCAATCTGGGGACATTTCTATGCAACGAGGTAATCATGTGCGAACGAAAATAATTATGATTGCCACAGGCAATCAACTGCTTAGAAATGCTGTCACAAACTCTACTGCAAATACAATTACCGGTACGTAAATAATCAGCAACATTTAAAAACGACAAAGTAAATATAATTATTATTTACTGAACGCTCACATATTCCATCATTTAAAATACATCCTAATCATTAATTTATCGATTTTATCACATTTCAATAATTATTGCATCACACAAGCTAAAAATGACACGCGCACACTACCAGGTAGATCAAACGTTTTTATACCAAAGCTGAAATAAACACGGATGGTTGTTTCGAGCTGACAACGTCTTTTGAAGTTGCGTTTGATGTTCGGCGGTATCGATTTTTTTGCCTCCATACGAAATACACAGCATGGTCATGTCTTTTGTAAGGGATACATGCGGTTTTTATAAGTTAACCGCTGTTTTTCAAATTATGCGGATTATAAATGAAATAATTAAAGATAAATGGAAATAAAATGCGGATATCGTAAGAACCGCCATCACCATCAAGGTAATTATTTTAACTTATTTAAATCATACAAACTGGCTTTTACCAATGTTTTACTATCATTTTATGGAAACAGTGGGGTCCACAAGTCGATCGCTTTTACTTAATTTCGCGTTATATCAGATTGAGTACTTCAAGAAAAACGTGTATCGGTAAAATCACAGTGACCGTAATGTGTGAAAAAATCTGAAAGCCAGATGACATGTTTAAGATTCCCTTGGTAAAATCAGTGTCACCCTTAATTGGCAGCTTGGTCTCACCTGCCATAGAGGGTATGTCACTTGACTAAGGTGTGAAAGCATGATGCCATGTTTGAGATTCTTTTGGAATGTTTGACAAGATATTGAGATGACATGGTCGACTCGAATTTTATTTGAAACTCGCACATTTTGGTCATATGTCATTCCCGCCAAATTTCTCAAATATTACTCTTCATTTAAAATGTTATACCTTCAAATTGTCAAACATAATAATTTTCATGGGTCAAACGCGTATGTTCTACACTGAAAAAGTATAGCTGGCTATTGTTTCCTATGCTGAGCACATGGGAATCGGCGATTCAAAATGGCGACCAGTCTGAAAAAGAGGCCGCGGCTTATACATAGAGTTAGGCTTTTTTCACCCATTTCCATCAAGGTTTTGGGGGGTGCGGCTTATATATCAGTGCGGCTTATATTTAGACGATGACGGTATGTTTTTTTTTTCTATTTAAAAAAATGATCAGCCCTAATTTGATCCCTTTTCTTACTTGGAAATACATGTACACTTGGACACGCAGAGATTTTAAGATGTTTCTCAGTATCGTTTTTTGATCTGATTTCAGTGGCTATTCTTATGGCAATCTTGTAACCTACTATGCAGTGAGCAGCTCCCTGGCTGGTGGTGCAGCCACAGATAACACTGGTGGGTTCGTGACCACTGATTACTGCCAGACACAAACAGTAGATGGCCAGTTTGGTACCGTTGAAATCAAGGATAACGTAGATCAGGTATTTTCATCTTCTTTATGTCCCTGGTCTTGGTGGGCCTCATACTTAACCCTTTCCTGTATAGACACACCTTTATTGCTAGGGCGAACAGTTCAGATCCAGATCAGCTGGCACATCCGTGCCGTCTGATCAGGATCTAAACTGTTTGCTTTTTGATTCATTAGGTTATTTCTGACCAAAATGCGACCAGTGCAGATCCTGATCAGACGGCATGGATGTGCCGGCTGATCTGGATCTACATTGCACATGCGTAAAAATGCGTATATATCAAGGAAAGGGTTAAAGTGATTGCCTTGTCCGTCTATCAGTTCATCACAAATTTGGTTTCCAGAGCATATCTCAGCATCTATTAAACGGATTTCAACCAAACTTCACAAAATTGTTCAACATATTAAGGCGGAATGACAAATCTAAGAACCATAGCCCTACCTCTCAACAATCAAGAGTTCAAAGGTCAAATTATACCAAAACTTAAGTTTCCAGAGCTTCACTTTGCAAGTAATTTTGGTAACTTGGGGCATCTGCACACCCTGGCCAGTCTACAGTGTTATTTATTCAGATAATAAAGTTAATAAATTTTTGTAAAACACCCCTTTAAATATAAATGGACTGGCCTATTTCAATAGAAAGGTGAGACTAAAACATTAATTCTACACTAAAAGGGTTAAATCATCACTTGAGATTTATGTATCTATGGATTTTACTTTGTTTCAGAAAAATACGCGAAGTAATGCTCCCTCACAATTGATTTTGTCTTCAGAATCTAACAAAAACAAAGCTACATGGAATTGCATTTATTTTATTGGGCATGATTTTTTTTCATAAAATGGAATTCTGCAAAAGTTTCTAAATTTGTGATGCTAATTTTCAGGTTTATGAACAACTTTGTATTTGGTCTGCATTTTAAGTTTGTGCATCAATCTGCCCACAAGATTTGTACTCCACAAACATTAATGAATGAATAGTATTTTGTTGAATTTCTCAGTAAAACAAAAAGTTTTTGCCTTTCTTTTTCAGATTACTATTCAGCTTGAAGCCACAGGTAGCTATGTAGCCTTGAGTGAGATAGAGATCTATGTACGTGAAGACCCAGCCTCTGTGACACAGACTCCCTACTGTAACGAGAATGGTACAGGCTATATACTGCCTGAAGGGGCCAACACGGACTTTGAATTTGATAAGGCAAGATTATTTTTTAGTATTTTGTTGTAGTTTTCCCCTTAATCAACATAAACGTCAAGCATATAAATAGCTAGGTGGTTAGAGAGTCTGTCTCTGATTCCAGGAATGGCAATTTTGATCCCTGGCTACTATAACTAAAATTTGTTAACAGTCCTTGGGATAGCACTTTAATCCTTTACATGGGACATGGCTGTTACCCATGGGCATACAGTGTATACCCAGATCAGCCAGCACATTTGTGCCATCTGATCCGTATCTACACTGTTTGCTTTCTGATTCATTAGGTTATTTCTGATCAAGATGCAAACAGTGAAGATCTAAATCAGATGGCATGGATTTGCAAGCTAATCTGGATCTAGACTGTTTACTTATTTCATAAAACCTTTACAGGGTATGTATTTTGTACAAGTTTGTATTTTTACAATCAACCTTTCCAGGATAAATTTGAACCATATAACTCACTTGAAATATTAAGCCTAGCAGTTTGTTTGTAAATTCATACATATCAAAAGTTTTATAAAGCTGTGTGGTTTTTTTTGTAGCTGGATATTCTTGGAGGTGCGTCCCTTAACCTTGATGGAGCAAACATGAATCTGACTGCACACAAGATTGAGGGTGATGACACAGGAAGGGTGACCCTTAGACGCACACAGACATATGAAAATACAGAGAGCCGCGTGTTACAGACCATAGGTGTACTGTCTCAGAGAGAATCCAGTGTGAACCTACCCCCTGAACTAGACTGTAGAGGCATTGATATGTACATCAAAGGTAAGCAAATTTTAGAGATAGTAACTAGTCATTTGCAAAAATCACATTTGTTGAAGTGTAAGACACAATAGAAGATTTCACAAAACCTCTATGTGCACATGAAAACAGTAATCAATCAAAGTTATTCCAGTCTTCAAGCCTGACATGAATCATATTGAAATCTTGCTCTTTTAGGCCACTTGACCCTTTCCTCTATGGGATAAGGCTGTAAATCCATGGGTGAGTGGTATAGATTCAGATCAGCTGGCTCATCCATGCCATCTAATCAGGATCTACACTAAACGATTTTAGATTCATATATCTGACCAAGTACCAAGTGACCAGTACAATGGTCGCAGATGCGATAAAACCCATATATATGGAGTCACGGGTTTAATAAAACAATATTACAATCAGATTGTATTAACAGGTCACTTCCGTACAATGGAGAACATCACGGTGAATGCACGCTGTAATCTGACCATCGACCATCACACAGTCACACAGAACATGATAGACAATCTGGACATCAAGACATTCGGCTCGGTGGCCGTGTTCACAGAAGAAGAGGCTCTGACTACGCTCATTGGTACAACACTGACAGTCCGCAGTGGTGCTAGGGTAGGTTACTGTCATATCATTTCATTATGCCGAGATGATTTGCGCAAAAGCAGCAATTAATACCCCATATTAAGCTGCTGAATCGCATGGGCCATTTTTATCAATTTAAGGGATTCTGCCAATTAATAGCCCCAAACACCCAAACTTTAAGGGGAAAATGACCCTTAAGCTAAAATCAGAGGTGTCAAAATGAGGCTTTTCAAAAAAATTCAGAATGTCATTTCCAGTGTCAAATGAAACCGCTGACTTCTACATAAACAAACAAAAACAGATTTTTTTTGGTTTCAGCTGACATCAAATGATCTCAAGCTGGACTACTACAATGTGACTATTGAACCTTATGGTCTGCTCTCAGTCACCAAGGGATGTCCCTACCATATGCAACATGATGGTATATCCTTTCACAGATCTTTAGAAACCTTAAATTTATTAGATATAATCCTAGAAATTAGACTTTTACCCTTTACTCCATGGGATATAGCTGTTATCCATGGGCAAGCAGTTTAGATGCAGATCAGCTGGCACATCCCTGCCATTAAATCAGGATATAAACTGTTTGCTTTTAGATTAATTGGATTTTTTTCTGACCAAAAGTTGACAAGTGTAGATCAGATGGCACAGATATGCTGGCTGATCTGGATCTACACTGCTCACACATGCAATTAAACCTGTATTTTGAAGTAAAGAGTTAAACCTAAGGACTGCCCCAGTTAGAGAATCAGATAACATCTTTTTAAAATTTATTAAAAAGACCTTTTTTAAGAGATTCCTTAAACATTGCTGAAAAAGATTTACAGTTACTGTAGTTATTTTACAAAGAAATAATGTGTGACAGAACAAACAAGGTATTGTTTTGTTAAGGGGTACTTATTGATTAGGATTGCAAGTGTTAAGAATATCTTTCAAAAAGCTTTAAAAGATCTTGGGGTTTTTAAGTAGTTCTTAAGAATTACGATAATTTTGTTTCAAAGGAATTGGAGCAGGTCATGGTCATGTTGGTGGAAGTTCTGGCGGAGGTCACGGTGGCAATGGAGGTCAAGGTCAAGCACAGCCAGTAGCTGGTGGTGCCCACGACTCATTCTTATATCCTACCAAATTTGGTAACAATGGAGGTCATGCTTTGTTCCCACATCTCGGAGGCATTGGTGGCGGCCGACTATACCTGAAGGTGAACCACACGCTGACAGTTGACGGATTCCTGGTAGCACTTGGTGGTGACTGGAGGTCGGTGGCTTCAGGTGGCGGCAGTGGTGGTACCATCCACATTGAGACTTCCACTATTGACGGGAATGGAGAAATTGATGCATCGGGTGGTGCTGGGTATGGAGGTACCTGGGCTCCTCATGGTGGCGGAGGAGGCGGCGGACGACTCACGCTGTACTATATGTACAACTTCTATGTTGGTATGTAAAATTTTTATTATGTCAACACATATAACAAGTAGTGTGCAAATAATATGCAATAACTTTTGCTTGTTAATAAATGAAAAAAATCACATTTATAAAACTTGATAACATGAAATAAACCAAAATCATCATTTCTTAATAAATTTCAGTTGATATTCTTTTTGTGTTAAAATGTAATTATTCTTGAAGACAAATTTTTAAACAAAGAATTGGTTAAATGAAATAACTGACTTAAGTCTTGTCTACTTCTAGAAGACTTTCCAATTATTATTATTATTATTATTATTATAATTGGTATAAATATGAATGTAAAGGAGCTACAAGTAAGTTAACATTTAAGTTTTTCTAAATTACAGGTGACTTTATCAACCATGGAGGTGCTGGAGGAAGTAATGCTGAACCTGGCGGTGCTGGCACTGTTTACCTCCACCAGCTACCAGTTCTGCTCTCCAATGGCTCTATACCAGCTGGCTTCAGTGACAACCGAACATTATACCTCAACAATAAGGGGTATGAGCCTCGAGATCCATTTAGGAACTTGACAGATTTGTATTCGGAGTATCAGAATGCCAGTGGTGTAGCCTGGATTTGGCCTGGCTCATACCCACCAGCAGTGACTGTGGCACAACCAGGCATTAACCCTAATAAGGATGTTACACTTGATTACCTCAAGGTTTGTGTTTTACATATGCTTAGTTCAGGGCTACGGTTTGCGTTATAATTATGCTTAGTTTAGACTCAAGACTCTAAAATTAAATTTTTTGTAAACCAGCCTGAGATCTAGGCGAAATTAAAAACTGAGTCTGATCTTTAGTTTAATAACTTTATCCCCTGTGACCAATATTGGAGAGGAGTGTTTGTTCAATTATGAGACAAAGCTCCGTTTCAACATCAGCTGTTTTAGATCAGGAATTGATATTCAGTCTTAGCATTGTAACCTTAGGCCAAGTTCCCAAAATAATAAAACTGAAAATGTAGACAGTCTGAAATGGAGACTTAACTTCGATTCAGCCAAACAGATGCTTGAGAGCTTTAGTTTTATATCTTGAGCGCAGGTTTTGTCATTAAACGTATCAAGCAAGCAGAACTGGACTATTTCCTGTACAGTGCTATGGCCGAAAAATAAGCTGAATTTGGTGCTGTTATGTAAAATATGATGGTAGTAATACAGTTTTGTCTTTTACTTGTTAAAAACCAAAATGCTGTAACCATTGTCAGTATAAAAAACCCTGATGTTTAATATGTGTGTGAAGCCTAAGTTTGATTATAACATGTTTGTTTAAAGGTTTATGAGAAAGCACAGATGGGAATGGTCCGACCTAAACATACAGAGAGGATAGACCTGAATGCCATGTACACAGAAGGTGACCGAACTGGTCATGTACATATTGGATATAACCAGACTCTTTTCATTGGTAAGTATAGCCTCGATCTGTTTGATGTAGATAGTCTATAATCACCTGATCTGTTCTAGGTTGATTCCATATTTCAGATTAGATAACCATTTACTCCATGAGGTATATCAGAAAAAATGATTTTTTTATATACATGATCATTTAAATACACATTTTAAAATTCTAAAGAATATTGTAACTTATTAATTTACATTCTGAATCAACATTTTATACCTTATATAAATATCTCACTATCATAGATTCCTTAATTGAAGACAGTCCTTTCCCCATAGCTCCACTTAATAAGGAATTGTTTCATTCGCAGGAACTGGTCAGCTGCCTCTAGATGTGTCCTTGTACCATGGTAGTGCTACGACCCTGCAGGGAGAGCTCCGGGTAGCTGGGGTCACTGTCATGATAGAGGGTATGATTGACAATGTTGAGAACATGACCATTGTGGATGGAGGTAAGGCTTATCCCTTTCCTGTATAGACACATCTTTATTGCTAGGGCGAACAGTTTAGATCCAGATCAGCCGGCACATCCGTGCCGTCTGATCAGGATCTAAACTGTTCGCTTTTTGATTCATTATGTTATTTCTGACCAAAATGCGACCAGTGCAGATCCTGATCAGACGGCATGGATGTGCCGGCTGATCTGGATCTACACTGGTCGCACATGCGTAAAAATGCGTATATCCAGGAAAGGCTTAATGAAAATCTAACAGTGAAGCACAAAATTAATGAGGCATGAGCTGTCTTGAATAATGTTAACATTTTTAGTTTGTTATACCTTACTTGTACTGTTTGAGCACTAAGATGGCAATATATTCTTTGTTGAAATATAAAAACATAAATTTCTGAAGCAAATTAAAGGTTTTAGTACCTAACTGGATTTTTAAAATGATTTGTTAGAAAGTTTCCAGTCGTCTTGAGATATATAAATAAACTAGGATGGCAACAAGTAGTAAAATTGGAACTCGAGTACTCAGATGATCTTCCGATCAAGTACTTGAAAGATTATTACGGATTTTGGAAGAGATCGATTGCATTATGAGTCTGTTCATCTTCTAGTTACTCTGTATTCATGTAGTACATAGTCCAGATAAATTAAGATTATGAAAAAGAAAATTATTTTATTATTCTTTATTTGTGTTTTGTTATGAAATTTAGTATTTGATCAATCGAGTACTTGATTACTAGAGTACTCATTGCCATCCCTCAAAATAAACCCTTTAATCACTGCTAAATACGTTATGAACTCCCCTTTTGGTCAATAAAGACCAGGGCCAAAGATCATAAAACTTAGTTTTGAGATCAGTCTCAAATCTCAAGCATCTGATTGGCTGAAATGGCGACTGGTCGCCATTTCAGCCAATCAGATGCTTGAGATTTGAGACTGATCTCAAAACTTAGTTTTATGATCTTGGGCACAGTTCATTTATTGTTCATAGGGTTATTTTACCAAATTTATAAAATAAATTTATTTTCTGAATAGCAAGCAGTGTAGACTTTAATCAGATAGGGTGTCTACACTTATCTTAAAAATGACCATTGCTGTGCCTAGAACAATGTACTTGACCCTTACCTCCATAAATACACCTTTTTTGCATGGGCAAACAGTTTAGATCCAGATCAGCTGGCACATCCCTGCCATCTGATCAGGATCTAAACTGTCGCTTTTTGATTCATTAGGTTATTTCTGACCAAAATGCCACCAGTGAAGATCCTGTTCAGACAGCACGGATGTTCCGGCTGATCTGGATCTACACTGGTCGCACACAAAAATGCGTATATATGGAGGAAAGGGTTAAAGGGTAAATGTAATTGTGACATGTGATGAAATGTTTGTGTCAGGTACACTGAAGATTAACTACATGATGGATCTAGACTACCAGCGTCTAGATAACATCAGCTTCACCTCATTCAGTATCCGTAACAGAGGCTCTCTTCTTATGAACAATGAAGAGTTCCAGCACAGAATGACAGGGAGGAACATGCAGGTTGGTATATTAGCTAAATCTGTAAAATAGGGCCATGTGTAAGCTAGATATGAAAAATGGATGCCAAGTCTTACCTAGATCTGTAAAATGGTGGCCAAGTGTTACCTAGATCTATAAAATGGGGACCAAGTGCTACCTAGATCTGTAAAATGTGGCCAAGTGTAACCAATATCTGTAAAATGGGGTCCAAGTGTTATCTAGAATGTTGTAAGAGATACAATTTCAAGCTTTACTTCATGGTATAATTCTTAAATATCTTGGTGATGTTCATAGATACAGATCAGCCTGCACTTCAGAGCTGTTGGTTCCTTGGTCTAAGTACCCTAATGAATATAAAAGCCAACATTACAGATCCTTATAAGACCGCACAGATGTGCAGGTTTATTCGGATCTAAACTCGACACTCGTGCAAAATAAACCTGGTCAAACAGAATTAAATGAAACTGGGAAATGGAAAGCATTAATCCATCTCATTATTATCTTGTATCTTTGAATAGTTGTGGCAAAGTTAAAATGGAAGGATACTAAGTTCTTTTTCTTAAAAATTCAACTTTTAAGTGAAAAGTTGGGTGTATATAACCAGTGAGAAGTAACTGAGAGTCGTTCTGACAGGTTTTTTTGTTTTAATTGTATTTAGAAATCAGAGGTACAATAGGTGAAGTTTGACTCCATTTATATTTATTGTGTTTTCAGTTGGAAGTGGTAATGTGGAGCTTGATATCTTTTTTATGTGAGTTACCCATTTTAGGCCTGTGACTTGAACTTGTGTCCATTGCAGATCTACCCTGGTGGTACCTTACAAGCGAAGCACCTGTACGTGGATGTGGACACACTTCTTGTGGATGTGATGGGAACATTCAACGCTGATTACCTCGGAGACTGTGACATGAGTAAGACATTCATGTTCCTTATCTTTCCTTATCAGACTTTACTATTTTTAGTACAAACCTGATAATGAAAAAAATTATTCAGTCCGATTTTATGATTTTTGACCCAGATGCTTATAATGAATTAAGAGCAGAAAAAACATAAGTCTTTTGTTTGCTGCAGATAACATCAGTTAAAGAAAATTGTTGAAAAAAATTGATTGTGATTTTTGTATGGATTGCCAAATTTTACAAATTAAAAATTCCCTCCAAAATGTCGAATAGTCTGCTGAGTTTCCTTTTGTGTTTTTTCAACATCCACAAAGTAGCCTTCATCAGGTAAAAAACAAATTAAACTGACCATGAAAAACAATTATAATGCTTCAGTATGTAGTGGTACATAAATTTTTTAGAGGGGAAATTCTCAAAACAGTGGCAAGATCTACAAAGATAAAGGATGTATTAACAATTAACGGGCAGATTGATTTAGAGCTGTAAATATTTGCACTTTGATTTCGACCAGCAACCCGCCCTCTTTGCCCATCAAATAACTTACTGATAATCACATTGCAGCAACCAATTGATACATAAACTGGAGAGTTTAGATGTATGTATATTGTTCTACCATTAACAGAGGGTCCTGGTGCGGGTTACACATATACCAATAATGGAGTGACCTATGGCACTGGAGCCAGTCATGGTGGAGAGGCCGGTGCCGAGAATAAAACAATGACAGCGCCATCTGCCTATGGCAATTTTATTGCACCAAACAGATTTGGAAGTGCAGGAGGAGATGCTGGAGCTCAAAAAGGTATCCTGCCAGCATTTCTTCTTTTGTAATGTTTCCTTTATTTCACAAGGTTTATTTTTGCATATTTCATTCTATGCCCATTGCACAAAATCAAACCACAGGGAAATTAAACCATTTAGTAATGTGTCAGTTGAGTGAATTCACGTCTGCCTGAAATGTGATTTTCCATATTTGCAAGAAATTTGTCCCTGTGAAATTTTATTGTTTTACGGTAGCACAGAACTGTAGAAAGAGGTTAGCTCAGTGAAATTTTATGTTTGCATTTTGTGCACAGGACATGGTGTGCTAAAAACTGTCATTTCGAAAATATTGTTTGAGACTTTTTCAATTTAAAGTTTTATTGGTAAAAATAAAAATTTATGCACATAGGCCTTTAGTTCTTATTTTGGAAATGTTGCAAAACATTTTGCTTAATTATAACTAATATAAACTAGTAGATTGTACATATCCATTTTTATTAATAAACAAAGCAATGAAAGTTGAAAACTATTTAACCTTACTCCTTATATATATATATGGGTTTTATCGCATGTGCAAAGTGTAGATCCAGATCAGCCATCTGATCATGATCTACACTGCTCACTTCTTTGTCAGAAATAACAACAAGTATGTTCCATGATCTGGATCTACACTGTTTGCTCGGATAACAGCCATATCCCATGGGTTTATGAGTTGAATGTTTGTTGATTTTTCTTTGTATTATTTTTGGTTGGATTAGTTTTGATATTTCCAATGTAAATCCCATACTTGTACTGTGTTTGTGCCTTCAGGTGGCTGTGGAGGTGGTATCCTTATACTGAATGCCAACACTTTGCTGAAGGTTGACGGAACCCTCAGTGCTAATGGTCAGGATGGATCCTCCAAGTCAGGTGGTGGTGCCGGCGGAAGTATTTACCTAACCACACCAGAGTTTGATGGCTCGGGCACAATTGAGGTAGGATTCTGATTTCTTTTTAAGTTTATATGCAAGTTGTCTTAAATGTTTTTAAAATTTACAACAGGGTTCCAGTGTCAAATTCTTTGTAACCTTGGTAACATTTTACGTTGTTTTACTCTGAGAAATTGTGAAATCAAAATTTCGCATATTATGCAAATAGTGTATATTTAGATTCACTGACACATGCATGCCATCTGGTAAGGATCTATACTGTTTGCTTCTCGGTCAGAAATAAAGTAATGAATCACAAATTTGACTGCTGATCTAGATTTACACTGTTTGCCAGTTCTATGGAGTTAAGGGTTAAATATACTATCACAATACTTACTTGTATTACAGAATACATTTGTGAATCAAACCTATAAACTGTTGAGTGTATTCAATCAGCATTGAATAATAGAACATGATGTGTTTGATGATGAAAGGAGGTATAGACAGCAAGTTTATATGTTTTTAAATGAATTAACAGGGCGGTCTTTTTATTTTCTTAGGTGAAGGGAGGATCTGGTAGGAATGGTGGGGCTGGTGGTAGATTTGGAATCTCCTATGGCTTCATCAACTTCATTGGAGAGTACTTCTCTGATGGTGGTGTCGGAAAAGGTGGAGAAAATGGGGCTGCTGGTACCGTGTTCACTAAAGATACTGGAGTAAATGGCACCAAAACCCTCAGGATTTATAACAGAAAGGGAGATGGGGTAAGTAACTTACTGCTGGAAGCAAAGTTTTAAAATTACGTGACAAACTGACTGTATTGATGTCTTCTTGCCATTTAGAATTTTAAGTTATACAGCTCAGAATTATCATTTTTGAAACATTGGATTATCTGGATACAAATTTTATTGCTAGACTCTGCTATAACTACTTTCAGAACCGAAGAACCAGGATCTCCATTCCTGACAGCAAAACTGATGACCATGACATTGATACCCTTGACCTTGGTGACTATGCAGAGGTTGGTCTCCTAGCAACAGATAACTATGGAAACCCAATTACTGGAAGACGTGATTTATATCTTCAGGTAGATTTCATTTCTGTTATGGCTAATGGTTGATGGTAATAAGTAATAAATAATTGTGAATATGATAGGCTTCTATTTAGTGATAAACTTGGCTGTTGGTCTCTTATCTACCAGATATACCAAGGTAATGTTTCCAGAGCATTTTTTCAATCTTTCTCATTTTTTGTGACCATTTTTTTTATTTTACATGAAATATAAAATAACATGTGCTTTTTTGAATTAGAATTGCACACAGTGCAAGAAAATGACTTAGCAACATTGAATATGATTTGAGTACCCAATGGCATGTTAATTGCAAAGATGTTCAACATTCATTGGATTTTTCACTGTTCTTTGAGTTTAGTAGTTATCAAAAAATTGGTCAGAGAAGCAGTACATAGCTAGAAACCTTCTCTTACTGAAGTTTTGACTACCAATAAAATTATCTTTCAAATTGCTTAACAATTTAACGTAGTGAAGGACAAAATTTAACTCTGTGTTAAGTGTTTATCTGCTAACATCCATGTTTGTAGGGATTTTCAAGAGATTGTTAAGTCTACTTTCTGAAAGATGTTATATTATTGATATATTAACCCATTACTCTATATATATGAGTATATTGGTATCAGTGTATATCCAGATCAGCTGGCACATCTATTCCATCTAGATCTGTTATGTTTACTTCTGGGTCAGAAATATCCTATGAAAATCTTAAAGCAGTGTAGATGCAGATCAGCTGGCACATCTATTCCATATAGATCTGTTATGTTTACTTCTGGGTCAGAAATATCCTATGAAAATCTTAAAGCAGTGTAGATCCAGATCAGCTGGCACATCTATTCCATCTAGATCTGTTATGTTTACTTCTGGGTCAGAAATATCCTATGAAAATCTAAAAGCAAACAGTGTATATTGATAAATATGATATCTACAGAGTAAAGGATTAAAATGTTGCTTATGTTTATATTCCACCAGCTTGTTGAAGGAGACTACACAGCTACCATCCATGTAGAGGAAGGAATGTGGCTGAACATTGACTTCAAAGATTCCGCCACCCTGTCATTCAGTGTTGCTGTTTATCCTGTAAGTTGTTCTATATGGGCTAGAGTGGATCCAGAAGAGGCTCAGTGGGGTTCATCTAACACCCTTTTTTGGCAGCATATTAAATTGTATGGGGCTTTTGGCCAGAAAGTTGGAAATTATCATGAAACTACCCACAGACTGCCCCAAACAAATCCTTTTCTAGAAATCTTGCATCCAACCCTGTGACCAGTACTATAGGCTGTGAATGCATCGCATTAGATTTTTACAACCAATATTTTACTGTGGTGTCAGTTTATTTTTTGCAGCTTTAATTTTATTTTTGTGTATTTTGCATCCAGACAATTGTGCTAAATTCAGGCCCAGCAAAATACAACTATTTAACACTTTGTCTTAATAGAATTAATTAAAACAACTGTGTGAATTCTTGACTCTGCCAATATGTCATTTGCAGTTTTTGTGTGAAAATTTGTTGCCACAAAATTAAATGATATCTCAGTATGTTGGGTGCAGTAGATAGATATAAATCCATGTAGATTTGTGGGAATCGGTGTGAAATTTATGATGGGTGCGACAGAAAAAGACAGTTCTGAGGTAGAATGTGAACATTTGTGTTTCTTAACTCAATTAACATTACCCCAAAATCGGTATACTTTCAAAGTATAACCTATTTTGGTAAAAATAAAGCCTGATTTAATACTTAAATGTTGTTCCTTTTAACAATTTAGGTATTAAAATTATGTTTTGATTACAAACAGGATGGTCAAGTAAATCTACCATCAGACACTTACCTAAAAGATGTGACAGTTTACGACTTTGGTGGCACGATCACTGGTCTGGAAACATTCAACATCTCTCGTGGTGGGGCTGTCGAGATCCACCCACCCTCTGCCACTGACCCACATTTCAAACCTATTGTGTACAACTTGAACACCATCAGTGTACTTGATGGGGGTACTTTCTCCTACTTTGGGAAGGCTGAAGACGATGATGAACTTGTGATTACCTTGGCTGGAGATCTCATGATTCGGGGAGGTGGGGAGATGTATGTCAACAAGCTCAAACTATCAGGTTAGTATGGCAGTATCAGAACATGAAATATTCTTTTATTTACATAAGTTGTTTAATATCACAAACTTATAATCCATTTGTTCATATTAGTTTTTCAGCAGTTTAATGAATAGTGTTGAAATATGTGTTATTGTAAAGTTACATTTTTAAAAACTTATGCAATACATAACCCTTTACTCTATGGAATATGGCCTTTATCCCATGAGAGAACAGTGTAGATCCAGATTAGCCAGTACATTCATGCCATCTGGTTAGGATCTTCACTGTTTTTCATTACGTTTTTTTTGTGACCAACAAGCAACCATTGTTGATCCAGATCAGACAACATGGATGTGCCTACTGATCAAGATCTACACTGATTGCACATGCATTAAAACACAACATATAAGTGGATTGAAGGGAAAAGTGATTTTTAGATGCTAAGACCATGCTCAAACTTTTTCAGCTGTGAATATCACAATTGAATCCGAGGGTCTGCTCAGTGCGTCCAAGGGAGGCTATCTCCCAGGAGGTGGAGTTGGAGCTGGAGTCGGTCACACTGTTGGCAGCTCCGGAGGATCACATGGTGGATCCGGAGGTCGTGGAAGTAACACCAGTTACGCTGGTCTAGCTCACGGTAGCGTACACAGACCCACTGCCTATGGAAGTGGAGGTGGAGTCGATACTTCAGCTACTTATGGAAGAGGTGGAGGTGTGCTGGAGCTTACTGCCACTGGGTATATTGAGATTGATGGTGAAGTTCATGCTGATGGTGAGGATGCCACAGAGACAGCAGTGGGGGGTGGGGCTGGAGGATCCATCCTTATGCAAGCCAACACCTTCTCTGGTAAGATCATCACTGGATTAATCACTGGATTATTTCATACAATAAGAATTTGTTTTCCTTTTCATTAAATTATGTTTCCTGTCTAGATAATCAGATATTTTTCTATCATAATCACAATTTTCAAAGCTGTGCAGATAGCTTAAGTACAGGATGCATCATAAACAAGCAAAAGTTAAAAAACTTCAAACTTTTAAACTTAAAACACATTCTGCAGAATTTCACCACACCCAACAATGTCACTGGCAGGAGACAGGGCAGGACATGCACATTTCATAGGATTGCTTTCAGATTACATATACTTTAAATGCACTTATATTCATGGTGTTCAGTTTAATGACATTTTTTGGGGTGACCAATTTCGTGATTTCAAATTTGTTCAATACATTAATGTTTTAATATATAATTTGTAGCAGTTTTGAATTCATGGATCAGTTTGCCACCGCTAATATTTGTACCCCATGAATATTAGTGATTTCACAGTATATTTATTCCCTGCTAGGCATATTGTGCCTGTAACTTGTGTCTCAAGGGATTTCAAAATCTTCATTTGATAGGTTATCTTGCCATTGGAAAACTTCTCAGGTGCGATACGTAATTCTGTGCTTGCAGGTACTGGTGTGATATCAGCAAGTGGTGGAGGCGGAGCTTGTGTCCCCAATTGTGCTAAATGTGACAGCTACAGGCGATGTCTAAGCTGTAAGGCGGGGCATACATGGAGTAACTACCTCTGTCTCAGCTCCTCCATAACCGCTGAAGTATGACTAATACATGCCATTACTATAATGGATTATTTATTTTTATATACTGTATATTTCACATCCTCATCTCACCTTCTACTTTAAAGGTGGCTCGTCTTGTATATGGGCTGAAGGTTAGAAAACTGAGTTTGGAAACCAGTCTCAAATCGCAAGGATCTTATTGGCTGAAATGGCGACTGGTCACAATTTCAGCCAATCAGATGCTTGAGATTGAGACTGGTTTCCATGCGTATACTTATCCAATGACTTTACATAGAATATTTTAGCCGTCGGGTTTAAAATTTAATTTGACTTATAAAAACATTGTTTAGCCAAATTCGACTTAAATGATGTAATTTTATATGTAAAAGGAACAGATTTTGACGGGACCTTAAAATTAATTCGAGAGCAAGTTTGACACAACAAGTGTGGACTGTTAGTGTTTCCAAATATCAAAATTTAAAATATAAACTCTAGGAAACCTGTAAGCAAAGGAAATTTGATGTAACATTCTTATGCAGTCACAAAAACAAGTGAATATATTTGAAGCTAAAAATGTGATACCATTACTAATGCAGTAAAATTCACTCACAACAGCTTGTAAAATGTACTGATCAGTCCAAAATGTAAGTGAAATTCACACCTTTCAGTCATTTTTAGGGATAATATAGCGGTACAATTATTAATAATAACAACTGTTTTCTAGATGCATTAAGAATGCTTCTGTACCTGGTGGACAGTGTAGACCCTGCAGATACACAGGCTGATTTGGCTACTCTGGTCAGACAGGCCATAAGCCCCATTTTGTTATGTGCATAACAATAAAGCTTTGATTGTGTTGAATGTTTAATTCTAGATTGCGGGTGGTGGTGGAGGTGGTGGCAGAATTGCCGTGTACGTTGACACAGAAAACACCTACCGTGGAGAATATCGAACATTCGGAGGAAAAGGTTTCTCTGAGAGTGGAGGCTCGGGTACCGTCTTCGTCAAAGCTCCAGTGGTAGCCAACGGCACACAGGTCTCTTCTCTCTATGTGGACAATGATAACTCTGTGCCAAGAGATATCTACATCAGCAATGTGCTACAAGATAGCTGCAGGACTTACATAATCACGGCTAATGGTGATACCAGTGCAGACATGACGTTTGATCATGTTTACATCAATGGCGGAGGTCATCTAGCTCTCAGGAAGACTGCAACAGCCAAAGTGGATGTGACAGTTAGTATGCTTCATGGAGACTTGTCAGGAATGATCCATACGTCTGTGGATCAGAAGATCTCCATTGTAGACAGTGACAGTCCTATACCAGCTTCCTTCCGAGTCTATGATACCGCTACCATACAACTCCCAGCTGGTAAGTGAACTGTTCTTTAAATTGATATTAAGATCTTGTGACTAGAACTAACAACACTTTCCCATATGGTCTACGTTAAATCGTTTGTGGAGCAAGTCTAGATCCAGATCAGCCAGCACATCTGTGCCTCCATGATCAGAATCTACAATGTTCAACCATGCGTTAAAAGCCGTTAATTTAGTAAAGGGTTAAGTAAAAGTTTTACATTGTGTGCTTGCTTAAAAACTGTCATTTTTGTTCCATTGAAGAAATTTTTAGTTATTAAATTACAACATATTACAGTAAACATTTTTCTCAAAAAAGTTATAGAAATGAGTTTATTTCTGCTTTTGGCAAAAAAAATCAACTATTCATTTTTTACCAGTGCAATTTGAAATAGGCCTTTAATTAAATCTATTTTACTAAAAACTAAAACATTTTAAAATATTTCATTTTTGATTTCAGAGCTATACTTCAAAGATCTGATTTATACAGACATCTACATTGACGGAAGAATAGACGGAGTTCAGAACCTTAGTCTAGGACAAGGAGTCAACTTTGTCATTGGGGAAAATGTAAGTTAGAATATAATTGTCATAGTTACGGATTTATTATGGAACAGTCAGCTGCAGATAGTTAATAAATAGGGATGGGAACGGTTATCCGGATAACCGAATATCCGAATAGTAAGATCGTATCCGGATACCATTCTCGTATCCGAATACCCTCAAATTCGTACGAATTTAATTTCAATATTTTGTTCAAGGTTTGTAAAATATAACTTAAACTGGTAAATCTTTCTAAAACTCGCTACACTGCTTGCACTAATCTCGATACTGACATGGTTTTCCCCAGGCGTAACTCGACCGGGATGTCTCAGCAGGGTTGACAAAGAGGTGTTAATTGTTTGTAAAGTGGTTAATTTGAAGACAGGAAGATCTGTATTCCAGACCGTGATCTTTTGTTTTGTTGATTGGTGTACCTTGAACAGAGCATGTTAAATGACACCTGTCAAGTTGCAAAAACTTGACTATTTTCGTTAACGAGAACAAACCTCAGATTATTGACAATTTATTGCAATAGAATTTTGAGCAAATATAATCTTGACAGTTTGTTATTTTGACATGACCGCATTAAAGACTTGAAAGGAAAAAATCATTTAACGTTAGTCGCCGATATTAAAAAATATTAGATGATGCAATTAACTATTACCATAACTTTTACATGTATTTTTAACCCGATACATGTGATTTATCGAGAATAGTAGTAGCTTATTTTTTTTCAACTCGTTATTGACTTAAAAAGTTAAGTCGTTGGGTCCGAATTTTCACTTATATTTTGTTTCCGTGATATACCCGGTAGGTTGGTCGAGGACTCAAACGATCGTGATATAGTGTAACGTTTGTGCTTTTTAAATTTAAAATATTATCAGCAAAATTTTCTGTGGCCGATAAAATGATACGGTTATTCGGATATTATCCGGATACCGGATACGGTTATCCGAATAGTGATTTAGGTTTCCGTTCCCATCCCTATTAATAAAATCTCACAAAACAATATGAAATTTACAAACAAGTGATATGGTCGTCCAAGTAGGCATTCCTGTTGAACTTAATGTACTTATGATGTACCAATTATCCCTTTATATAATTATACAGGTTTTATTACATGTGCAAACAGTATAGCTAGTACAACCATACTGTCTGATCTGGTTCTACACTGGTAACTTCTTGATCAGAAATAATCTAATGAATCTAATAGCAAACTGTGTAGATCCTGATCAGATTGCACAGATGTGTGAATGGAGTGAAGAATTAACCCTTTTTCCCATAGACACACCTTCATTGCATGGGCGAACAGTTTAGATCCAGATCAGCTGGCACATCCGTGCCATCTGATCAGGATCAAAACTGTTTGCTATTAGATTAATTAGGTTATTTCATACCAAAATGTGACCAGTGCATATCCTGATCAGACAGCACGGATGTGCCGACTGATCTGGATCTACACTAGTCGCACATGCGTAAAAATGCATATATATGGAGTAATAGGTCATTTTCAATACTCTGTGAATTCATTTCCGTATGAGGTACTTGCTTATGTGAATTTCATGTGGACTCGCATTCATATGACTTTCAATCACCTTCTTCCCACATTTCAGGGTTTCACAGCTGGTTACAGTAAGCTGACGTTTGCCTTTGAAAATGTTCAGATCTACACTGACGGAAAAATGTCCTCTTCCTACGTGGATGAGTTTATGCCATCCCTTGTCCTGGAAATTGCCAATGAATTAAGATTACATGCTGGAGCGATCATTGAAGTAGGTGTATTTTAGTGACTTCTTTAAACACAAATACACAATTTAAAGCTTAATGATATTATTGTTATTGTATTATTATTGATATTTATTGAACCATCCTATCAGGATTCCCTCAGTTTGCTTCTTTTTCAGAAATAACTTAAATGAATCTAAGAGCAAACAGTGTAGATCCTGATCATACAGCACAGATGCGCCAGCTGATCTGGATCTACACTGTTTGCCCATATGATAAAAGTCTGATCTATGGAGTACAGCGTTAATAGTTCAGTTTGACTGACTTTCTAAGCTTTTGTTACTCCAAAGTGGGGTGTTCAGTGATTATAAAAATGTTCTGTACATTGTTAACATTGACAATGAACCATCCTGTTTTTCAGGCCCCCTGGGTGAAGGTTAATGCCGCAGGTGGCAAGATCCAGATTGACTCTGCCAGTTTGATAAATGCCAGCTCTCAAGCACCAAAGAATATACCCCAGAATGGTGTAGCTACTGATGCTGGAGGTATAATATTTTGAATTTTAAGAGACATGAAACAGCTAAAATACTTAGTTATGATGTGCTTTTTTCAGTATTTAAGCCATATTGTGCCATTTCTGTGTCATTCTTTTGAAAATACATAGAGACCTAATTTTCGGTGGGTCCTTTCTTCAGTCCGCAACAATAACTTTGCCATTTCTTTATATTTGAAGCTATCTCATTTTATTGGTGATGAAGGTAAAGTTTAAATCTTTTGCTCAAGTTCACACTTGAGTTATCTCCCTTGGCTTTCATCATAAAAACTAAACTTTGACTGCAGTTTTGCCATTTCTTGATATTTCTTTGTCAAAGTTTCAAACTTTATTGCTTTTAACAACAAGGTCATAAAAAAGCCAAAATCTTTAGTAAAATTTCTAATTTTAGAGAGTTATGCCTCTTTATGTACTTGAATTAATAAAAAAAACTGAATGATTTGTTCATCAAACTTTTAATTTATTTTGCTAACGACAACAAAGTTGTGATGTAGTCAGAATCTATAGGTCATGAGTCACATTAGACAGAATTTATATTGAAGTTTCCTTTAAGCACTTAGATTTTGTCACAGTGTGCCTAAGGGCATCACAAGTGTTCAGCTGAACAACTGTATAGTTATTGAAGTTGGGGCTTCCTTATATAAAAAATGTCAGTTTTGACCAAGACCACTAAATAACATGGATTAGCCTTGTTGAACATAGATAATATGGTATTATGTGTTGCAGGTGGCTCTGGTGGTGGTAATGGTGCTGCTGGAGGTCAGGGGTCATTCCAGGACTATGTGGGACCACCCCCAGATTATGGTTCCATCTACAAACCCAAAGAGTTTGGTGGCAATGGTGGCTCGGGTGGAGGATCCACGTCAGATCTGAGGTGTTCACTGTCTGCCAAACAGCCTGGTGGAGTAGGAGGTGCGTTCCCAGTTTGTTGCTATTTCACTGTAACTGAAACTGAATAGGTGAATTTAGGAAACTGAGTTTATGGTCACTTTTCATATAATTTAGGTGGATCCAGAATGTCATGTTGGAAGGGTAACACTTTGGAGGTGCAACTAAGAAAGTACTTCCCCTCGATAAAAAACAACTAAAAATACTTTTTCAATAAATTTGTGAATGTTTGAGATCATTCCAAAAAGAAGCATGACTCTGTATGACATAGTTTGAAATTTTATGAACATTTTATTTAAAGGTGGTGTGATAGAACTATATGCTGATAGTTTACTGCTGGATGGAGAGTTGAAGGTCACCGGCGGCAACAGTGGTGGGCCCAGAGCCGGTGGAGGCGCTGGAGGAAGTGTTCTCATTGATGTAAACACCCTGTCTGGTGATGGAACAATATCAGCCCAAGGTGGTTCCCTTGGAATCTGGACGCCTGCTGCTGCTACAACTACCACTATGGCAACACCGACTACTGCCAATGCAACAGCAACAACTACCATGGCTACAGCAAGTACCACTGTGGCTACAGCAACTACCACATCTGCTAATACTACACTGGCTCCTACCAGGGGTGAGCAGATAAGACTTTAATTCTTTGATGAAATGTCTGTAGACTTCACTTAACAGCTTTCATTATTCTTAACAGTGAATTAAAGTGGATATTAGCCACTCATTAAGGTGCAGTAACGAGTTCTGTAAACCTCCCACAATCCTTCAACTGTCGAGAAACAGTCTGCTTATGTGGATTGTTAATATTCACAAAAGCTTATGTAAATTGTAAATATACTAGTACATATAAAAGAAGCTAAACCAGCTTAAAACTGTAATTTGGTCCGATGGCCTAACCTCTCTACTTTCAATTTCAGCGCCCCCAAATCCAAACTGCCAGGGAGGTGGAGGTGCTGGTGGCCGTGTGTCCCTCAACTTCAACCATGAAACCTTCTCTGGCAAGATATATGCCTATGGTGGGTCAGGACATGAATGTGGTGGTGCCGGCACTGTGCTACGACATGATAAGGACAACAGCACTAACAAACTGACGGTGAACAATGAGAATGTATGTACGCCACACAACTCCAGGGTGGAATGGACCCAGCTGACTTCCACACACAGGGGACAGCTTAGCTTCTACACTTGGCTGTTTGATGATACCACATCGCATCAACACACTTTCCAGGTTTGTTGACACTGAAAGCTTTGTTGAGAAATTTAGCATTTTTTGTAGAAATAAGTAAAATGTGAACTATTTCATAAGTCTACACTTAAAAGTTTATCTTTACAATCACATCAAAAGTTATAAAGTAAAATTTGTATTTTTGTAGAAATTAGTGAAATATGAACTATTCCATAAATGAATATTGAAATTATATCATCGCTATTCATATCAAAAGTTATTAAAGTACATAATTCAAAAATAGCCTTTTTGAATATTTCTTATTGCTTGTGTTCAAGAAACATGGTGCAATAGAAAACACAAAGTTTCTACCTTCTTAAACAAAGGAAGGTATGCCAGTTAATTTCTGTAATTGTAAACATCATTATGGTTTTGTTTGGCAGAGTAATATGATTAATATAAGTAATGCTATAGGGTAACCTCAAGTTAAAGAGTGTAAGCAGGTGTTGCGTTGATATTTTCAGGAAGTTCACCTGAGTGGTCAAGCCCAGCTTGCCCTGTACAGAGTAAATGGTCAGACGTTCACACAGACTATAGAGGTCAGGAAGACAGTGGGAGACAAGTCTGGAATATGGCATGTTGGTATGTACCGCTATTGGCTTTCTGTCCCAAGATCATAAAACTAATATTGGAGACAGACCCCAAATCACAAGCATTTGACTTGCTGAAATTGGTGACTGGTGGCCATTTCAGCCAATCAGATGCTTGAGATTTGGAACTGGTCTCCAATCTTTGTTTTATTATCTTGGGCCTTGAGCATAAATTTCATCAAACTTGGTATTCAGATCTTAAAGGCAGATTTCACTCAATGGCTATAACTCATAAGATTCAACTTTAATCAGGTTACTCATAAGATGTTAAATTTTATAGAAGGTTACTTTTGAATACATATACCCATAAGACTAAAATCAAACAGAGTTTCTCATTAATTTTTATTGGGTTACTCATTGGATTAAAATAAATTTCAAATGACATTATCACAAGAAAAACAAAGCCTTATAATAAATTGAACAGCTCTCTCTACTGTTCAGAAGATATTCTTGTTAAAAAGAAGAACAACAACAAAGAAAAAGTCATAATATATGTTTTTTCTGCGACTATATTAGTGGATTTGATGCTTTGCACTCTGACATCTGTTAGTGCTAATCGTTGCTTACCTTGTATCTAGGTTTCAGATACTAAATGTTCTACAATTTACATTCTGTAGGGCCGTACCAGGAGTTTGCTGCTAGTTTACCTGACGACAGTCCTGAGCTGCAGTTTGGATTGTATGTGTATGAAAATGGTGTAATGGAGGCAGAACAGGTTCTTACAGTTACCGGTATAACTATAGTGAATGAAGGTTCTCTTAGCGGTGTGGAAAATCTTGTGATCGGACCTAATGGAAAAATCATTCTCAGGTAAGTTATTTTCTGCATTTTGCTGTTGTTCCATGTGGGCAAACAGATTAGATCCAGACTACACTGTTGGCTTTAAAATTTATTATATTACTTCTGTGCCCAAGGTTATAAAACTGAGCATGGAAACCAGTCTCAAATCTCAAGCATCTGATTGGCTGAAATGGCGACCAGTCGCCATTTCAGCCAATCAGATGCTTGAGATTTGAGACTGGTTTACAAACTCAGTTTTATAACCTTCAGCCCAGATCATGAAATAACAAGTGTTCATCCAGATCAGACAACACAAATGTGCAAGGTGATCTGGATCTACATTGTTTGCTCGTGTGATAAAACCTTTCCATTTGAAAAAAAGGGTTAAAGCAATTAATAAAATTTAAGAATAATGTAATATCATTTAATTTCGTGAGGACGAATTTTCGCGCAAAACCTGTAAATAACAATTTCGCTGGGGCATAAATTCACGCAACTGTAGTTTTCTATAAAGAAACACTGTTAAATGGTTTAATTTTGCTGGGGTTGAATTTCGCGCTCCTGCCATGGTGGGAAATGCGCGAAAATTAAACCCGTGGGAAATAAAATGATTTAACAGTAGTTGAATTCCTTTACAGACCAGATGCCAGTGGCAGCATACCAGTTATTACATTTACCTCGGTGACTGTACAAGGTGGTGGTACCCTGGTTATAGAGACGGAGGGTCATGGCATGAAACTTGTGGGAACCGACTTCACGGTGCAGAGCGGTGGCACTGTGGAAGCTGATAATCTACATGTGCAAGCAGACACTCTAACAGTGGAAGATTCTGCCTACATTAAAGCTGACAAACTGGTGAGATTATTTGTAATTTAGTAAGAGACCAAGTCTGCAACCTTGAGCATATGATTAGGTGAAATTGAGATCATACTCTCAACTGACCAATCAGAAGATATTTTAAAGACTTGTCTCATATATCTTTTAACCCTTTCCTCTATAGATACTCCTTTATTGCGTGGGTAAAAAGTTTAGATCCAGATCATCCGTGCCGTCTGATTAGGATCTAAACTGTTCGCTGTTTGATTTCATATGTTTTTTCTGACCAAAATGCAACCAGTGCAGATCCTGATCAGACGACACTATATCCGAAGATAGCACGTCCATGTCTAACCTTAATTTTGTTTGAAAATGTATGATGTTCCAAAATCAGTGAAACAACGTTCAAGGGCTGAAATTTTGTATTGTACTCGGGTGGGGATTGGTGGAAACATTACCAAATTGTTATACCACCACAAACGAAGTTTGAGGGGGTATATAGGTGTGAGCTTGTCGGTCGGTCAGTCGGTCGGTCAAATTATTCGTTTCTGGGTGATAGCTCATGAAAGGCTTGACAGAATTAAATAATTTTTGGTACACAGGTATATCATCATAAGATACAGGTCAAGTTCGATTTTGAGGATTTTGAGGCATGTGGGGTCAGTGTCAAGGTCACTGTTACTAAAAATAGAAAAATGCTTTTCAGACGATAACTACTGAAAGGTATCGTCTATTTTAAAAATTGTTGGTACACAGGTGTAACATCACAAGATACAGGTCAAGTTCAAATTTGGGGCTTGAGGGGTTAATGTCAAGATCAGTATTACTAAAAATAGAAGAATGGTTTCCTGATGAAAACTCATGAAACACTTCACAGATTAAATCCTTTTTTGGTAAATAGATGTAACATCAGAAGATACAGGTCGAGTTCGACTTTGGGTCCTGTGGGGTCAATGTCAAGGTCACTGTTACTTAAAATAGAAAAATTGTTTCTGAACGATAACTCATGAAATACTTCATAGATTAAATTTTTTTTTGTGACACAGATGTAACATAACAAGATACAGGTAAGTTTGACTTTGGGGCCAGTGGGTTCAAGGTCAAGGTCACTGTTATATAAACTTCAAAACTTCATTTCCACTCAGTAACTATAGCTTGGAATGAGATTTTTAAATGAAATTTGATGTATTGGTGGTTTTTGTGAAGATGACTTTTGGGATTCAAAGTAAGACTTGTGGGGTCAAGGTCACTGTTACTAAAAATAGAAAAAAAAACTATATATGCTCAATAAGTTTGGTTCGGAATGAGATATTGTGATGAAAATTGCTATATAGGTAGTGTCTGTGAAGACAAAACTTGGTATTGAAATTGGGCCTGATGGGGTCAAGGTCACTGTTCACTGTTACTAAAAATAGAAAAAATGGTTTCTGGATGATTTTTCATGAAAAGCTTCACATATATTAACAATTTTTTGGCACACAGTTGTTTGATAAAAGTTAAGTAAAGGTCACTGTTACTGACATATTCAAACCATTAATGCTCAATAAATTTAGATGGAATGAGATATTGTGATGAAACTTGCTGTATATGTGGCTACTGTGAAGACGACACTTCTAATTGAAAGTGGGGCACATTATGCCATTGATTCGAAGCATTCCCAGTTCAAGTATCAAGCACACATGTGGGGGTATTTAATCACTTTCAGTGATAATTCTAGTTGTAACAGGATTTAAATGAAAATAAATGTCTAAAATTGTGTTATCCTAAAGCAGCGTACATCAAAACATTTTGCTTGATTACACGTTTTATTTGCTTCTTCCACAGTTTGAACCATGATCTTTTGTACTTTTGGTGTTCTCTATGTTGCTACGTTATTTGTATATAATTCCTCTCTTGTCATTAAGGCTGTTCGTACTAATGGAGGACCAGGTAAAGGAGAGAATGGCAGAGGTGCCGGTCATGGTGGCCAGGGTGGTAAAGCTACCAATGTGGTCTCTGGCTCTAACTCCACTTTGCCCTATGGCGGTGGTATGTACTACGGTGATGTTGTGGCGCCCTCTGATGCCGGTAGTAATGGAATCTTCAAGGACTTTGTGAACGATGTTGAAGTTATTGGTGGCGGAGTCTTGAAATTTGACATTGCTTCAACTGCCAACATTGACGGTAGGTTTTCTGCTTTGAATGTTACCTCAAGATGGAAACAACTTCTCACATCTCAGAAACTTCCCAAGGCTATCTACTGAACATTTCATGATGCTTAGTTTACGGATGTAATGAATTATTTTCTTACATCTTTTTGGAATTATATGTTTAATATGTCTTGAATCTTGTATTTAATCTCCACTTTTTCCACTCTTTATTTGTAACATTTTTCACTATCTTGTAGCAAGTTTTTACAAAACTGGTTGGTTCATTGCTTATCTGTTTGCTCAATGAAGAAAGCTTTGTTTCAGTAATATACACCTTATAAATACTGAGAATAACTATAGCTTACAGCATGCAACACCTCCTTCACTCCATGGGTTATGGCTTTTATCCAATAGGCAACCAATGTAGATCATGATCAGCCTGCACTTCCTTTCAGTCTGATCAGGATCTACACTGTTTGATTTTAGATTTAGTAGAAGCAACCATTGTAGATCCTAATCAGACTGCAAGGGTTTTGTAGGCTGATCTGGATCGACACTGGATCCCAAATGAAATAAAAGTTGTGTCCTTGAAGTAAATGGTTGCCAGGTGTGTAATGTGTATACTGTGATTGCAGGTGTGATCAGCAGTAATGGTGAAGCTGGTACCAGTCTGGCAGGTGGCGCTAGCGGTGGTAGTATCATACTCAACACTGTTACCTTCAACGGCAAGGGCAGAGTTACTGCTAATGGTGGACGGGGTAAGGAATTAAGTTTGTTATATTTTATAGGATAGTCTATCTTAATATAGTGATAAAACCATACTAAATCACAGTTTAGAGCTTTTCATAATATTCTAGTTGTTGTAATATTGTAATTGGTCTTAAAATTACACATAAATAACATGCCAAGACACTTTTTTGGTCAATAATATTGTGAATAATTATGAAATATTTTCATAGGTGTAGTGAAATGATCATGTTCTTCATTGAAAACATTTATCATATGTTTGGTTCTGTTCATTCCTGTATCTTTGAAAATGATCATATGTTTAATAAAAATGTAAAAGATTTTATGTGTTGATTGTTTCAGGAACTGCAACAACTGGTGGTGGTGCTGGTGGTAGAGTTTCTATCACATACACCGACTCCGAGTTTACTGGTTCCTACACCGCATATGGTGGCAGATCTTCACATAGCACAGGTGGTGCTGGAACAGTGTATGTAGCCGCTAATGGGAAATCTAAACTCTATATTGACAACAAGGCACCTTATACTGTAGGGGTAAGTTTTCTTAAACTCATGGGTTTAGCATAAGTCAATTGTGTTTTATTTCAGGATTGAATGGATATTTGATGTTTTCATTTGGGTATGGAAAACAGTTGGGTTGTTTAAAGTGTATGAAGCCCGAAGGGCTTCTCGCATACTTTAAACAATCCAACTGTTTCTAATTCCCAAATAAAACCATCAAATATCAATTCAATCCTTATATTTACATGCATTATTACTCTCATTAATAAAGAAATTATTAGAAGAATTCATGATGCTAGGGCTTTTTCGAATGGCTGTTGGAACAGCCATGTTGACAACAAAGTGAATGATGGCACGCTTTTTCGCAGCAACTTGTGGCAAAACGAGCGTGCATCACATGTCAAAACATTGTGCAACGTCCAAAAAATTGTGAATGGTTCTACTATAGCTACGCCTTTTAAAATAATACTTCACACTGTTTACCATCAGAAATAATGATTTGTTAGATGAATAAGACTTCATCGTAGAGGACGATGTTGAAGTGTAAATGTTTCAAGATTGGATCGATATTTTATCACATTCATCAGGGTTAAGCATTAGGGTTGTTTAAAACATGTGAAACAACCCAAATGTTTTTATATCTCGATGAAGGTTATAAAATATTGTATATCTTTTGTGTTAAATAAAAAATTTGTTTGCTTGTATCTCATTTAAACAAGTAAAAGGATAAATGAATAAAATGATTATCTGTTATAGGCAACTATTCAAAGCTATGTTGTGACAGGGGTAGCAGACTATGATTCTGGTCGTACATGGATTGTTTTCCCGTCGTCTGGTTCCCTCACTGTAGACCAGCTCTATTTATTCAATGGAGCTCATCTTGCCCTGGAACCAGCTGCTAATCCTGCAAGTGCTCAGCACAGTTTCACCACTGAGGGTTTCTATGGTGATGGATTCGTTACCGATGCTTCTAAACTGGGAACAGTTCATGTTGGGCCCAGTCAAACTTTCACTGTCAGGTATCACCTTAATTATACACCTCAAAATATTTCAGATATTTGTGTCTTTTACCAGTACTAAATTTTGTACTTTTCATTATTCAATTAATATCTCTTACACAAATATGTTAGCAAATCTTTATAAACATAGATTAATTTAACATGTTATGAATATAAACCCATGCAGAAATAGTGCCAAACTTTGTTCATTAAAGTTAAAATAGTTCACAGTAGCAAAGATTTTAAGTAATCTTGTGGCTTGAAATGTCTTACAGATATGTTCCAGGTGTAAAAAACAGATTCTTTAGTAGAAGATACCTATACTAATGAGTTGGTGTATGGAGTATATTTAATAGGCATCTTAAATTGAATACATTGTATTTGTTAAAAACAAGAAATGTGGTATCATTTATTTTCACATTGCATGAATTTTTGTGCAGATGGAGTAAATGACATTTTAGCATGGTTATAAATTCGCACATTTATATCATCATTTGATGAGCTATTACATAGTTTTGTTTAGATGGGGTATGATTTTGTGTACATTCCATACCACAAAAATGAAACCAGCATCAAATATAACATACCAAGGTTATACTTTTTCACTGTTGTTTTTTTTCTGTACTTTCTTACTCCAAACTTGATGCAAGTTTCTTTGAGCAAATAAACATTTTTCTGGGTTATTTTATTGACAGAGCCATAGACCTGTATTTCCCGGCCCATGCTATGGTATATGAAAGTGGTTTGTTAGAGATGCCTTCCAAGGTGAAGTGGGTCAACTCGGACAATACAATCTATGGTACTATTGGTGGTATCACCGAAATGACTCTGATCAAGTCTACAGTTGACCTGAAGAAGACCAGTAAAACACAGGTAAGTTGGATGTTTGTTACATCTTAGCATAGACTGGCCAAAGGACAAGGACCTAAGATTATAAGAAAGACAGGAGACCAGTCTCCAGTTCTTAAAAGCTGGGCTTAAGATTATAAAACTGAAATTGTAAACCAGTCTCAAATCTCAAGGGTCTGATTGGCTGAAATAGCAACTGGTCGCCATTTCAGCCAATCAGATGCTTGAGATTTGAGACTGGTTTCCATGCTCAGTTTTATTACCTTGGGCACTGATTGGTTAAAATTAAGCTCAGTCTAAAAACTGACCTATCAAATGCTAAAGTTTTGAGACTGGTTTCTAATCTAATAATTATGAATCATCCTACCCATAATAACATGCTGGAATTTGTAACTAGTGTTCACTCATATCAATCACTGCAACAACTGGCGTTGTCTTGCTTGGAGTTACCCCAGATATTGCACGCGAAAGCATATGTATCTATGTATTAGCTGAGCTCTGCATTTCTATTCATTTTTGTACAGTAAATTTAACCCATTATACCATATATACAGTTTTTATCACATGTGCCATCTGATCTTGATCTACACTGGTTGTTTCCTGGTCAGAAATGACCTGAGGATTCTAAAAGCGAACAGTGTAGATCCTTAGATATGCTGGCTAATTTAGATCCACACTGTTCGCCCATGCATTGAATGTAGATTCTATGGAGTAAAGGGTAAATATAAATATTTTATAGATAACATTAAAGTATGGATTCTGTCTGAATATGGCAAAAAACAAAACAAGCAGGGCTCTCAAAAGACTTGCAAATCAGGGAGAATTTTTGTCATAATTTTACTGAATTATGGAGAAGTTTGGAGTCAACAGCATTCATTCTCTATATAGCACATAGAAAATGAGTTCTCCCATAGCTCTAAGAAGCGAGGTCTGGTCACCCAAGTCTCCCTCTAGTGAGAGCCCTGACAAGATAGGGTCACTTATATCATGACACACATTTACTATTAACAGGGCAGCACAATAGATGGCAAATACACCATCTCAAGAATCAATGTGATGGCAGACGGTATTTTAAAGATGACTGAAGACATTCAGTATCGACTCATCCTCAGCAGCCTCTATGTGGCGCCCTCTGGGGTCATCGAGGCAGCTGATTTACTGGTGCAGACCACAGATGTGCTGATAGAGGAAGGCGGTGTGATTGATCTGAGTGAAAAAGGCAGTGCTGCAAAGACTGGATCAGGTATAAAATATAGATTATCTCATGGGGCACAGTGTAAATCCAGATCTGAACAGGATATGCCGGCTGATCTGGATATACATTGATTGCGTTTTAATTAGTTTATTTATGACCAAGAAGCAACCAGTGTATAGATCCAGATTAGATGACATTAATGTACGTGCTGATTTGGATCTAGACTGGTTGCAAATTCAGTTAAACTTCTATATGAAATAATGGGATTATCCACATTAAATATACATCTTTGCAACAAAGCCAGTAAAGAGAAAGCACATCAAGTAACAGATGTTAAAATCAGTGAACGAGAAGATAATAAAAACCAGTCACTTTGATGACATTTTCATTTCTTATGCAGTTGATCTGAAAAACTTGAGAGTGGATTTGCTTAAGACAACTATTGAATGTGAATCATCACATTTGGCTTTATTTTCCCACAAGTCCAGTTACTCCTACAACTATTTTTATATTTTGGGTCCTTTTAAAAATGATCACTTTTTCAGCTTTAGTCAATTGATTTATTTCAGCAGCAGAGATTTTAAGAATTTCCAGTTAAAAACTAACAGTAAGAGACTTCATTAAAATTATCTGGTATAAAATTACAGGCTATCTTGAAAACTACGGGTCTGGTCATAGTGGAGAAGGTGGCGGTTACTTTGATTCCACTGCTAATGTCAACAAACGTGGTCTGGCCTTTGATGACTTCAAGGCACCGTCGGAACCTGGGTCCGGCAGTAACTTGGCAGCCGGAGGTGGAGTTATCAAGATTGAGGCTTCAGGCACAGCTGAGATTCAGGGTGAAATAAATGCCAAGTATGTGTTCACTAGTTTACTTTTCCTACATTGAGTGAATAAAAGATGACAAACTCAAATCTTCTACTACTAACTGTTTAGAGTTTATTTGACTCTCGGGTGAATGATATTATACCAACATTTGTTATAAATGAAGTCCAAGTTTGACGGAAAAAAATGATGTCTGAATCAATATAAACAATGTTTATTTCACACAAAAATCAATTTGATAAAAATTAAGAAAACATCTGTAGAGTAAAAGGTTAACATGGGTCTTTTATTATATTACAGTGGTGGAAGCGCTACATCCTATGGAGGAGCCTCGGGCGGCAGTATCTGGATCACATGTGCAACATCCAAGATTGGAGGTACTGACAACAATGTTATCATTTGTAAATGAAGTAAATGAAATAACTGTTAAATTCACAAAGTAATCTCAGATGTAGATTTAAAGCAAATGGAACAGTCCATGATATCATATTGTAACAATTATTCATTTATAATTACAGAATTGGGCAGGAGATAGTAAATAGTTTGAAATGTACATGATTGTTGTATATTTTTAACATTTAAAAAAACTATGTAGCCCACATAATATATGGCCTTATTTCCAAAAGTGTTTTAACATTGCTTACTTTTGTCATGCAATGCTCTGATACATGTTCATGTATAATACCATTGCTGTGTACTGTTAGATCATTATGTATCACAAATAAATTTCGCATATTTTGCACTGGAGTATATGCTGAATTTAAACCCAAGCTAAAATTATGTTTTACAAGGTTAATACAATTGCACAAAGTTATGCCTGCATAGATATATCATTAATTTAATTTTATGGCTTTTGCACTAAAATTTGTTTCCTCAAAATTAAATAAATGATACCACAACATTTATTATGTCTTTGAAGGTATAATCCACACCGATGGAGGCTCTGGCACGTCTGGTGGTGGTGGTGGTGGTTTTATTGCCATATACTTCACCAGTGGCTATGTTGATGATCGTTACATCACATCCTATGGAGGGACAACTTCTAGTGGAGAAACAGGAGCTGCTGGAGTTATCTACCTTCAGCAGAATAATGACAGAAAGGTGCGTAGCAAATGTGCTAATTTTAAAAGAAGGGTGAAATTCTTCATGATGTTCTTTTGTTATTTGTTTTTAATTTACTGGAAATAATAAAAAACAATCTATGGATTTTTATACTTAAAAAAGAATTATCAGTTGGGTGAGAAAATATCTTTATATTAATTACACAGTGTCAAATTTGGAGTCCGCAATCATAGATTCTAAAAAGTGTTCAGTGCTACTGATATAAAATTTTATTTTTCACAAATTTATATTCTGTATTGATTTTTCAAGAGCCAGAGTCAATGTACACAATAATGAAGGAGCTAATCCTTTGATTGAAAGCAAAATATTGTTTGTAAGTTAACGAAAGAAAATTAAACTTTTACCTCATATATATGGGGTTTGTTCTCTGTGTAAACAGTGTAGATCCAGATTACACTGCACATATTTGCGATCTTATCAGGATCTACACTGTTAACATGTTGGTCAGAAATAACAAGACAAATCAAAAGGCGAACAGAACAGTGTAGATCCTGATCAGATAGCACAGATCCTTGAATAACAGCCATATTTCTTGTATGAAAGGATTAAACCTTTTAACTGTTTTGTTTAGGCCCTGATCAAGAGTAAGGATGCCTCAAATGCTCTGTCCACGTTATCTGTTCTACCGTCTGCTGCAAGCACCCAGCTTGATAAGATTGAGATCATTGGCCCGGCAACCGTTGGTTTCTTGGCAAGATCCACAACCCCTGCTCTCAACGCCCAGGTTGGGAAGATCATTGGCAATGATGGTTCACTAATCAGAATCGCCCAGTATGTTGATCTGTTCTGGGGCACTAGAGTTGGTATTGTTGACACATTGAGAGTTAACACAAATGTCCACGTTCAGCATAATGGTAAAATTGACTTGCCAAAGACTGTTATAATTGACAAAGGCTGGGTGCTTGATGTTTGTGGTACGATTTCCTCCAATACAAATGAGATGATCGTCCGTGAAGATGGCGCCC
This sequence comes from Corbicula japonica, assembly GCA_038501625.1. Lineage (NCBI taxonomy): Eukaryota > Metazoa > Mollusca > Bivalvia > Venerida > Cyrenidae > Corbicula > Corbicula japonica. Next base: position 8,308,049 of record JAZAYU010000017.1, on the reverse strand, counting down.
TGAAGATCTCTCACCCAGCAACAGATTTACAAATCAATACTTTAGTGATTGACTACCAAGGTCGTTTGGAAGGCTCGAAGTACTGTGACACAACCTTGAACAAGGTCACCCTAAAGTTGACATACTTTAATACCACTTCTGATTTCACCCTTGATACAGCCAGATTTTCACTTAGCGCCTCAAAAACTGGAACAGTGTCGCCAACAGGAAGTGCTTTGTCACAGACAAAGTGTCCTACAACAGCAAACCTCGTGATGAACCGAACCCAGACTTGCATTATGCCGACTGGCACCAACACATACACATCCATAACTATCCATCCTGGGGCAGAGATTGTGCTGAATGGAAGCAAAACTGGTGTAGACACCACTATCATCAATGCCCAAACAATTGATATCAAATTTGGTGGTAAGATCACAGGTGTTGGTACAGGTTACAAAACAGGTGGACCCGGTCAGGCTGCAAGTGCAAGCCAAGGTGCTACATATGGTGGTAGGGGAGTGAGTAACACAAAGGCAACCTACGGTAGCATACAGAGCCCAATGAGTTATGGCAGCAATGGTAACGGTGCAACAGACACCTCGGGTAGAGGTGGAGGCCAGCTCAAACTTGTTGTTACAAATACCCTAACCATTGAAGGCTCAATTGACATGAGTGCTGATTCAGGAAATGGTGGCAGCGGTGGCTCGATATGGGTTACGGCAAAAACCATTGAAGGAGATGGTTACATGAAGGCTGAGGGAAGTTCTGGTGGTGGTGGTGGAAGAATTGCAGCCATTGCCTCCACCTCGTACACGTTTACCGGAACACTGTCAGCCATTGGAGGTGAAACTGGTGGAAAGAAGGGCTCACCTGGTATGTTTGAAATTTTTAACTTTAACCCTTTCCTCCATAAAAACGCGTTTTTACGCATGTGCGACCAGTGTAGATCCAGATCAGCCAGCACATCTGTGCCATCTGATCAGGATCTGTGCTGGTTGCATTTTTGTCAGAAATAACCTAATGAATAAAAAAGCGAACAGTGCAGCTCCTGATCAGATGGCATGGATGTGCCGGCTGATCTGGATCTAAACTGTTCACCCACGCAATAGAGGTGTATCTATGGAGGAAAGGGTTAAATTGCTATTTCAGAATTGATGTAATGTACTGGGCTGAAGGTTATAAAACTGAGTTTGTAAACCAGTCTCAAATCTCAAGCATCTGATTGGCTGAAATGGTGACCAGTCGCCATTTCAGCCAATCAGATCCTTGAGATTTGAGACTGATCTCAAAACTTAGTTTTATGATCTTGGGCCCTGATGTTTGAGATTTGAGACAGGTCTCCGATCTTTATGATCTTGGGCCACGGTCACACAAAGTGCAGAATGGTACCATGTGCTATAAAATAAAGAAATCAATGGTACCTGTCAGCAACAATGAGAATGGAAAAAAAGTTTAAATATTTCTTAACACATTATTTTATTTGTTTTTTTTTATTGTTTTAATATTGAATTATCTTTTCCTAGTTATTTACCATCTTATTTTTAGTAACTGGGAAACAATTGAATTTTGATCTTCTTTCTTGTTCTTCTTTTGGCATTATATGGAGGATATTTGTATTTTTCAAATAAAAATTACTATATCCAATTTGTTCCGCCAAAACTTAACTTACAACTTATTAGTAAATAAGGAAAGCTAACAATGACTGTGATGCACCATAACAAAATGGGGCTTTTGTTACCTAAAATTTATCAGAACACTTTAGACTTATTTGACTCGATACTTTCGAACACTGAATTCAACACTGTAGTAAATAAGGAAAGCTAACAATGACTGTGATGCACCATAACAAAATGGGGCTTTTGGTCAAATGTTGGACCAATGTGGACCAAGATCAACCTGTGCATGCTTACAGTCTGGGCTGAAGGTTATAAAGCTGAGATTGGAAACCAGTCTCAAATCTCAAGGATCTAATTGGCTGAAATGGCGACTGGTCAGATGCTTGAGATTTGAGACTGGTTTCCATGCTCAGTTTTATGTCCTTGGGCACTGATTTGGGTCTACACAGTTCTGTCAGGTAGCATTTTGAAGGCATCAAGAAAACAGTTTAGATCCTTTTGAGACTGTGTAAGACCACAAGTTGTTCAGTCAACACTTACTCCAAAATCAAAAAGTCATGTTTTCTCATGGTGTCACATGTTTTCTGACATGGCATTGCATATGTTCCCATTTATTTCAGGTACTGTGTACATTCAGTATCCGGGAACCAGCAAGACAATCATATCAGGAACCAGTACAGAGACCTATCCATTGACCAATGACATGACAACCCTGAGTATCGAGGGCGGAGCTTCTGTTACTGTGGAGAACAGTGTTAGCATTGGGACACTGCTTGATGACTCCACAGAAGCTGCTTGTAAACTAACAGTACCTGCTGGCAACACACTGACTGCTACTGCCATGGGTATGTAGTTTATTGCAAAAAATGTAACTCCATAAGGAGCCCAAAAGCATTCAGCCAATTTGGGGCATGTCACCGAAAAAGATGTCTTTAAACAGTGACATATTCTTGAAATGATGACTTAAGTTTATAGACGACGTTGTTTATTTTGCATACTATAAATTAACAGTATAAATAGTCAAAATGTGTATGTCCTTTCTAAACATAGTAACCACAAAAAAACAGTATTTCTGATGTCATGCCCAATGTTAAACAATAGAGTTACTATATTTGGCATAGATTTGTGTATTGGGGGAATTATGTGAATTAAAGTTGTCAGTAAAATTTTATCATGCATAATATTCATGAAAATAATAAAATCCTCAAATTTATTTTATTTGTCTGTGCGAATATTAATCCCTTTGAATGGCAGTTTTTTCCTATAGCATGGCTGACTTCACAGTTTAAGCATAAACTTGAAGCCCACATTGACAGAAGTATGTGTTTCCTTCAGGTGATGCCCACAAAGGTTTTGCCTGTCAGATTGTGATAGAAGCCACTGGAGCACTTACCATGTCTGGCAACCTTCTTGTGTCTGGTGACCTTCCAAAACTGGACGTTTTAGGAACACTTACCACCAACAGTCTAACTGTGGACAACCATGGAATATTCAGTGTCGCATCAACGGGTAAAGTGGTAACCAGCTCTCTCCGGTTGTCAGCTTGGTCTGAAACCACAGTGGCATTAACTGCGGTGTTTGGAAGCAGTTCTAGCAAGGTAGCAGTTACTGATTTTGAGATTGGTTACGAGGCAAACATAACCTTCGAACACAGCGATCTGAATATAGAGTCTGCAAACTTTAAAATGGACTCCCTAGCTAAACTGATTTTAGAGGGAAATACCAAAAAAGTTACCATAACTACCAATGAGTTCATGCTTCAAGATGGAGCTGAGATCAGCGTTAGTGAGGGTGGTAACTTGAACTCAGGCACAGGGGCCGGATCATCAACAGTAGGTGCTAGCTATGGTGGTGAAGGTGGAGACAACCCAAGCACAACCTATGGATCAACAACAACACCAGTGGACTACGGCTGTGGAACTTCTGATGTCAGAGGTGGTGGTATAATCAACCTTGTTGTCACAACAACCGCAGAAGTTGATGGTTCCCTGCTAGCTGATGGCGGCGACTCTTCAACCACAGGAGGTGCTAGTGGTGGTACCATTTATGTTCGAGCAGCTACTCTACAAGGACATGGCAAGCTTTCTGTTAATGGTGGCTCCAGCTCTGTGGGAGGAGGTGGAGGCGGAGGCCGAATCTCACTCAAAGCTCCATTACAGTCTGACTTCTTAGGTGACGTGACAGCTCTTGGAAGTTCTGGTACAACCATGCATGGTGCAGCAGGAACCATTTATAAAGAGTACGAACAATCTGGAGGTTCTCAGATCAAGAAAGTTGTCATTGATAACCAAGACATGGTGACGGAAGCTCTGTCCCATATCAATGGAGCTGTTGCACTCACCGAGTTGGAGATTAATGGATATGGCCAAGTTCAGTTTGATGGTAACTCATCAACAGTTCAGATCAACACCATCACTGGGGACTATACTGGAACTCTCACAGTGTTTGCTTACCAGACCTTTGAGATCGCAACATCATATGGTACTCTGACCCCATATGCTTTGATGTGTAAGCTGATCATCAAGGAAAATGGAGTAGCAACAATTCCAGCAAAGATTCTGCTCACAGACGATGATGCAACTGGAACAGACTGGTATAATCTGGAAATCTATGGAACTGTCCTTGGTGTTCGAGAGATGACAGTCTCATCAGGTGGAAGGGTTATGATCCATTCTAAGAGTAGGTCTGGCCTCTCTTCAGGAAATCTGAAACCAGTTGGTACACTTTCTCTCAGCAAGATTGATGTGACAACTGACGCTCTTCTAGAGTTAAGTTTAGACAGTATGGATGCCTACACATTGGAAACCATCAAACAGTTTAATGTTAAATATGGTGGTACAGTGGAAGGCAGGAATCTGTTTATTAAATCACCGAAAGCTGAGGTAGCATATGGTGGAGTGCTAAGTGTAAATGGTGGGAACCTGCAAGCTGGAAATGGTGTCGGAGATTCCGGAACAACCGGTGCCGGTGGCAGTCATGGTGGAGCCGGTGGTGCTTCTGCTGACGATGTCAAACCGTCTTCAAATTACACCGGTATTCTCAATGGTGCATCTGAATTTGGATCTGCTGGTGGAGATGGTACAACAGACACCGGAGCAAGAGGTGGCGGATTTATCCAGCTTACAATTGCTACCAAGCTTACACTTCATGGTTTGATCAGTGCTGATGGTAACGGGAATGCTTCAGTTGATGCTGGAGGTGGAAGTGGCGGTGCTGTCTACATCGTTATCACTGGTGACATTGAAGGGTCCGGAAGGGTGTCGGTTACAGGTGGCAGTTCTGGTTCCGGTGGTGGCGGAGGTGGTGGCAGAATCCACATCAAGGTTGATGGAAGCTTTGACTTCCTTGGAGATTACCAACTCTGTGGAGGATCTTCCAACACAGGGCAAGCTGGCGGCTCAGGAACAGCCTTCGCTACCTTCCAGCGTACAGGAACACCTGGCTATGTCAATGTAGCGTATCTGGACAATTCGTGTGCCTCTGGGGCTGTAGATGGTGTAACCAACATTGACCTACCCGGAAGAAACTTGTATGAATTAGCCAACTTGAATATTGGAGACCGGACCAAAGTCTGGCTCAGCACGGCTAACTTGCACTTCAAGGCAAAGACCCTGACTTGTGGCTCTGGCAGTACAATACTCGTTGACAATGATGTGGTTTTCAGTGCTGATGTGGACCTCTCCTACAGTGCCATCACCTGCAGTTTTGATCTAAAACAGGATGGAGAGCTCCGATTGCCCAACTCTGTAGAACTCAAGGGAGAGTCCAGTACTCTTGAAGGTTTGTGAACTGTTTTGTTGCATTTATGTTTTGTTTAACATGCCAGGTTATAATTATTATATTTAGACCAGTATTATGCCAGACCCTTGATATAGTAAAAGTTTTGAGAAAATCGAGGATAATTGTAAGTTGTTTCCAAATACAGTAACAACTAAAATATCAAAAATGTCACCTAAGTGAGGTGCCCAATTTATACTTAATAAACTTTAACAATATTTAGTAGAACTTTTGTATTTACCTTGCAGGAATCTTGTCCAACATCCAGAACTTGATTATCTCCTCCTACCAGAAAGTGACCCTCTCAGCCAAGGCTCGAACCGGAGTCTGTTGTAACAGTGCTGGCGCACACACCTCCCTCTCCAATAAAGGAGAGTACAGTTTCTCAAAGTTTACTCTTGAGAGTTACGCTGAGGTCATTTTTGAGAAGGATCCTACCACCCTGAAAGGAATCCAGTTTGCCATTTTGGAGTTGCATTATGGGTCAGTTTTAATTGGTGAAAGCCTGGATATAACAGCCAATGATATTACACTACACCCCGGTTCCACTCTCAAACTACAAGGAGGTGGTTATGGACCTGAGCTTGGACCAGGAGCCGGTTCAGTGGTAAGTTTAATTTGTCTGGTTTAAAAAAAAGTTCAGCAGATGATAAAAGTAAATTTGACACTAGCAGGTTCTGACCTAAAAGTTTCCTAAGATTGACTGGTGTTAAACAATTTCAATTTTAACCATTAAAATGTTTAATAGAGCCATTTGCCAGCCAAATCAGAGCTCACTGTTGTAACTGACTGATTGATAGTATAACTAATGAGGCCAATATGGAGTAAAGAGTTCAGTTATAAACTACTGGTATTTTACTTTCTCTTTAGGTGAACACTATAGGAACAGGTGCTGGCCATGGTGCCCCTGGAGGTTCAAACTCTACGGACATTGCTGGTGGTGTAGCATATGACAACACACGCCTGCCCACACAGCCTGGCAGTGGTGGTGGCAACTCGGACTCTGGCTCAGGTGGTGCAGGTGGAGGATACCTCAAACTGTACCTGTATGGTACACTCACTGTAGATGGTAAGCATTATGTTCTTTCAGAAGTTTTGTCTGTGACATAGAGAGACTTAACATAGAAGTTTTTATTTTTTTTTAAATTATATAAAGCTTTTTAAGAAGCAGTTAACGTATTGTTCCATATCTATGACTTTTATTGCTCAAGAGAACACGTTCAATTTAGGTTCATTAGGATATTTCTCAACGAAAGAAAATAGTGCAGATCCAGATTTCTGCACAGATGTCATGTGCCAACTGCTCTGGTTATACAGTTGAACCTGTCTTAGCAGCCACCTGCATTCAGCAACCACCTGTCTCAAACAGCGAGTTTGAATATGTCTTAAACTGACATTTTGTTCTAATTTTTACCTGTCTTAAAGAGCCATCTAAAGTAGCCACTTTTTGTCACCCCCTTGTGTGGCTGTGAAATACAGGATTGACTGTACTCAGTTTGCCCATGTGATAAAGGTATATAATTATAAGGAGTGGTTATATTACTGCTGTTATAATACAGCTAACTGTACCAAAGGGAGTTATGATTAATTAGAAATCACTGAGATAAAGAGATAGAGATTTGTGTACTTCTATTATTATATTGTCCTAAATTCATGATTATCTTTGAGATCTACATTTTGTGCAGCTATTTAGATTTTGCAAGGTTAGGTAACTGGTGTTTACCCGAAAGTTTCTTCCCCTTTACTAGGCACTATTCAAGTAGATGGTGATGCTGCCAATGGCACCAATGCTGGCGGTGGTAGTGGTGGTACCATAGACATAACTACTCCAACCCTTGAGGGCAATGGTGAACTGAGGAGTAATGGTGGTGCTGGCAATGGCTATGGTGGTGGTGGTGCAGGGGGCAGGATAGTTCTCAGAATCTCTGTCACGTAAGTGCTTTTATTCCGTAGTAGCAAAAAAGGAACCAAATACACTGCGGATTTTTTATAACGTGGTATAGCGGGTCCATCATCCCGACCGCGTTAATATGTGAAACCGCGTTATATTTTCCCGCGCAAAATACATGTCCCGATTTTCCCGCGAAAAACACATGACCCGATTTTCCCGCGCAAATATACTACCTAATACACAACTAACGAGATTATGCATAATTCCACGTAACGTCATGATTCCCCACAATGTACTCGACAAATAATATTTCTTACAAGACATACAATTACCAAATTTCAAATAAAAAAGCAAAACGGCAAGAGCCTGACTAATAACACCAAGATCAAAATCGGATCAGCCTTAAATTATTGTAATGGAATTAAAGACCGTATATCGAGTTTGTTTAGATGCCTGCAGAAATTTCAATTATTTTCTGACACAAACTCTGACATTTATGAACGCAAATGTAAAATAAATATTAAAACACTAACCATCGTGAACATATTCCATAATTTATAAATTACATCCTAATTTTATCTTCAGTATGATATTTCAGTATTATTGCATCATCAACCAACTTAAACCAGCTAAAAAATGCCAAATGTCACGTACACACTTCTTGTAGATCAAACAATTTCATAGCAGAGCCGACAAAACATCACAGTCTCGATACGAGCCGACATTTTTCTTTGAAGTCGCATTTCATTGACAGGTATTATCGCTGTTTACCTCCATAGTCAAAAAATGCAACCTCTATGAAATTAACAAGAAGGCGGATCAAAGCAAAATGTACATCAATGAACTACCGACAGGTTTTAAAACATGATTGGGAATAATTTTTTGTTTCTTTCTGAATTGTGCGGATTATGTGATAATTATAGAGACAATCAAATTTAGTAATGGATCAATGATAAACAGTAAGTAAGCATTCACAAGTTTGCCTCGGGCTGATATCTGTCACTGGGAAAGGTGTTAAAACACGGTTGTTTAAGGGATAAAATGTGTGCGTCACTTATGTACATGTTACAATTGTGACTTCCGGTTTCAATTTATTTGCCGTTTTACGATCAAAAATGATTTCCGATTTTGAGTTTTTGCCGTTTCATGGTAAAAAATGGACTTCAAAAAAAAAAGGGGATCCACGGTACGACCGCGTTATAATGGACCGCGGAATTAAACGAACGGCGTTATAAAGAGTCCGCAGTGTATCATTTGAATGAGACTAGAGATCAGAAAATGAAAGTACCGTCATTGTTCGATTATATAAGCCGCACTCATGTATAAGCCGCACTGCCCCCACCCCCCACAAACCTGATGGAACAGATGAAAATGGCATAACAAAGTGTATAAGCAGCCAAACCTGTGTATTAGCCGCACCCATAACTTTTTACCGCCGAATTCTGGGAAAAAGTGCGGCTTATATTCAAACAATGACAGTAATAGTAGGCTGCCAACCATGCTGAGTTTATGTGATCTTGATCCCAGTTAATATTGTATTTTATATAGTTGTTAGTTTCTTGACAGATCTAGATGTCATAATACCCGAGCCGCAGGCTTGGGATAATAATATTATGATGCCCAGACTGGCGATATATCCTCACATATCCTGTCAAGAAACCAGAAATACTGTAAATCATTTTCCATGCAAGACTCTATTCAGAATAAAGTTTGGTTGTTCTTGGAAATTTACCACTGACTTCAGATTCACCACATTTAAAAGTTATTAAAAGTATGTGATAACCTTGCCTTTTATAGACAAGTTGAAAAATGCAACATGACATATAAGATTTCAATTTCAGCAATGACTTTACTGGTACCATGAAAGCCTATGGTGGTGGCAATGACCATAACCTAGACACGGTGAAAGCCGGGCCAGGAACCATCTTCCTCCTGAAAGGAAAATCTCCCAAGCAGGTGTACAAGTTGGTGATCATAGGTGACGCTGATTCCCCGATCCAGCAACAGACCAACACTTACATCAGCGGCAGTAGTGGAGAGTTCAAGTACAATCTGTTAACTCTCTCTGGTGAGGGTTTTTTCTCTTTATACCAGATTATTAACACTCATCCTACACATTAATTTTGTAAAATGTATTTTGGGACTGTTTTCATTTTGCAATGAAAAACATTTTCTAAGTGAAAACTGCTGACTGTTTTAAGTGCTCCACACATTAAGCACAACCCAAATGTTTTTCATACCTTAATGAAAACAACAAAATATCATATATAATCATTTTTAAAAGAAATTCATTGTTTTTAATGTAATAGTAATGTCTACATTACACTGTTAGTCAAGGAAATAACTGAAATTCATCCACTGAGTAATATCTAGTTGATTCACTTATCTATGATGACAATGTAATAGTTTAGATTTTAGTGAAAGTCTACATCGTATTGGTGAAGAACTTTTACATCAGTTTCATTGAAACTTAGTTAAATGTTATGCTGCTGTAATGAACAAATTTTTTGGATTAACATCATTCATTTCACAATTCAGGGGTTGTAGGGGCAGGGGGATGACATCTGTTATTTTTATTGTTTTGTGTGAATTTATCTCCTTAACATCTGCTTGAATTAACCCTTTGTTTATGGATACAGCTTAAATTCCATGTGCTACCAATGTAGATCCAGTGCCCAAGGTTATAAAGCTGAGCATGGAAACCAATCTCAAATCTCAAGCATCTGATTGGCTGAAATGGCGACTGGTATGGCGACCAGTCGCCATTTCAGCCAGTCAGATGCTTGAGATTTGAGACTGGTTTCCAAACTCAGTTTTATAACCTTCAATCCTGTCTATTTCAGGCTATGCCAATGCTGATTTTGGAGAAGCCAGCACTGAACTTCGTCTTGCTGATATTGGTGGTGACAAAACTGGTACTTTACATCTCACTGATCAACAAGTGGTCCGAGCAGCAGTCATTGAAGGTGTGATTGGCAGCTTCATCACTACCGTCAACTTTAACATCGGTGAACAAGCCACATTACATGTTCCTGAAACACTTACAGTTGCTGGGGTCACCTTGGACATCAAAGGAACATGTACATTTAATGCCCTTATTGTAGAAAATGGTGGTACTATTAAAGGGTATAACACTTCTTTTACATCAAGCTATGCTAATGGTGTCTATTCAGCAACAAGCAGTCTAGGAAGCTATGCTCTAAGCTCCATTAAACTGAAAGCCGGGTCACAGTTTATCATTCCTTCTGGTGGGCTAATTATGACAATCGGTACCCTGGAAATGAAGAGATTTGTTGTTTTAGAAGCTGACTTTGTAGAGCTGGTTGCCATTACCCTGATCCTGGAACGGGAAGCAGCTCTCAGCACCAATGGTAAAGCTGCTGTGGATGACCCACTGGTTCCTGGCAGTGCTCATGGGGTTGGTAAAAATGGTGGTGCTCACACAGCAGCCGGTGGTGTTGGAGGGAACTATACAACTGCTGATGCCTCGTCGCCTTACGGAACTATTTATACCCCACGCACACCGGGAGCGTCAGGTGGCCAGGGTGGTAATGGTGGTGGCTTTATTCAAGTGACAACCGATGAGTTGATACTGGACGGTATCTTGAGATCCTCAGGTGCTGACTCCAGCAACGGTGGAGGTGGTGCTGGTGGAAGTATTTATGTCGTCTGCAGTGTTGCTCTTAAAGGTCTTGGTTCCTTCGAAGCCGTAGGAGGTTCAACCACAGTTGTAAATGGTGGAGCAGGAAGTGGTGGCCATGTTGCTGTTCATGTGACCTCTGATGAGTTCCAGGGAACTTACAGAGCAGGAGGTGGTACTTCACCTGCCCCACATGGCAATGGAGGACCTGGCTCAATATATCTCCTGTCAGACAATAATGGCGAGAAATTGATCTGCGACAATGAAAATGGTCAAACTGATTACTACACAACTCTGGATGAGACAAACCTGGTCCTCAACTTTGATGTGGTTGATATTTACAACTATGCCAAACTCCAAGTGATCAAAGATGGAAAACCAAGGGAGCTGAACATCCTTAAAGTCAATGGAGACAGCACCGGATTGGTTAGAATCCAGACCAATCAGAAAGGCACCTTAGAAAGATCAGTCACGAACACCAAAGCCAACTCCAAGTTAAAGGTGAACATTGAACTTCACGACGGTGGAGAATTCATCATGTCAGAAACGGTGACGATTCTAGGACTTGGTGCTGTTGCTTTTGACCTGGATGGAGTATTGAGAGGTGTCTCTAATCTTTACCTTGGTCCAAGCCGCAAGATGAGAATGGGATCAAATGCTAAGATTGTTCCATTCTCGGCAACCAATCTGGCTTCAATCAACTATGTTACATTTGGAACCTTCCAACTGGAGCCCGGCAGTATTGTGGAGTATGATGCTGATACTGGAGCTAATATAAAAGCGGGAACCATAAACCTGAAATTTGCTGCTACAGTGTTTGCAGATTATTTCAATGTCATTGCGTCTAACATTGATCTGGAACTTGAAAGCACTTTCAGTTGCTCTAGTGTGAATAGACCGGAATCCACCACGCTTGATATAACAACAGGTTCTGGTATTGCTGGAGATGGTTATATGGGTGGTGCCGGTCATGGTGGTGTTGGTGGTGGCGGTAAAGATGACTCCGGAAATACAGTCACTGGTGGTTCGTACAATTCTCTCTACGAGCCGAAAACAGCTGGAAGTAGAGGTACCTTTAACAGTACCAACGGCTCAAAATATGGTGGTCGTGGTGGTGGCTGGATTCATCTTCAGATTGGTAACTTATTGATCAATGATGGCACAATATCAGCTGATGGCGAGGGCACACCAGCTAATGGTGTCGGTGGTGGTGGCAGTGGTGGTAGTATCTGGATTGAAGTTTATGAGTTTGAAGGTTATGGCTCTATTTCTTCCATTGGTGGCAATGGAAGGGGGCACAATGGCGGTGGTTCAGCAGGACGTGTTGCAGTTCATTGTACATTACAGATTGAGTTTGAAGGGAACTATGTTGTGTATGGTGGTGCCGGAGCAGACGACATTCAGTGTGCTGGTGGTGGTACAGTCTACCTGAAGGACATAAGGTCTGCAAAGACCTACAAGCGTCTGCTGCTGGATAACCAGGGAAGACCACATGATAAGTACGCTACCATTGATGAAAGTTTTACTGACCATTACTTCGATGAAGTACACCTTGTCAACCAAGCTTCAGTTCATTTAGCAGACGATAACAGAAACACTGTCCTTAAAATTGACCAAGTCTATGGTGATGGTACAGGATTAATCCATCTACACAAGAACCAAGTTCTTAAGGTGGAGTACAAACCTTCAGTGAGAAATGCCTTCCTTACCGGGGTTAACTTCATCACTGATAAAGATTCAGAAGTCTACTTCCCATCCATTGTTTATGTTTATGGCACAGGTGTTTACTTGTCAGGTCAGACTGAGTTTCGCTCCATGGCCATATTTGGACGACTTACTGGTATTTCAGACTTGATCCTTGGGTTTGAAACCTTGCTCTACTTCGGTGACAATGCCCATACTGCTTCAATAGATGCAACGACAGGCAGATATGGTACTGTGGACCCAGATGGAACCGTCACCTTTGGTACCGTGGACCTGAGAAGTTTCTCCGAAATAAAATACTCTCCAGATCAGACTGTATTACAGAAGATCGCAAGAATTGATGCAAGGTACCAGTCTGTGATATCAGCTGAAAGTATCACGATCCAGACTGGTGTACTGAACATTGAGGCTGGTGCCACCTTGACAGCATCGGCAATCTACAGACCACATGACTTACTGGAAGAGGCTCGCGGAGAAGGTATTGATGCCACAGGAAACAACACAATTGGTACTGGAGGAGCATATGCTACTAACGGTGGAGGTATGTCGGTGCTATAGATAATTTAACCATTTACTCCATATAGATGCATTTTAATCTGTGTGTGTGTGTGTGTGTGACCAGTGTAGTTCCAGATCAACTGGTCTATCTGTGTCAACTTACCTAGATCTACACTGGTAGCCTCTTGGTAAGAAATGACCAAAGAAATATAAAAGCAAACAGTGTAGATCCTCCACAAATGTCCAGCTGATCTGGATCTACACTGTCCCCCCTTGCAATAAAGGTGGATCTTTGGAGTAAAAGGATAATATACTTTGTGGTTTTGTAAATATATCATAGTTACATATATAATTATGTCACATGTATCTGTGATTCAATTTCGTTTATTTAGTTGGCAAGTGTTAAGAAATTTTATTGTTGATTTTTACTGGTGTGTTTTACTTATATTATGCTATGTTTGCAAGGTTACTATGACTCGGGCAACAACCTACTGACAGCTGGTGGAACTTACTATGGAAGCCTGTATAAGCCACAACATAGAGGAAGTCGGGGAGGCAATGGCTCCACCTCCACTGGAGGTAGAGGTGGTGGCCACATCAGACTTCAGGTAACTCTTTAATAAATATACTGAACAAAAATAAAAAGTATCCACTTTTTATGCTTATATTCTCTTTAACACATTTTTATTTAATCACGAATGCTTTGAATGGTGTTTTGATAGTAAATCTCAGTTGTTTTCAAGTTAAGTTGTTCATGAACATAATCTTCGACACCAAGAACTTAGCAACTGCTAGTCGAATAACAATTAATAATGAATTACAAAACACTACATATTCAATTAAAAGGGAGGTATTTGGAAATGGTTGGAATTTCTAGCGTTGTTTATTGAAGACAAGTTGTTATATTGATAAATATTTTGTGATTTTATTGATCACAAGAGGTGCAGAAATTGATTCAATTCAAATAAATGTAAATACTTTTAAGAACTACTAATTTTTTACTGAAATCCTAATTTTAACAAAGGGAAAGATAACTTTGTTGTAGCTTCAGATTTTCAAGAAAACTTTATCTCTTTGTAATGATAACAGAAATGCAAATGTGTTCACATATAGAGTATTGAGTTTTCATTTTCAAATATGAAAAATTGAGTATAGAAAAGTGGATAGTTTTTATTTTTGTTGAGTATATATTTCAGCAGTTCCATTTGATTCAGGATATGACCTTTGACTCCTGAATATTCCAAAAAGCCTCATTTTGACCCCTGTGATTTCGGTTGAAGGGTTATTTTTTAAATTAGGGATGTTTTGGTTATTTATTGGCAGAATCTCCTATTATGATTAAAAGGACCCTTGAGATTCAAAAGCCAGAGAAACCCCTGAAGTCTCTCCTATCCTCAGCCTATCCTCAAAAAGGATATAAATTCAATCTGGATCTACACTGGTCACAGATACCTAAAAATGCATATATATTGAGGAAAGGGTTAAATCTATGGAATTAAAAAGATACATTAAACTTTTTTCTTTCTCTTAAGGTTGCCACAGACCTGTATTTAGATGGTACTTTATCGGTAGATGGTTCTCACGGGGGCAGTGACTCTGGTGGTGGTAGCGGTGGTACAATCTTTATAGAGTAAGTACATATGCACATTTAGCTTTTTATCCAGTGTTATTTGTTCATAAAGCCCATTCCATTTTGTTTTGAATATGGCTTTTGACAAGTTTATGTAACAGTTGTGTTTTTAAATGTCAGCATTTGGTTTAGATTTACAATTAAGATTTCAGAAAGTTTTGAAATAACACCTAGCAAATAAAACAGAGTAAAAATAAAAAGTATTCACCTTTTCTACCTTTAATTTTGCCAAAACAGAAAAGAGATATTTTGCGATTCTGTAAAGAAACAAAATGACATTGAAGTCTACAATCAAGACAGAGCTGTGTTTCCCTTGTTATACCAGTACTTGATGTTTTAGCATGAAGTCATTGAATCTAAATAATATTGGGGTTTATTGAAAAAAAAAATCAATTTTCCAAGATCTTGTTGTCAATAAAATGATTAAAACTTTACTCCATATTTGGATTTTATCATGTGCGACCAGTGTAGCTCCAGATCAACTGGCACATCCATGTTGTCTAGTCTGGATCCAACACACTGGTCGCTTTTTGATAAGAAATATCCTAATGAATCAAAAACAAACATTGCTGACCCTGATCATATAACATGGAATTGCGAGCTGATCTGGATCCACACTGTTAGCCCATGGGATAGCAACCATATCCTAGGGTTGAAGGTTATAAAGCTGAGATTGGAAACCAGTCTCAAATCTCAAGCATCTGATTGGCTGAAATGGCGACTGGTCGCCATTTCAGTCAATCAGATGCTTGAGATTTGAGACTGGTTTCCATGCTCAGTTTTATAACCTTGGGCATAGGAGTAAAGGGTTAAATGTATTCATAAAAGGTCTCAGAAATTATATATTCTAATGAAGCATGTTTTATACTTTTAGATCAAACAATCTTGAAGGTCATGGTGTGTTACAATCCCTCGGAGGTGACGGATATTGTGGCGGTGCTGGTGGAAGAATTGCGGTTTATCTTGACACACAGATCTACTTCCACGGAACTTTTGAGTCTCTAGGTGGTGATGGACAGGGGTACTATCTCACTGAAGGAGGTCCAGGCTCTGTTTATATACAAGATGTCAGGTATATCAAATAGATATTTATTGGACCCTTCACTCTATTAATACAGGTTTTACCATGTGTGTGACCAGTGTTGGTCAATATATGTTATTATACCTCAATTTCATTTACAATCATGTTAATCTTCCATAGGCCACCGTGACATATACCGTATTTTCCCGCTTATAAGACGGGTTTTTTTCCTTGGAAAATAGCCTTAAAAGTAGGGGACCCGTCTTAAAAGCGCGATCTTTAAGAAAACCTCACTTTTTGGCAGTTTTTTTTAAAGTTTCTTATAGAAACATACTATTTTACTGGCCATTATCTATCGGTAATTTTTCGGTAATTAATTTTCGACGAGCATTTTTAATATAAGTTTGACCGTTTTTTTTCTTGGGTTAGTAATAAATTACATAAATCTTTTTCATATTGAAGATATAATTTGGAAATTATTATGGACAGCACTCGATGATAATATAATCAATGTTTGTTGTAAGGACTGTTATATATTATGATATAATTAGCATAGTTCACTGTTCATGTTGGCCAGAGTAATAATGCTTATTGAATATTTTAACCAGTTTGCATAATAATTTGTTATAATCTCAGATTTTCCCACTGCTTTTCAGTTTGAAGAAAATTGTCACAGCCTTTATATTTACCTAAGGCTGTGTTGTTTGAATCTGTCACCAGGTATTGTTAATTGATTAAAAGACATTGCTGTCATCACCTCTTGCAAACTCGAAAATTCAGAATATTTGACACAATTTCTGCATGAATTGAAGTGACAGGATACAGTTTGTTTGCCCCGAGGCTTGATTGTTCTTGCTATTCGCCTTTGACAAAGTTTAATTGAATTTAACATCCGGACAATAGATAAATATTCGAGTGTCAAAAGCTTTCATACTGGCAAAGACTGAAATTAACAGTTCATTGCGCAGTGGTGATACACAATCATCAATAATTTTAGAGGTATCACAATAGAGAAAGATCTTTAAAAAAAACAAACTTTTAGGGATGTGTTCCAATGAATGAGCGTAAAATATATCAAGTTAACCAAAAAATTTGCCGAAATTTTTTGCGAGATTAACACCTATTAGAATATGTATCAATGACGGAGCTTACACTTGCCGAAAACATTGCCAATTGTTTGCAGATTTTTATTGAGAAATTCACAGTAATTAGGAAATGTTAATGACGGAGCTTCGAAAGTATTTATCTTACCGAAAAAATTGCCGATTTTTCGCTGATATTTTTCGGAATTCACACTTATTAGGAAATGTTCCAATGACATAGCTTTGAAAATCTTAAATTTACCGAAAAAATTGGCGATTTTTCGCCGATTTTTTTTTTGCGAAATTCACACTTACTAGGATGTGTTCCAATAATGGAGCCTTGAAAATCTTAAATTCACCGAAAAAAATGCCGATTTTTTGCCGATTTCTTTTGCTAAATTCACACTTATTAGGATATGTTCCAGTTACGGAGCTTCGAAAATGTTACATTTGCCGAAAATTTTGCCGATTTTTTTTGCGAAATTAAAAAATTTCGGGTCCGAACTCACTGAAATTTCACCCCGTCTTATAAACGGGTCTATACAAAAAACTCAGATTTTGGCGGCAAAGTAGGGTTCCCGTCTTATAAGCGGATTGCCTTATAAGCGGGAAAATATGGTAAGTACTGTCAAAAAAAATTACTGTCGGAAAAATATTGTCACCCGCTACCATAGGTACGGAATGTTCGAAACTTATACTGTACCATTTGCGCATGCCCAATATCTATTTTTACAGACGACAATAATGTCAAGCAACAAACGTTTTTCTACCATAAACGAGGCAGATTTAAAGACTCTGGATCAAGAGAAAGACTAAAAACACGAAGCGTGTTGTAAAGTGTGGGGTTAATTTGTTTAGCAAATTTCTTCGGTCAAATAACATGGAATCAAGTGAAATTGTGGAAAACCCCACCATTATTAAATACCATTATTGAATAAAGTTGTTCATGGCTTGAATAGTTTTTCGGTATAATAAAATAAATGTTACATGTCTGAAAGGGTGACAGTAAAATTGTCAACTTGAGGAAATACTGTCAACCTCGGCTTCGCCTCGGTTGACAGTATTTCCTCAAGTTGACAATTTTACTGTCACCCTTTCAGACATGTAATATTTATATACTGCCACATTCATGCTGATCTTGGTCTGTACTGTCACATTTTGGTCAGAAATTATGCATTCAAAAGCTAACAGTATAGATCCTGATCCAATGGCATGGATGGGCTAGCAGATCTGGATCTACACTGGTCACACACATGGAAAAACCTGTATATGGGGAATAAAGGGTTAAGATTTATACTGAAGTGAAGTGGAAAAGAGTAAATTGTGTTAATAAATTGTACCTTTCTTGTGTCTGAATTAAAGTAAACAAACATGAGTGATTCTAAGTATTTGTTTATTTTATTATGATAGATTCAAACAGTTTTCAAGGTTTGACATATATATGTCATTGCCAAGTTTGTTCTTCTTCCAACAGTTCATCTTACTTAAGAATAAAAATTTGGCAGTGTTGTGCAAGAGTATCAAACTAAACCCTGACTTGTCAGTTGCCGGTCTTTTTTAATTTGTAGGAGTTCCCGTAAATATGAGCAGCTACACCTGGACAACAAGGAGCGATCCTGGGATCACCAGTATATCCTGGATGAAATAGAAAACAGCGCTGCTAAGGATTATTTTTACTTTGATGAGATTCACCTGACCAGGAATGCCTCTCTACAGATGAAGTCTGGGGCACTAGACGGTGTCTCAAGGAGTTTGGAATGTAACAAGATCTACGGTGATGCTTCTGGTAGAGTCTATCTGCAGGTGAGAGATGAATTAAGTTTAAAAAAAAACAACTTTTCTTCATCCCCCCACCCATATTTGTTTAGGGATCCCCCTACCTCCAGATTCAACACACCATCCCTGCAGTTGACTTTTTTCCAACTCCTCAAAATAAATTCTGTTCTTTTTCATATTTTTATTGTTAGCAAACAAAATAGTTTTCAAGATGTCCCTGGACTTACTCCCCTCCTTGGGGCTTATCGATGTACATATTGAGGGGGGCCTTATTGATTTACATACTGAGTTTCCTCAATATTCTGTCCAGTTACCTGCCTTGATAATGCCCACATGCTTCTGTGTAATTTCGGTCTGATATGGAGATGGAGATAAATACAGGTTGCAATATAAAGCAGTATTCATTCATGGTCCATTTGAATCTGATTTAATAGGGTCTTGTAGGTTTGATATCTTAAGTCCCGCTAAACTCTTGATTATTATGATTGAATGGGAAAGTAGGTAGTGTTTTTAATAGGGCAATTCATACAATTTCTCTGGTAACCATTTTAGTATACTATATAAATATCACATCCCATTGGGGGAAACAGTACGAAATGTTAACCCGAGAGAAGTAATGTCAACCGAGGCGTTAGCAGAGGTTGACATTACCTTCTCAAGGGTTAACATTTCGTACTGTTTCCCCCAATGGGATGTGATATTTATTTTATTACACCGAACATTTGTTTTTTAATAGAGATCTTGACTATGACCAAATTTGTTTGGGAACAAAATCAAGCGCCGAAAGTCCAAAATCAATAATGCTCAATAAGCGGCTACAAATAATGATCAAAATGCGTTTATCTCCCTTGGTCAATTACGCATGCGTAGAAGTTAATTTGTAATCGGATTTCCAAGATATTTATTTTTAGATCCACGCGATATGTGACAGTAGTGATTATCTCCCTGTGACGTCACATTACGCTATATAGTAAACTAATCACGTGAGGTGTAATAAATCTATTTGTGCTTAAAAATGTACACGTCCAACCCCTTTCAGTAAATAACAACAAATAAAGTAAATAAAAATCCCCAGTTTTTATGCTCACAAATGGCAGATTTGAAAAAGAGAAAAGTTAATATATCTTAGAAAATTTTAAAAATCATATCACATTATGTAAGTTAAGTGTAATGTCCATTCATAAAACGTCTCTCCCCTTTTAAGCATGCTCTTTCGTGCGAATGAATCAGTTTTTGTTCACAGATGCATGCCATGTTTGTATTGACACAAATCTCTAAGTATGAACTAAAATTCTCAGGCAGTTCACTTATTGTTTCTCAATATACTGCTTTTTCTCAACGAAAGTTCTTTCTTAACATTTAGAACATTTTCAGCCTTTGACAATTAGAAATAACACTGAGTGAACTTATTCAGAAACATCAATATAGGAAAGGGGACCAACTATATGAAAATTAATGTTCAGACGTTAGAAACATGGTTTTATGATGTTTTTCTCTTCATTTCTTCCATTTTAAATTATTTTTTTACAAACAGTTTTAATTCTTATGAAATGTATTTCATTTTGTTTAAAACTTTCCTAGGCCTATTTTGGCAATTTAGTTCAAAGCACTTTCAGTTGCCAAAATCAAATAAACGGGTCTTGGGTCTTAAACAACATTGTGAAGGTTAACTAGCATTTATAATCTGTAGTCAATTCCTTAAAAAAACACTTCTACCCTCAATACAGCAAGTATTTAACCTCTTGCAGAGTGAACTATTGATCTTCAAAAGGAACTTTATCACACCTCCAGCTGATTAGAACTGGGCATTTCACTATGAAATTATGTATTAAGATGGTCATAAAACAAGAGGCCCTTTATCCAATTAGCATAATATGAAAAACTTAACAGTGATTGGCTGAACACTTTGATGGGGTGTTTGAAGTTATAATGTTCATGCCAGACTATAAATCAAATTTGATAAAAGTGTAAAATTATGTAAATTAGTAAAGTTGCATTTAATGAACTTAAAATCATTTAACAAAGATGTTGTCTATTACTGATCTGCCTGTTTCTGTGATAATGTATTTAAACTTCAGAAGCACTTGGAAACTTGTTATGTACACTTATCACAAAATATTCAAAAGTCTGGTTTGTCCAACTACAATTATAGCATTTACATATAACAAGTTTTCAATAAATGGTATATTATGATACTGGGTCTCTTTTATCCAGTATACTTGCTATAGCAGTACTAATGCAGTAAATTTCACTCGCAATACACATCTTAATGTAAGTCCAAAATTTCGGCGGAATATGCTCATTTTCAGTTATTTAAAGGCATTATATAGTCTGTACAAGTTAATACAAATGTATTAACCACAGCTGAGACATTGCAGTATTCAACCATGAACTGTAAATAGACAACTTTAAGTGTTTTTTATTGATTGATAATGTTTTTAATCGGGAACTACCCAATTGGTGAGGGAGGCCAATCACTGAAGTGTTGTTATGTGAGATTATGCTTTAAATTTTCTGACAACCTTTTATTTTTTTACAGGCTAACCAGACAGGCTATCTAGAAGAGTACCAGTCACTGACCAAACTCCCCATCAACTTGTGGATTGATGATGCATCCAGGGCATACCTCTCCCCTCTCATCTATATCCTGGGCTACGGAGAAATTGCTCTCAAATGGAACGGTGAAATGATTGGTGTACGTCACATCAGAATTGTTCCTGGACGAGTCATCAACATAAAGAGCGAGGCAATGACAAGTTATGTGGAAGATGGGAAGTTGATTGAGGGAACTCCAGGTGCCTTCCAGTTTGCTTCCATGGAGCTGGGAGCTAAGGCAATCATGGAACTGCCTCCACCTATGCCTCTAGTCCTCACAGTGGGAATACTGGTAATTTTCTATTTCAGTCTATTTTTGCACTGGTCAGATATTCCCATACCAACTACACAAACGTAAAAGATACTTACATTACTCGAGCACCTCTTGCTGTTTAGTGATGGAATTCTGTAAAAAAATTTATCAAATAAATAACCCTTTCCTCCATAGGCACATACTGATTTCATGGGCGAATAGTGTAGATCCAGATCAGCCGGCACATCTGTGCCATCTGATCAGGATCTACACTCTTCGCTTTATGATTCTTCAGGTTATTTCTGACCAAAATGTGGCCAGTGCAGATCCTGATCAGATGGCATGTATGTGCTGGCTGATCTGGATCTACACTGGTGGCACATGCGTAAAAATGCATACATATGGAGGAAAGGGTTAACCCTCCATAGATACAGCTTATATCCCAATGATCAACATTATATAAATATCACATCCCATTGGGGGAAACAGTACGAAATGTTAACCCGAGAGAAGTAATGTCAACCGAGGCGTTAGCCGAGGTTGACATTATCTTCTCAAGGGTTAACATTTCGTACTGTTTCCCCCAATGGGATGTGATATTTATTTTATTACACCGAACATTTGTTTTTTTTAGAGATCTTGATTATGACCAAATTTCGTTTGGGAACAAAATCAAGCGCCGGAAGTCCAAAATCAATAATGCTCAATAAGCGGCTACAAATAATGATCAAAATGCGTTTATCTCCCTTGGTCAATTACGCATGCGTAGAAGTTAATTTGTAATCGGATTTCCAAGATATTTATTTTTAGATCCACGCGAGGGTGACATGATGCTGTCGCATATGTGACAGTAGCGATTATCTCCCTGTGACGTCACATAAAGCTATATAGTAAACTAATCACGTGAGGTGTAATAATATTAAATATGCATGCTGATCAGGATCTGCACTGATTGCACATGGAATATTAGCTGTTTCAATGGAGTACAGGATTAAATTTTATATATAGTTCATATGAATGTTTTTTTACAGGATATCAAGTATGACTCGAGATTCCGAGCAGACTCCATGCAGGTGTTGGCTACAGACTTCTTTTTTGAACCATTAGCACAGTTTATTTGTGTAGGAACTGGACGTGAACCACAGACTGGAGATTCTTCAACCGCTGCAGCAGGTGGTGGCCATGCTTCACTCGGAGGTGGAGGTGAGCTAACAGACTACAGGGCCCAAAATCATGGAAAAGTGACATTGGAAACCAGTCACAAAACTCAAAACTTTTGATTGGTCCTATTGGAGAGTGGTCTGTTCTCAGCCAATCAGATGCTTGATATTTGAGACTTGATTCTTGTCTCAGTTTTATGATTTTGGGTCCTGTTGTCCAGGAAACAATTTTAACCTGGGAGAGGTATTCTAGATTTTGAAAGCATTATTGTTGAGTGAAAGGAATTAAAGTCACAGATGGACATAATGGGGGCCTACCGATATACTGAGTTACCTCCCATTGAGAGTTGTTTCCCTTGCTTATTGGGCAGTTCCGGTTTAGAAGCAGCAATAAAGCGTAGCATTATAAGTGTAAATAAAAAGTGCTTTTGAAGTTAAAATGCATTGTTGAATTAACAAAAAATTGAAACAGACATATAAGGAATAACCATCATCTTAATTATTTGATTTTAAGTTAATAACTAAATGCAACATTACCTATTTACATAACTTCACATATCCTTTATGAAAATTTTTTGGCTGGCATGGAAATTATAGTTTTTTAAAACTTTCACTAAAGTTTTCAGCCAATCGCCGTTAAGTCATCCAAACAATGCTTATTAAGAAAAGGGCCTGATGTTTTATGACCATGTTACGTAATCTAATTTCCAAGACTGTGTTTTACCAGCTGGAGGTGTGATAAAGGCCTTTTGAAGTTTAGTTGTAGATTTGTAGGAGGTTGAAAACGTTGCTTGTTGGGGGTAAAATTGTTGTTTTAGGAAACTGACTAGAGATTAAATATTCTAATTAATTGTCACAATAATATTTGAGACCCGAGACACTGATTATTTGATATTGGTAACTTAAAGCGCTCCGGAATTAAATAAAACTCGGGAAGTTTTACCCAAACATATATTTATTTAATGATATAAAATTGATTGTAAAACTAAATGAACTAACAATTTTCAGAAATAAAGAGAAAAACGTGAAAACATTATGAAACAATGAATATGTTCTCAATCGTATAAGAATAAGTAAGAACTTTTTGGTGAAAAAAGAGCAGTGTATTGAAAAAAATACGTCAATACGAACATGGCACAAATCTATTAAACGAATGGTGTGCATTCAATTTGTAGGATAAGGTTCAGTTATTTAAAAAAATCTATTAAATTTCTGGGAAAAAATGTTGCATCGGCATTTAAGAACATTTTTAAAAGTGAACGGGCGTTTAATTGGCAGATGTCAAACTTATTTTATATCGTGTGTTATAAATTTTACTTCCCCCTTTTTTAAGGTTTTCTAACTTTTCTTTACCTCAAATCTGCAATTTTGAAGCGTAAGAAATGCGTGTTTTTTTTTACTCTTTATTAGTTACCGAAGGGGTCGAACACAACGATGTTAAACCTCTCCGACGTATTAAAATGGTTAGAAGAGAAAATTTAAATATTAAGGGCTGGACTATAAAAACTATCTTTTTTCAATTCAATGATAATAATCAAACGTTTTTATGCATTATGCTGATCTCTAACCAACCACACCTTATTAAAACGTATTTGAAAGGACCACGGATGATTACTGCGGGTCTGTTTTAATTGTCAATCTCAGACCAGAAACTACCCAGTGACAGGTGCGCGTTACAAAGGGAGGTAAATTAAGACAGAATATTGAGATAACTCTGTATATCGGTAGGACCCCATTGGGTTTGTTTTCTGCTCAGAATAAAGATGATGACAGTTCCTATTTGTAAGATATTAGGTTTTTTAACCATGTTAAGATTTTTATAGTTATCATTTAACCCTTCACTTCATATATATGACTTTCATTAAATGGGCAGACAGTGTGGATCCAGATTAGCTGGCACATGTGTGCTGTCTGATCTGGATTAACACTGTTCGCATATGCGAAAAATTCATATGTATGGAGTAAAGGATAAAGGAAAACATGTTTTGAGTTAAACCAGTATATGTTGTATTTTTATACACAAATTACAAACATGAATGGTCATGCTGATTTTGCAATTCACTTCTAATGAGTTTAACCCTTTTCTTGTATCTCATGTGCAACTAGTGTAGATCAAGATCAGCTTGCACATCCATGCAGTTTGTTCAGGATCAATACTGTTTGGTTTTTGGCCATACATAAAACTAAAGAAACTAATGTAGATATTGTAGATCCTG
Organism: Corbicula japonica; assembly: GCA_038501625.1. Taxonomy (NCBI): domain Eukaryota; kingdom Metazoa; phylum Mollusca; class Bivalvia; order Venerida; family Cyrenidae; genus Corbicula; species Corbicula japonica. The sequence continues at coordinate 8,283,208 of JAZAYU010000017.1, read as the reverse complement.
ATCAGTGCCCAAAGCTTTAAATCTGAGCATGGAAACCAGTCTCAAATCTCAAGCATCTGATTGGCTGAAATGGCGACAAGCCGTCATTTCAGCCAATCAGATCCTTGAGATTTGAGACTGGTTTACAATCTCAGCTTTATAACCTTCAACCCAGACTGCAAGGATGGGTTTACTCCTATAGAATTATTCAGGAGATAGTACAATTTTGCACCAAGTCTTTGTTTTGGTCTATCGACATCTCGTGATTTAGAAATAATATGAGGAAATTTGTTTTCTATTTCTAGCTGGTGGAAACCCCACTGTTGGTGGCATAGCCTACGGATCTGTGTACAAGCCCCAAGAAACTGGCAGTGCTGGCGGAGGCAGCTATGGTGGACTTGGTGGTGGCAAGTTGAAGATCCGAGTCCCTTCAGAGTTCCTGCTTGATGGACTCATTCTGGCTGATGGTGGGGATGGTACTGTAGGCAGCGGTGGTGGCAGTGGTGGTTCTGTCTTTATTGAAACAGGTACACGCTTATTTTTCAGTAGTGTATGGTGTTTGTCTTGGGGATAGTAAAGAAATGTCAAAACGTATGCACACAAAAATCAAGTGATCATTTATATAACATTTCTGTTGTGACGGTTATAAAACTGAGATTGGAAACCAGTCTCAAATTTCAAGCTGATTGGCTGAAAATGTACATAAATGTTAATTCTGTACAGATTTGATTTTTATGATTATAAATTATATATTCAAAAGATTCAAAACATCTTTTTTATGCCCCCGCCATATAATGGCGGAAGGGCATATAGTGTTCACCCTGGCTGTGGGTGGGTGGGTGAGTGGGTGGGTGGGTGGGTGGGTGGGTGTGTGTGTCAGTGTGTTTGTATGTACGAAAATCGTGTCCGCTCTGTAACTTTGTTATTTCTTATTGGATTTTAAAATAACTTGGTATGAATGTTCACCATATCAAGACGGTGTGTCGCATACAATACCCATGCCCGTAGGTCCAAGGTCAAGGTCACTGTTACTAAAAATAGCATTTTCTTGTCCGGGCTGTAACTTCCTTATGATTAGAGGGATTTGAAAATAACTTGGCACAAATGTTCACCATGACAAGGCGGTGTGTTGCGTACAACACCCATGCCTGTAGGTCCAAGGTCAAGGTCACTGTTACTAAAAATAGAATTCTGTTGGAAAAATCTTGTCCGCTCTGTAACTTTGTTATTTCTTAATGGATTTTAAAATAACTTGGTATAAATATCCACCATATCAAGACGGTGTGTCGCGTACAATACCCATGCCTGTAGGTCCAAGGTCAAGGTCACTGTTACTAAAAATAGAATTTTCTTGTCCAGGCTGTAACTTCCTTATGAATGGAGGGATTTCAAAATCACTTGGCACAAATGTTCACCATGACAAGGCGGTGTGTCGCGTACAACACCCATGCCTGTAGGTCCAAGGTCAAGGTCACTGTTACTAAAAATAGAATTTTGTTGGAAAAATCGTGTCCGCTCTGTAACTTTGTTATTTCTTATTGGATTTTAAAATAACTTGGTATGAATGTTCACCATATCAAGATGGTGTGTCGCGTACAATACCCATGCCTGTAGGTCCAAGGTCAAGGTCACTGTTACTAAAAATATAATTTTCTTGTCCGGGCTGTAACTTCCTTATGAAAGGAGGGATTTCAAAGTAACTTGGCACAAATGTTCACCATGACAAGGCGGTGTGTCGCGTACAACACCCATGTCTGTAGGTCCAAGGTCAAGGTCACTGTTACTAAAAATAGAATTTTGTTGGAAAAATCGTGTCCGCTGTGTAACTTTGTTATTTCTTATTGGATTTTAAAATAACTTCGTATGAATGTTCACCATATCAAGATGGTGTGTCGCGTACAATACCCATGCCTGTAGGTCCAAGGTCAAGGTCACTGTTACTAAAAATAGAATTTTCTTGACCGGGCTGTAACTTCCTTATGAATGGAGGGATTTCAAAATAACTTGGCACAAATGTTCACCATGACAAGGCGGTGTGTCGCGTACAACACCCATGCCTGTAGGTCCAAGGTCAAGGTCACTGTTACTAAAAATAGAATTTTGTTGGAAAAATCGTGACCGCTCTGTAACTTTGTTATTTCTCATTGGATTTTAAAATAACTTGGTATGAATGTTCACCATATCAAGACGGTGTGTCGCGTACAATACCCATGCCTGTAGGTCCAAGGTCAAGGTCACTGTTACTAAAAATAGAATTTTCTTGTCCGGGCTGTAACTTCCTTATGAATGGATGGATTTCAAAATAACTTGGCACAAATGTTCACCATGACAAGGCGGTGTGTCGCGTACAACACCCATGCCTGTAGGTCCAAGGTCAAGGTCACTGTTACTAAAAATAGAATTTTGTTGGAAAAATCGTGTCCCATCTGTAACTTTCTTATTTCTTATTGGATTTTAAAATAACTTGGTATGAATGTTCACCATATCGAGACGGTGTGTCGCGTACAGTACCCATGCCTGTAGGTCCAAGGTCAAGGTCACTGTTACTAAAAATAGAATTTTCTTGTCCGGGCTGTAACTTCCTTATGAATGGATGGATTTCAAAATAACTTGGCACAAATGTTTACCATGACAAGGCGGTGTGTCGCCTACAACACCCATGCCTGTAGGTCCAAGGTCAAGGTCACTTTTACTAAAAATAAAATTTTGTTATAAAAATCTTGTCTGCTCTGTAACTTTGTTATTTCTTATAGGATTTTAAAATAACTTGGTATAAATGTTTATTATATCAAGACGATGTGTTGTGTACAATACCCATGCCTGTAGGTCCAAGGTCAAGGTCACTGTTACAAAAAATAGAAATTTCTTGTACTAGCTATAACTTTATTATTAACAGAGTGATTTCAAAATAATTTGGCAGAAATGTTCACTATGACAAGGCGTTGTGTTGTGTACAATTCCCATGCCTGTAGGTCCAAGGTCAAGGTCACTATTACTAAAACCAGAATTTTCTTGTCTGGGCTGTGAGTTTGTTATTACTTATTAGATTTTCAATTAACTTGCTATAAATGTTCACCATGACAAACATGCATAGCGGGGGCATCCGTGTCCTATGGACACATTTCTAGTTTTTTAAAATTTCTAATTGTCTATTTATAGGCCAGTTCTCGGGACATGGTACTATCTCAGCTATAGGAGGTAAAGGTCATGGCTCAGCTGGTGGAGGTGCTGGTGGCAGGATTGGTATTCACACCTGGGACTCCAATCACTACAAGGGAAAGCTGCTGGCTTATGGCTTGGGTGGTACCACTGATGGTGACCTTGGTGGACCGGGTACCGTGTTTGTGGAAGACAAGATAGCAGCCTTTAAATATCAGACCAGGTTTGCAACTTTTAACTTATCTTACGGTCGTATACATTCACTAAGACTGTTGCAGAGAACAATTCTTTGTCAAGAAAATATTTTTGTTTGCATTTTTCCCCAGTAAATGAGCCGGACACTGTCACTGAACACCTTTAATCTTGGATATTTACAGTCCAACCTGTGGTTAAGACCACTTGTAAAAAAAAAGATACATTTTGTTAAGGTTTTTGATTAGAGCATTTTTCTAAGCACCAACATATAACCACCCATTGGAATAAAGGTACATTTTGTATTTCCATAGTTTTCATACAAGATGAAATAAAATACCAAATTAACCCTTTCCTCCATATATACGCATTTTTACGCATGTAAGACCAGTGTAGATCCAGATCAGCTGGCACATCTGCACTGTCTGATCAGGATCTGCACTGGTCCCATTTTGGTCAGAAAAAATTTAATGAATAAAAAAAGTAAATAGTTTAGATCCTGATCAGATGGCATGGATGTGCCGGCTGATCTGGATCTAAACTGTGCGCAAAGGCAATAAAGGTGTATCTATGGAGGAACGTGTTAAGCCTTTACTGTATTGAAATTGTTTTTTGTCAATTAAAAGTTTTTCCTAATATTTGTATTTTCATATTTTAACCAGATTATACCTGGATGGTCGTGGTCTTGTGTTACCTAAACCAGTAGTAATTAATGAATTAAACCCACGACATGTGACCAATGCAGCCAGTGGTCTGTACAATACCAACGATGCTGATCTTGACTTTGAACATGTACTGCTAAATAACAATGTAAGTTACACAGATCACGTTGTATAACCCTCTACTCCATTGGATATGACTGTTTTCCATGGGCAAACAGTGTAGATCCATATCCTCTGGCAAATTTGTGCCATCTGGCCTGAAGGTTATAAAGCTGAGATTGGAAACCAGTCTCAAATCTCAAGCATCTGATTGGCTGAAATGGCGACTGGTCGCCATTTCAGCCAATCAGATGCTTGAGATTTGAGACTGGTTTCCATGCTCAGCTTTATAACCTTGGGCACAGATCATGATCTACACTGTTTCCTTTCTGATTTATTAGGTTATTTGTTACCAAGAAGCAACCAGTGTAAATTCAGATCAGATGGCACCAAGCGAACCAATGAAGGTCTTGCGTAGATGCATTGTTTTACATAAATAGAGAGGTTCTCAATTAATGAAGCTAAGTCACATCTTATAGTCTATATTATTTTGTAGTCTTATTTCTGATTATAGTGATTGGGCTTTAGTTTCTAAAATATTTTTTTTATAAATACATCTAATAACTTAATGTAGCATTACAGCTATTGTTACTTTTATTCCACAATTTTTTTGGTTTCAGGCCATGCTTGAAATTGGTCCAGGAACCTCAAGCATTAGTTCCATTAACTTGGACTATGTAATGGGAGATAAGACTGGCTACATTCACATGAAGAACAGACAGACACTTTATGTAGAGTACTCAGATTATTCTGTGTTAAGATCAGCACCGCCAGTCAACTTCCACATTGATTCTGGGTCTGAGATCTGGCTCTCCGCTGACTTTAAGATCATTGGAAAACAAAGTCCAGCATTCCAGGCAAGTAATCTATACACTGTTTGTGATAATGCCCCAAGATCATAAAACTAAATCAGGAGACCAGTCTCAAATCTCAACCAATCAGATGCTTGAGACTTGAGACTGGTCTCCAATCTCAGTTTATGATCTTGGGCCATTATTAAAAAAATAACATTGAGTTTCCTTAATAGCCTCTTTGTTGGCACATCTGAAATTTTTTATCGACTCACAAAGATTGAAGATAAAGTAAATGCTTTTTACATTGTGAAAGTTAAGAATTGAATAATAAACAAATTTATTATTGAAATAATTTGTTGAAAGAATTTTTATACCATTTTAATTTTTAAAGTCATCTAAACAATGCATGAAAATTATTTCTGGCAATGTCTTTTTTTAGCAATCCATGGACAATTAATTTTAATGTGTTTTGCATTTAAATAATTATAAAAGCAAATTAAAAATCTTATGCATATGTTGATAAAAGAACATAATTATCAATGCTCAAATTTAAATTCACAATAAAATGCCTTATAATGTTTTCCTATTTAAATAAGCAATAAAATTTGTTGAGAAACACAAGCTCAAAAAACTTTGATTCCCATGTGGATAAGCGCTTATGCTGTCTTCGGATGTGATAATAAAATCTAATGAACTTTTTAGCTGGACGGTCAATTAATAGGAGTGATGAACTTGACCCTAGAAGAAGGCAGAGAGCTGTTCATATCAGACAGTGCCAGTAACAGCAGAATTGTCAATGGTGCTCTACAGACATATCCACACGGTGAGCGATCTCAATTCTCTTCCGTATACAGGAGTTAGCATTCACATGCAATTAAATATACAAATATAATTGATAGTGAACTAAATACCAAAAATGAACATTTCAAACTTTTTTGACACTTAACCAATGTTCTAACTACACCGATCAAAAAATTTAAATTTCTCCGCATAGAAATAGAGTACAGTCTTCAAATTTGAAACATAACAAGATGCAACATTTTTACTTCTTTTTCTGCAATTTCCTTTTAAATCCTTTTGTGCGTTCTTAAAGCAATGACATTTAACAGAGGTGAGGGCAAAACCAAAAGTCACAAAATTTACCGTAGCTTTTGCATAGAGTATATACTGAAAACGGCAAAAACTGCTTAAAAGTCTTCTGTGTAACATCTAAACAATCGCATTATTGCAGAATTGCATAGAATTGTTCAAAATTACTTAAAATCTGTATTTAAACAACGAGATATGAATTTTCGTTTTTCGGAGAATATACCCACTACCGACAATTTTGTGACTTTTGGTTTTTCCCCTACCTTGATTAAATGCCAGTGGTTTCTAAACGCTTGAAGAGAATTTAATAATTGTTTCACTCAAAGAAGTGGAAATGATTTATCTTATTATAATTCAAGTTTGAAGTGTATATTCCGAATCTTTGATGAGAAATTTAGAAAATATGATTGGTGTAGTTATAACATTGGTTAAGTGCCTATATTTCTCCTATATTTTGGATCAGAATCCTATATTCTGAAAAGCCTCCTATATTCCTATATTTCTCCTATATTTTTATGTATATTCCTATATTTTTTAGAATTTGTTTTTGCCGATTAATGAAGAGAGTAAATATTGCTTTGATACTGCTTTTGCTTTCTTCTTTTTTTTTCAAGAACAAAACTCAACTTTTAGATTGGTGAAAACTTGGCGGGTGGCATTTAATTAAGTTTTAATCTGGTTCTCTAACATCTTTGTAGCAGGTTTCTGTGTATTAAGGCTTACCTAACAAAAACAAATTTTCACTTCTATGCAGAATTCTTGTTGCAGTTGCAAACAAATGCAAATTTTTTTAAAGATCATAAAATTTTATTCACCAACTGCAAGGACTAGAGAGCTTATATTTGGTATCGTGTATGTGGTTGTCTAAAACGTCAAGATTGACCCCTGGGAAAAACATGCTTGACTGTGAACAAGAATTCTTCGGCTGACTTTTGTGGTCAGTTTTCCAGTTTGAAAAGAGTGTTATCAAACTCTGTTGGGAAAGAGTGTATACAAAAGAAGGTGTCCTTACAATAACAATAATTTTTTAAAAGGCAAAGTCAAATAAAGGGAGGTAATAAAAACAATATTATTTGATAATTTGCAACAACTGTTTGTTAAATAAATTGAGATAACTTTAGATTTTTTTTATTAGGATTATCTGCAAAATATTTGCATAGTTTTTAGCTCGACTATTCGAAGAATAGGGGAGCTATCCTGCTCGCCCCGGTGTCGGCGTCGGCGTCCGTTAAACAAAAAATGCACTTTGGTCCATTACTTGAAAACTACTTATGATATCAACTCGAAACTTGGAATATATATTCACCATCAAATTCTACATCATTACCAACAAGACCCATAACTCTGCTTCCAATATTTTTCAAGTTATGCCCCTTTTTCACTTAAATTTTGCGTTAAGGAAAATATGCACTTTGGTCCATAACTTATAAACTACTTGAGATATCAACTTGAAACTTGGAATATATATTCACCATCAAATTCTACATCATTACCAACAAGACCCATAACTCTGCTGTCAATATATTTCAAGTTATGCCCCTTTTTTCTTATATTTTGTGTCAAGCAAAATATGCATTTTGCCTCTAACTTTAAAACTAATTGAGATATTGCCTTGAAACTTGAAATATATTTTCACCATCAAAATCTACATCATAACCAACAAGACCTATAACCCTTCTTCCAATATTTTTCAAATTATGCCCCTTTTTCGCTTACATTTTGTGTTAAGCAAAATATACAGTCGGCCCTTAACTTCGTTATGAATGGAGGGATTTCAAAATAACTTGGCACAAATGTTCACCATGACAAGGCGGTGTGTCGCGTACAATACCCATGCCTGTAGGTCCAAAGTCAAGGTCACTGTTACTAAAAATAGAATTTTCTTGCAAAATCGTGTCCGCTCTGTAACTTTGTTATTTCTTATTGGGTTTTTAAATAACTTGGTATAATTGTTCACCATATCAAGACGGTGTGTCACGTACATGCCCAAGCCTGTATGTCAATGGTCAAGGTCACTGTTGCTAAAAATAGAATTTTCTTGTCTAGGCTGTTACTTTGTTATGAATGGAGGGATTTCAAAATATCTTGGCACAAATGTTCACCATGACAAGGCAGTGTGTCCGCACAATACCCATGCCTGTAGATCCAAGGTCAGGGTCACTGTTACTAAAAATAGAATTTTCTTTCCAGGCTGTAACTTTGTTATGAATGGAAGGATTTCAAAATAATTTGACACAAATGTTCACCATGACAGGGCGGTGTGTCACGTACCATGCCCATGCCTGTAGGTCAAAGGTCAAGGTCACTGTTACTTAAAATAGAATTATCTTGTCCTGGCTGTTACTTTGTTATAAATGGAGGGATTTTAAAATAACTTTGCACAAATGTTCATGAAAAGGCAGTGTGTCCACACAATACCCAAGCCTGAAGGTCCAAGGTCAAGGTCACTGTTACCAAAAATAGAATTTTCTTGTCCAGGCTGTAACTTCATTATAAATGGAGGGATTTCAAAAAAACTTGACACAAATGTTCACCATGAAAGGGCAGTGTATCGCGTATTATTCCCATCATTGCACTTGAGTGTCTGAAAATGATGCAAAGCAGGGCATCCATGTCCTATGGACACATTTCTAGTTTCACTTATATTTTCACTTAAGTGCACTTCATCGATAACTTTGCAAATACTTAAGGTATCAACTTCAAACTACCATTATATTTTCATTTCAGTTCTTTTTCTGTAACATTACTGAAGTGATTGATATTTGACTAAAAGTAAATGTCTCTAATAAAAAATTACTAACAAGTTTTCTAACAAATTCAGAAATATTTCATAGTTATTCCCCTATTCAGTTTAATATTTATGGTACATTTAGGAATTATTTCTGTTATTTGAAAAGAATTTCTCCCGTACCATTCACTTGTAAATATTTTTCCTGATTGCACATGAATGTATGGCCATAGTTGTTATTGTTTTAATCTTCAAATTGCATTTGTTTCAAATGATTCGAATAGTCGAGCATGCTGTCTCCTCTGACAGCTCTTGTCTAAAATTATTGTTTTTTATGGAACTACTTAATGGATAAAAGTTAAATTACTCTTAAACTTCAATGAACCTGAAAGGTATAATGTCCATCTATTCCCAAGAAAGCTTTGGCTTTTGGAAATTATTGCTTTTGTATAGAAATTTAATGGCAGTTTGAATTCAAGTTCAGTTATGGTTATAACTTGATAAGTTTTTATCATTTCTCTTGAAACTTCAAAATTCTTTGTATTTAGGTTAACTAACTTATTTTACTGCAGTACTGTTTCATGCAGATTAAATAAATAAATGGAATCATATTCCGGAACTTCTAGAGTAGTGAAGGGCATATAATTTTGTATGATGTATTGCCTACAGGTTCTCAATAGAGGTTGACCAAAGTAAGGCCTTGGGGTCACTTTTGACTGAACCCTTTCGGACATTGTAACCCAGATTTTTACACATAAAGCAATATGACTATGAGTGGATGATTCGATGCTGTGTACAGTACTATATATCATAGAAGACAAACTAAAACTGAAAAAATCCGGCTTTGTTAATGCACTTTCTGCATTTCCCCTTTGTTTGAATGGTCATTCAGATGCTGGTGATGTGCTTGATGGTGCTGATGTTAAAGTTAATGTTTTCCATCATTTTTACAGTGGTCATTTTGGACATAGATAATTGTAGAAACAGTAAATGCACATGTGAAAATCATTTGTATAAGTGCAAGTAAATAAAACTATTATTAGTTCCAAACTCCTATATTTTGCCTCAAAATCATCCAAAAACTCCTATATTTGTTGCAAAAATATTCCTATATTTTTCCTATATTTTGGAGATGACCTGGTTGACAGCCTGCAAGGAACATGTCAGACTTTGTTGATAGTAGGGAACATTTCAAACTTTGTTAGTAGGGAACATGTCAAACTTTGTTGATAGTAGCGATCATGTCATACTTTGTTGATAGTAGGGAAGATGTCAAACTTTGTTAGTAGGGAACATGTCAAACTTTGTTGATAGTAGCGACCATCTCATAACCCTAACCCATTCTTTGTTTTCAATTACCGGTATATATTTACATGTGCACTTTATGAACTTTACCATATTGTCAGTTTGAATGAAAACTTTTGAAAATCATTACTGAATAAGTTTATTCCCACAAATGTTACATATAACATATAAATTGTAGGCACCCTTGGTATTGGAAAACTCGCCATGCAGGCTGAATCTGTGATAGATCATAGTGACCATTTCAACTTTGAGGCATCAGACATACACATGAGGTACAACTCCAAGATCACAGCCAACCAGATCACTGTCATCTCAGGAGATATCTACATGGAAGGAGAAGCCTCGTTTGATGTCACAGGTGATTGATTTGATGTTATAATTGAATGATTAAGCTAGACTTAGCTTCGCAGAAGCGAAGGCGTAGGTTAATCACAATTTCATCCACTGCTAACCCTTCAAGGGCTCAGAACGATTATTTGGCTGCTGGATGCTGCATCATCTCTGTGGGGGCCCAATAGGGAGTTGCATTGGATGAAATAACCCTTTAATCCATAAGATATGGCTGTTATCCGTGGGCGAACAATTTAGATCCTGAGCATCTTCAACAGTATTAACACTTTGCTTTTCTATTCATTAGGTTATTTCTGACCTAGAAGCAAAGAGTGTAGATCCTGATCAGGTGCCATCGATATCCCAGTTGATCTGGATCTAACTGTTTGCACATGCAATAAAACCCATATATATGGAGTAAAGGGATAAACAGCCTATATGGGAACAATACTAACAAAACAAATTAAGCAAGGGTAGGGTTCCAACTTCAGCAAAAATATAAAACTGTAAATTTTATTACTTTGTATTTTGTAATGCTGTAATTTAGTTCCCTCTGTTTGATACCAGAAATGAATATATCAGCTCATAAAAGCGGAAAATAATATAACTCCTTCTATGTTCAATTGTACTTACCGGTATTACCTTTTTAGTTCTAAGGTGAGAATAATATGTTATACACCAAACATGGTAATTCATATTTATTAAAGAGTTAATTGTATTTATATTCACGTCCATTATATTCCTATGTTTCTCATCTTTCAGGCCGAGGTGGTAGGGGAGATGATGCAGGTGGTTATGGATCCACAGTTACTGTTGCCAACATCTCTGTCGGCACTGGTGGTGGACATGGTGGCTATGGCGGTGCAGCTGATCTGGACAGTTACAACTCAGGTTCGAGTTTCTTTGTATTTTATGGTCAGATCGTACTGGTTTTTCCTGTAAGTGGTATATAAAATTTGAAATTTATGATAATTACATGAAAACACATTTCATCTTAAAGTTTAAAGTTTTGTTGTATGTTCCATAATGAACTTTTTCAGATATTTAAGAGAAATTTGATATTGCAAAAATAAACAATTTTGAAGGATTTTGTTATCAGTTGATTAATTATAAAAATATTTTGATATCTATGCAATGATAAACTGCAACCTTCTTAATATTATTTTGAGGAACAGACATAAAGGCTAGCTCTCATATGACTTGCTGTTTTAATCACCATTCATGTTATATAATAACCATGTCATATTTACTGGTATATGATTTGTTATGTTTATTGAACAGGCAATCCATATGGCTCGTATATCAAGCCTCGTCACACAGGAAGCATGGGTGGAGGCTCAGACCCAGGTTACGCTGGTGGCAGGATCGACATTGAAGTCTCCCGTGGGTTCCACCTGGATGGCAACCTGGAAACCCTTGGGGGTAATGCTAACGGCAGCAACAGTGGTGGTGGTAGTGCCGGCAGTGTCTACATTATGACTCAGAACTTCTCTGGACATGGTCTGATTGAGGCAACTGGTGGAGACGGTTTTGGTTATGGCTTTGGTGGTGCAGGAGGTAGAATTGCTGTTCATGTACAGTGGTTTAAGGAATACACAGGTGACGTGAAAGCTTACGGTGGATTTGCTGGCTCTAGTGTCTCCGCCTCACAAGAAACCAGGAATGGAGCTGGAGGTACCATCTACACTACAGACTCCAACTCCATTGGCCTGGACAAGAAAGAAGTTATTATTGTGAATGGCACCAAAACATATGTTGATGGATACACCAAACTTCTGATTGACAACAATGATAGAAATCATGTTCTTGGAACTATGGTAATGAATGACAATGGAACAAAACCTTACCAGTTTGAATTTGATGAGATAGAAGCAAACAGTCATGCAGTGTTGTGGATTGAAGGGGATGATTCGGAACTCATAGTTCACAAGTTTGATGGTGATAGGACCGGTATGATGCATTTAATGGGAAGCCAGAAAGTCTATGCTGAATATGTGGAGTCTACAAGTGGCTACACGGTGGCTCCAGTGAGCTACAAAATAGATAGTGGAGCTGAAATCATCCTGCCATCTACCACGATACTTCTCGGTACCCGATCCGACATGAATGGTCTGCTGACAATGGTACAGAACCTGACTATCGCTGATGGAGCAAATGTTGTGTTTTCCTCAACAGCCAGGACGGCCCTCATTGAAGCTGGCAACTACACCCACAAGACCCAGCAAGGAAATATCAGCTTAAGCCATCTTACAATTCAGCGTGGATCTGAAGTCACATTCACAGAGAAGGCAGGAGCAGAAATGGTTCTTGACCTTACAAAGTTGAGCATCAAATATGAAGGCTTGATGTGGATGAACAAGGGAACCATTTTCTCTGGTAGTGCTGTAGTTGAGAGTCTCGGTATTCTAAATGTTGACTATATGGGTCATAATGCTCAGAATGGACCTGGAATGGGTGCTTCAAATGGTACCAATGGTTATGGTGGGGCACATGGAGGTCATGGTGGTGCTCCACAGCCAGATACTGGCGGAACTCCATACGATTCAGTATACAAACCCACACATCCTGGAAGTGGAGGTGGCAATGGTAACGGTGTTGGTGGAAGAGGTGGTGGTTACCTCCGCTGGGAAGTTGGAGAGACCCTCTGGATTGATGGAGAAGTCTCACTCGAAGGCGAGGCTGGTCAGGGTGGAAACGCTGGTGGTGGTAGTGGTGGTGGTATTTTCATTGAGACCATGAACTTCACTGGCTTTGGTCACATTGACTGTCACGGAGGTGCTGGTAGCGGAAACGGTGGAGGAGGCTCAGGCGGTAGAATTGGTATCCATATCAACTTCGCAAACAGGTTCATTGGTCGCTTGAATGTTATTGGTGGTCTTGGATCGGGAAGTTTGCCATCTGGTGCAGCTGGAACTGTGTATCTCCAAGAGAACGCAAGAGGTCCTCAGTACGCTGATGTGAAATACGATGCCAGCACTGGTCAAACCATTGTCACAGCCCAGCACAGAAGACTTGAAGTGAACAATGAAGATATTGACAAACACTTATATGTTGGCCACAAAGAACCGTGGCTGTATACCATGCTGTTTGAAGATGCTGACCAAGATTATGAATTTGATGAAGCCATGCTAGAAGGTCACTCTAACCTTCTGATAGAGTATCCCACAGGAACTAGATCTGGATCTGACTGGGCTGTGGAAGTGAAGATACATCTGTTCCATGGTGACATGACTGGTGTAGTCAGGATCAGAGACAGGCAGAGACTGTACGTAGAGGTCGTAGAGTCTGTCTCCAATGAGACTATTGCTCCTTGCAGCTTCAGGATTGATAAGGGAGCAGAAGTATTCATGCCGACAACGACCAACCTGCGGGGCGCCAGGACTGTCATGGCTGGTATGATCACTGGAGTAGAAGATATGATGATCAGAGGAGGTTCGAGTCTCTTCATGTCTACCGGACAGACAGCAATGATGGAAAACCGAGAATACACCATGAAGACTTCACCTGGCAACTTCACTTTCTCAGTTTTGAGAATAATGGCCGGAGCTAGGGCTGAATTTAGAGACATCACGATGGAGTGTATTATCTCTGTTTCAGAAATGTATGTGAAATACCAGGCACTCCTGCTCATGAACTTTGTTCAGATTGACTCGTCATATGCTCATATTGAAAGCCAAGGTGAACTCAACATGGATGGTGTTGGATATGGACCAGAAAAAGGACCTGGGGCCGGTTCCACTGATAATGGTGGAAATGGTGTAGGTGCTGGACATGGTGGTTATGGTGGCGGGCCAGGTTTCGCCACAGGAGGTATACCCTACAACACTATCTATGAGCCCCTAGAAGCCGGCAGTGGTGGTGGTAATGGTGGGGGCACTGGAGGATCTGGCGGTGGTTACCTTGAGTGGAACGTTGCTGACCTGATTGAAGTGAACGGTTTCCTGACACTAGCCGGAACTGATGGTGTTGGAGGGAATGCAGGTGGTGGAAGTGGTGGTAGCATCCTTATGCATGCAACAAACATTACCGGTCACGGAATCATGGCGGTGAATGGTGGAAATGCTGCTGGTACAGGAGGTGGTGGTTCAGGCGGCAGAGTTGCTATTAACTGTCGCTTCAGGTACTCTTACGGTGGTGAATATCACAACTACGGTGGTGATGGCACTGGAGTAAACATAGGGTCACATGCCGGTGCCTCTGGCACTATCTTCAGAGAGGAGAACATGAGACCTCTGGAGTACAGAATGACCAAGTATGACCCTGTCCACAACACAACATACCTGGACGTTGATCACCATGTTTTACACACAGACAACAGACTGAAGTACAGTCCTGCTCCCACAGTTATCCAAGATCCTCCAAGGGAACTATATGAATTTGATGAACTGGAAATTACTGGCTCCACATACACTTGGATCTATCATCCACCAGGTGTTGCCAAGGTTGAACTGATAGCACACAAATTCCTCGGTGACAAGACTGGTCAACTTCACGTGAGAGAAAGACAGAAAGTCTGGGTAGAATATGTTGAATCGGTCTCTAATAAAACTGAAGCACCTGTCAGTTACATTATTGATGATAATGCTGAAGTGGTTTTCCCCTCGGAGGTTCACATTCATGGAACGAATAGCACTTTTGCCGGCCTAATGACAGGTGTTCATAATCTTTACATTGAAGACCGGGCTATTGCTGAGTTCAAGAGCACTGGTAATACCTCACTGCTGGAGAATGGAGAGTATTTCAGGGAGACAACTCCTGGTCACTTCATCTGGGACCAGCTGCACATGAAGCGAGGTGGGACTGCTGGTTTCCTGGATATAAAGAATGAATTACTTATTGAAACCAGTGAGATTAAGGTGAAGTATCAGGGTAACCTATACATGAACAAAGCCAGGATCAACAGTACCTACTCATGGATCGAGAGTGAGGGAGTGTTCCACTTGAACGGCCATGGTTATGGACCTGAAGAAGGGCCTGGTAAAGGACACACCAACAGTAGTGGTTGGGGCTATGGAGCTGGTCATGGAGGTTATGGTGGGGGGTCTGATCCCTCTGCAGCCTCAGAACCCTATGGTAGCATCTTCTCACCAAGGGAGTTTGGCAGCGGTGGTGGTAATGGCGCAGGTACTGGTGGTAGTGGTGGTGGTGTCCTTCACTGGATTACTAGCCACTACTTTGAACTGCAGGGACTTCTGGCTATACAGGGTACCAATGGTGCAGGAACCAATGCTGGTGGAGGCAGTGGTGGTTCCCTGCTCATTGAATCCATGAACTTCACTGGACACGGTGTAATTGATACAGCTGGTGGTAATGGTACAGGAACTGGAGGTGGTGGTGCTGGTGGTAGAGCTGCTATACACTGTGAACTGAGATATGGTTTTGGAGGAACCTTTGTTAACCAAGGTGGTGTCAGTGGAGACAACTCCACGTATGCTAGCCATGCTGGAGCTGCTGGTACCACATTTGTCAAGAACAACAACAGGCCACTGGAGTACAGAATCCTCAAGTATCATAAAGGATCCAATACAGCCTACTTTGAGGTGGACCACAGATACATTCATATGGATAACAATGGAGTTGCTTCCCCTGTGCCAACTATGGTTATGGAAAATGAAACCAAGCTGTATGAATTCAATGAAACCCAAGTAGATGGATACACCAGGGTGTTGTTTTACCGCCCTGCTGATTCACATGTTGAAGTTGTCATCCACAGATTCCTTGGTGACCGCACTGGACAAGTCCATGTCAGAAAAAATCAGACAGTGTATGTAGAATATGTCGAATCAGAGTCTAATGTCACTGAAGCACCAGTGAGTTACATCATAGATGATGGAGCGGAGGTGGTTTTCCCGACTGAGGTTCACTTGCAAGGTATTAATACCACACTGGATGGAATGATTACAGGTGTTCATCATCTATATGTTGAAGATGGTTGTACATTAAGTGTGTCAAGTACAGCACAAACTGCTGAGCTTGAAAATGAAGTTAAGGTCAGGGTGTCTGGTAAAGGCAACTTTGAACTGCCAACTATTAACATAAGACAAGATGGCATCTTGGAATTCAGAAAAATAATGACTGATTTTACCATCAGTGCAGCTTTCCTGGAGCTGAAATATGGTGCAACGATTCTGATGAACCATGGATTTGTTGAAGCTGGTGATTTAGACATGGAATCCACTAGTGTCTTCAAACTAGAAGGTCGTGGTAACCCAGCTCAGACAGGCCCAGGTGCTGGTTCAGGAGTCAATGGTGGAAGCTATGGTGGTGTTGGTGGTGGTGCTAATGACACTGCTGCCTATGGTTCATTGTTTGATCCCCACCATCTTGGAAGTGGTGGTGGTGGTTCAACAGGCGGTGCTGGTGGTGGCTTTGTCAACTTGACTGTGGGTAAACTTCTCCATATTGATGGTTATGTGGATGCATTCGGCTCTGATGCCACTGGCAATGCTGGTGGTGGTAGTGGCGGTACTATCTTCATTAAGGCCTTTAACATGACGGGTCACGGTACACTCGACGTTTCTGGAGGAAGTGGTAGCGGCACAGGTTATGGTGGCAGCGGAGGTAGGATAGCAGCCCACATCGAAAGCTTTAATCTCTTCCATGGTCAGTATCTAAACCATGGTGGAAGTGGTAACTCGGCTCAGAATGCTGGTGGTCCGGGAACCATCTACAAGTTTGAATCAAACAGGAGCCCAGCTTACAGAGAGCTTAAGTACAATCCAAGATTAAACAAGACCATGATTGAACCCGAGCACCGAAAGATTACTGTAGAAAATGGTGCTTTACGAACCACAAACCCTGCTGTTTTAATGGAAGCTGATAGCTTCTACTATGAGTTTGAAGAACTCCAGGTTGAGGGCTACAGTTACGTCCATTTCTACCCCAGCACCCAGGGAGTAGTACAGATCATTGTTCATGAACTGACTGGAAACAAACAAGGAATGGTCAGAGTTCAACAAAACCAACAACTTCAGATTCACTTTGTGGAGGCAACACACACCTTTCTGGACACACCATGTGGTTTCCATGTTGATCCTAATGGTGAAATCATTCTACCTTCGACAGTTCACATGGTTACTGAGAAGACGATTCTTGGAGGTCTGATGATTGGTGTAGAAGAACTCATTGTTACTGAGGGTGCTGAGTTTGTCATTGATAAAGATGCAGGTACTTTGACTGTTGCCAAAATCACCATGGGAACAATGCAGACACCAAACCATGGAGTTTTTGATGTACCAACGATCTCCATTAGCAACCTTGGTGTTTTCACTGTGGACATGAATCCAGCACATCCAAGAATTAAATCAGGTCTGTTGACAGTTCGTAATGGTGGCATGATGGCTACCAACACTAATCAGGTTACCATAGAAACAGCTGACCTAGTTGTGGAATATGGAGGTCTGTTGACTGGTACTGGTCAAGGTCATGCCATGGGAACCGGCCCTGGAGCAGGTACAGCTTCTTCCTATGATGCCAGTGGTGGATCGTTTGCCAGCAGAGGTAAATTAAATCTTTATTATATCAATTTTGTTTTGTTTTTTACCTTAATGGTTGCTTACAGTTTATGAATCATGTCTTTTTGTTGCTATGGAGCTGTGTAGTGTTGCTTGGAAGGAATCTTTTTGTGAACTTTCAGACACACTTAAATCAAAGAAATATTATTAAATTATTGAAGTAAAAGCCAATTCTTTAATCATATAAAGTTTACTTTTGTTTTCATGTAAAAACAACTTTGTGCTTGCTACCCATATTCTTTCAACAGTTTGTACTAATGAATAGATTTACTAATACAGACTAGCAGATTTGGTCAATATTGATGACTGCTTAATATTGACACTTGTAGGTGGCAGCAGTTACCATGGTACATCAAGCGGTCCAGCTTATGGCACCACTGACTGTTTGGACATACAGTATGGCAGCGGCGGTGGCGGCGATTATGGAGGTGCTGGAGGAAGCTATTTACACCTGGATGTTGGAACGGTAAGTTACACAGATATTGGGCATCTCACAGGAAAAGGTGTCCTTGAAGATATTTTTGGAGATTAGAGTACATTTAGTTACTATTTTTGGAAAGAAAGTCATATTTATTCACTAATTTCTCATTAACTTATTTAAAGAATTGGAAAATTAGATCTAATTGACAAATGGGTCCAAGAATTTTTAAACATGCCATTTTTCTAAACAACAACATATAAAATTTCATGCTCACAAAATATAAACACCTTCTGAGTATAGTGGTATTATTATATTTCATGAGCGTTTTATTATTGCATATTTTCCACTAATCAGTCTGTGAAAAATCAAACCCCACCTACTATTAACCACATTTATATCCTTTCCACGACCATAACGTATTTAAATGTGACAAAATTTTGACTTCCCAAAACCCAACCCTGTTTTACGGGAAGATGCCCGAAACGTATTTAAACGTATAAAAAAAATCGCTTTTTAAAACCCGACCCTGTTTTTTTGCCGGAAACCCGTTGATTTATTTTTCATTTTTAAAAAAGTCCTTACTTTGGTGGCTATTTAGAAGAACACGGAATCATCAATCAGTATTTTAACACTATTAGTCCTTTGAACGCATTGCATATTTTCTCTCAAATATTATTTAGTAAGAAATTGAATACATGTGACTTAGATAATCTGATAAGAAAATTAGTAATTTTAAAAAGTTCAATTTTAAGAATAAAAATCTAATTACATGTGTTGCTGTTTCTTCATCTTTCATTGTCAAAATAAAAAAGTGGCTCCAAAACAGTTATTCATTATTTTAAAAAATACCTATATCTATCTAGTAATAACTTAAAAATGACATTTTTTGCTATGGCATAAAAATTAATGACTGTTAATTAGATTAATTAATTTACGGAATTTTACATTACAGTCTTCCTGCGATAAACTGAATTTTTCACCCATTATGTAAAAGAGCATTGAAATTCAGGATTTTAACGCACTATTCTTGATATGCATTTTCCACCTTTTTTACAGAAGAAAGACCGTAACGTTAGATAACATGTTTTACAGTTATTTATCGGGTTTCTTACCATGTTGAAAATTCCTAATTTCATCTAAAGGTAGAATACCGGTAACGGACAAAAGCGTATATGCTTTATTCAAACACTTATCAACGGGCATTAAAAAAAAATTTACGCAGATTTACGTTATGGGTTTTAAAATCGTGAAAAAAGCATACGTTTAAATACGTTTCGGGCGTCCTCCAGTAAAACAGGGTCGGGTTTTGGGAAGTCAAAATTTTGTCACGTTTAAATACGTTACGGACGTCCGTCCGGAAAACAGGGTCTGGCGCGGAAAGGATATCTTATCCTGTGTTAATGCACCTGCACAAATTTATTAGAGCAAAAATGTCATTTGCGCCAAAATAAGGCCCCGCAAAATAAATTCCAAAGTATATAGCAATATGGTTAATAGTGATGGCTTAATAAACAGTACTGTAGGTTCCAATTGATCTTGATCATTAGTATTGCTTCATGATTTTTGCGAATTTCCAGAAAATGATAGTATATGGTACCGTAGCTGTTGATGGTGAGAACGGAATTGGAAACTACAGGAGTGGTGGTGGTAGTGGTGGTATGCTCAAAGTGACCACAGCCTCGCTTGTAGGACGTGGAAGTCTTACCAGCCATGGTGGTGATGGCATTTCAGGAACATACAGCAGTCAAACAAGTCGTATGTTGTTGTTGTTCTTTTCAGATCAACTAAAAAAACATTTATTAACTGATAAAAAAATATTAAGTGTTTACCTTATGGTATGCCTGTAGTAACATGGGTGGCAGTATAGATCTAGATCAGCTGACACAACCCTGCCATCTGATCAGGATCCACACTTCACTTCATAGTTAAAAATAACCATATGAATCTAAAAGTGAATAGTGCAGATCTAGATCAGTCAGCTTGTATGTACCAGCTAATGCATCCCGGCTGAGCTGGATGTAAACTGTTACCTTAAGCAGGAATGATGCATATAGATCTAATATATTATGGGCTAAAATATTAATAACACTGTAGTGATAATTGATGATAAACTTGTAATGAACAACCATATCGGTACATTTTGGATATGGCTGTCTTTGATTTTCATTTGTCTATGTAGAATTATAGAAATTGTTTGACTTTTACAGGCAATGGAGGTGGTTCTGGAGGTAGAATTTGTGTCTATCTAGAAGAGCATCTGCGCTTCCTAGGTGATTTGACTGCACTTGGTGGTAACAGCGCCACCTATGGTGCACCAGGAACTGTCTGGGTGAACTCTACAGTGGGGTCTGACACTGTGACACACCTATGGGTGGATCATGCTGGCAGGGGATCAGGCACCAGCTACCCAGTGTATGTGGATGTTACCCAGATCAACAATCTTCATCCTATAGGGACAGCTGCAGTATATCCTTCAAAGGTATGCACTTATTTTGATTACTAGTGTTTGCTTCCCTTGTTTAATATAAGTAATATCCCAAGTGTGACAGATCAGTCTGCATGTCTTTGTAGGCTAATCAGGATCTGCACTATCACTTTTTAGCTCACCTGTCATGTAGTGACAAGGTGAGCTTTTGTGATCGCAATTTGTCCGGAATCCGTCCGGCGTCCGTCCGTCCATAAACATTTTATTTAAACGACATTTCCTCTTAAACCCCTGGGCCAAAGTTGATGAAACTTGCCACAGATGTTCCTTGCATGAAGCTCTTCCAAAGTTGTTCAAAGAAATCAATTCCATGCAGAACTCTGGTTGCCATGGCAACCTAAAGGAAGTACTTTAAAAATCTTCTTGTCTGAAACCACAAGGCCTAGAGCTTAGATATTTGGCATTTAGCACCCTCTAGTGGAACTCTACAAAGATTGTTCAAATTATTTCCCTGGGGTCAAAATTGGCCCCGCCCCATGGGTCACTTCATTTTACATAGACTTATATAGGAAATCTTTAAAAATCTTCCTCTCACAAACCACAATGCGTACAGCTTAGATATTTGGTAAGTAGCATTTTCTAATGGATGTCTACTAAATTTGTTCAAATTATGTCCCCTGGGACAAAATCGGCCACGCCCTAGGGTTCTCTTGGTTTACACATAGTTATATATAGGAAAAACATGAAAATCTTCTTTAAAACCACAAGGCCTAGAGCCTTAATATTTGATATACAGCATCATCTAGTGGTCCTCTACCAAAATTGTTCAAACTATCCCCCTGGGGTCAAAAATGGCCCCGCCCCAGGGGTCACTTGTTTTACATAGACTTATTTAGGGTAAAACTTTAAAAAAATCTTCTTCTCTAAAATCACAAGGCCTAGAACCTTGGTATTTTGTATGTGTCATCATGTAGTGGTCCTCTACAAAAATTGTTCAAATTATTCTCCTGGGGTCAAAAATGGCTCCGCCCCGGGGGTCACTAGTTTTATTACATAGTGTTATATAGTAAATCTTTAAAAATCTTCTTCTCTGAAACCGTAAGACCTAGAGCTTAGATATTTGGTATAGAGCATCATCTAGTTACATTTCTCCACAATAGCAGCTTAATTTTTTTTAATTTTTTGACTTGATTTTACCAAACTTGCACACAACTCTTGCAACCATTGAGCAGTTGATGACAGGAGAGCGACCCAGGGTCTTATGGACCCTCTTGTACATTCATTCTATCTTACCAAGACGAGCATTATAGATCCAGTTCAGTCTTCACATCTTTATAGGCTAATCGGGATCTGCTCTGTCTCTTTTTATGCCCCCACAAAGTGGAGGCATATAGAGTTGCACTCGTCCTTACGTACGTCCCCAAATCTTGTGGCATCAACTCCTCCTAAACTATAAGGCTGATTTCTTTCAAACTTGCACAGATGATCAATAAGGATGTGTAAAAGATCGTAAAGAAAGGATTTTTTCCTGCAACCATTTTTACCAGAGTTATGGCCCTTTGCTATAAAAAAGTATGTTGCAACAGTGGGGGCATCAGTGTCCGAGGACACATTCTAGTTTATTCTTTATATCTTACGAAGGTGAGCAGTGTAGATTCTGATAAGACCACACCGATGTGCAAGCTGATCAGGACTTTATTGGTGTCACATGGGATTTTAGCTTTAGATGGTCAGTTTAAAACACTTTTTTTAAGTGACCTTAATTCATACAGTCAAACCTGTCATCAAATACCATCCAGAGGTCTTTGAAGGCAGATGGTCTTTGTTGACAGATAAATTTATAATTGAAATCAATCAGTGGGACAAATAATGTGCTTTTTATCTACAGTTGGTCTTTGTTTACAGGATGGACTGTGTCTGTCATTATTATGTATGTTTACAGGATTGCACAGTAGAGCACATTGGTGGTGATGGAACAGGTGAAGTACGAGTTAATTCTGGCATTACCATGGATGTAGCTCAGCAGCACCAGCAGACCCACCTTCAGTCCTCCGTGTACATTGTCGGTACTGTCAGCTTCCCGACCACTACATACACCGAACAGACAGTCACCAACGAAGGTACCATGGTTGGTGTCGAGCATTGGTACTCCAGAGGTAATACCACGCTGCTGTCGGCGGGACAGTCCAAGTGCTCTGTAGGAAGCTCTCATGCCGGCAAATACTACTTGACCTCATTTACTGCTTTGAGTGGTGGTACATTCAGTTTTGTAGATATTGGTTATGACTCCAATGCAAGTATTGCAGTTTTCACAGACATGTTCCACATGGAGGGTCAGTCACATGGTTACGTGATGAGAGCCAGCAACCTGATGGGTCATGTGATGGAAATTGAGAAGCAGTCGATACTAGATGGTAAAGGTGAAGGTTATCTGACTAACGCAGGAGCCGGCGCAGGTCGTTCAAGCACAAGCAGTTGTGGATCGGGTGGTGGGCATGGAGGATCAGGCGGAGGCTGTTACGGGTGTGGCAGTTCTGCTGGCGGTGGAAGCTATGACAGTCAGGTATTGCCATCACTTGCTGGTAGTGGTGGTGGGGTGTGTTCACATGGTACTGGTGGGTCAGGTGGCTCGGCAGTCAGACTGGTTCACACATTCACTGTGGTTGAAGGACAGATAAATATGAATGGGGAAGCCAGCACCGGAGGTGGAGGTGGTGGTGCTGGAGGTTCAATATGGCTTGATGGTGACGTCATATCGGGTTGGGGTTACCTTTACGCTAATGGTGGCACTGCTGGCGCAGATGGTGGATGCTATAACCCATGTTGTGATGGACACAGAGGAGGTGGTGGTGGAGGAGGTAGAATCAGGTCCTACGGTAAAGAATACACAAGTAAAGTGATTCAGCAACGAAGATACGTGGCTGGCGCTACTGGGTCCTACCGAAGTGGTACCGCTGGAACTGTTCAGGAAAGTCACGGTAATGCTTGCAGCGGACATGGTACATGGAATTCTACTTCACTCACCTGTACGTGCTACAGCGCATACGTTGGTCTTGACTGTGAATTCTACTGTGATGAGGCAACCACTTGTGATGGAAATGGAATCTGCAATGCTCATGGACAGTGTGAATGTAATCCAGGATTTGTGGGAACTCACTGTGAGAGTCAGTGTCATAGAGATACAGACTGCAGTGGTCATGGCGAGTGTTCCACCTGTGGCTCCTGTGTGTGTGATCCTTGCTTCTCTGGACCGGACTGCTCTGTTGAGTGTGGCGGATTCGGATCCTGTGTTGCTGATCAATGTGAATGTGACGACTGTCACCTTGGTGTTTTCTGTGAGTCTGAATGCAACAATCACGGTATCTGTAATGGTAACTGTACTTGTGATGCCAACTGGGGCGGACACAAGTGTACAATCAAAGGATGCCCGGGAGCCGACCTTAACTGTAACGGACATGGAATCTGTAACTCAGGAACCAGTGAATGCTTCTGTAACATTGGCTGGAAAGGTAAGTACTGTCATAATTAATTTAATTGCAAGGTTGAAGTTTTCTTTATGAAGAAAGAATAAAGGTTTTTTTTAATTAGTTACCTCAACACCATTAAATGCAATACACATAACTTGAGACGGGACACTGCTATACAATTTGGTAAATAGGTGGTTATTGGAATGCTGGTATTGGGGAAGGGAATTCCAGACAAAATGAGGTCACACCAAGAGCCCAGCTTTAGTTTAAATATAATTAAATTGACGAGGTTGGTTGGCAAAGTCAACAAGAAATAGCATTCGACCAGTTTATAAGCACTTTTATTTTTTTTCAAAACTTATATACATTGACTTTTGCACTTGAATGGAGTAAAGTATTTGGCACAGACAAATTTAAGCTTTTGTGAACATTTTTCACTACTTTAAGATTTTTTGTTGGATCCCCGGGAGACCTGAATGCTGAAACGTTACTGACAAACAGTGACCTATGATTAACATAGTGTCGTAAACCCTCAAGTTAGGCAAACACCTTGAGTGGACGGTTGTATGGGGGCATGCCCGTAATCACTCATACCCCTGAAACGGTCCTGGGCAGATAGACCTGCCCTAGGCCTCCCCTCCAAACATAGAGGTGGAGGGAGGTACCAATGACACCCAAAGGTTACCCCACCACAACACTTTAAAAGGCTTTACAATTTAACACAACACACCAACCAGCAAGCTATAAAGCAAGTCTGGCCAAGGGAGTAGCCACAATTGATTTGTCGATAATGCATAATTATTTTTTAATCGAACAAAATAGACTCCTTCGCAGCGGACATTGGTTATGTGATAGATTTAAGTGGGATTATCGAATATAGAAATTCTAGATAATCCATATTAAATTTTACTCCATGGATATGCCTTTAAACCCATGTGAATCCAGTGTAGATCCAGATCACCCTGGATTTAGACTGGTTGCACATGGAATATCTATTTTATTATATGAAGTAAATGGTTACAGAACATGCTTGTGATTCCTGTGCTGAAGATTATAAAAAAGACATTTGAAACCAGTCTCGAATCTCAAGCATCTGATTGGCTAAAATGGTTACCAGTAACCATTTCAATCAAAAAGATCCTTGAGATTGAACACTGGTTTCCATTCTTGGTTTTCTAATTTTGGGTCTGATCTTTCAAGTTACCTGCCACATATTGACAACTGGCTGGTATATACATATACTGTGAAAGCAATGTATTGCAAAGAAAGCTCTATTAAAGAAATTGATTCAGTTCAAAACTGAGTTAGTAAAAGTAATGATTCAATTTAAAATAAGAATAGACTAATTTGCATATCTTAAATATGGTTTTTCGGTTGTTGAAAAAAAGCAGCTTAAAATTACATTTTAAATAAATAAAAAAATACATGAATTTCAGTTACAGATTACAACATTTTAAAGGCAGAATTAAGGTAAAATAAACCCTCTATATGATAATGCTACAAGTTGTTTTTTGTGCTATTATATTGATTTTCATTTAGTTGCCACGAGAATGTTCATGGTATTTTCTGAATGTAGGAGATGATTGTAGTCAGCCTGACTGCCCTGGTGAACCAAACTGTCACAATCAGGGTGTGTGCAACACCTTGTACGACCCACCAATCTGTACAGACTGTCACGCTGGCTGGATGGGACCTGCTTGTAATGATGTGTGTCTCCATGGCACACCCAACTCCAACCATTCCGAATGTATCTGTGACCAGACGTGTTACCATGGTAAAGGTTGTGATATTGAGTGTTCCGGAAATGGTATCTGTAATCCCAATGGCACCGGGGAATGTTACTGCGATCCACTCATTGGATGGGACGGCACTTACTGTGAAGTTCCAGGTATGTTATTTCTTTCCTTCATATATACGCATTTTTACGCATCTGTGACAAGTGTAGATCCAGATCAGCTGGCACATCCATGCGGTCTTATCAGGATCTGCACTGGGCGCATTTTGGTCAGAAGTAACCTTATAAATCAAATAGTGAACAGTGCAGATCCTGATCAGACGACACTGTTCAACCACGCAATTAAAGTGTATCTTTGGAGAAAAGAGTTATTTCTTTTTGGTATTCTTAATAATTTAAACAGATATTAAGAATTCTCACTACTAAAACATATTGGGACTTACTTCATAGATTTTATAATAATTCTTTGTTATAAATTACTATTAAACAAGTTTTCTTACTCTTCCAAAAATATTGTAAATTATTTTAACACTTATTCCCCTTTTCAATAATTATGGTACATATGATAACAGCCATACACCATGAATTGAAGGAAGTGAAGAGTTGATGAGGTTTTACTATTATAGGCTGCCCCAGAAGTCCCGACACTGATGTTGAGTGCAGCGACAGAGGAAGCTGTGACTCGGCCAAGCACGAGTGTATGTGCGATGCAGGATGGACTGGTGCTGCTTGTCATGTTGCCGACTGTCCTGGTGATCCTGACTGCTTTGGTCGTGGAGTGTGTAATGAGACGACCAGTCCACCGCTGTGTGTGTCATGTGACAGAGGCTGGATGGGCCCGGCTTGTAATGACCCGTGTGTACATGGTAAACAGACTCCAATGGACAGCGGAAATTGTCTCTGTGATGAAGGTTGGGCAGGTGTTGGTTGTAACTCGGAATGTTCTGAACATGGTAACATAAGCTCAACTACTGGAATGTGTGTATGTACCTACGATCTTGGCTGGAAAGGCAGAGTGTGTGATATCCCAGGTTGCCCTGGCTTGAACAATGAAGACTGCAGTGGTAGAGGTAAGTACTGTATTATCCCTATCCTGTATAGATACACCTGTATTGCTAGGGCGAACAGTTTAGATCCAGATCAGCCGGCACATCCGTGCCACCTAATCAGGATCTAAACTGTTCGCTTTTTGATTCATTAGGATATTTCTGACCAAAATGCAACTAGTGCAGATCCTGATCAGACGGCAGGGATGTGCCGGCTGATCTGGATCTACACTGGTCGCACATGCGTAAAAATGCGTATATATCAAGGAAAGGTTTATTACAAAAAAGATTTCATAATATATATTAATCCAAGTGTGACATTGTATAAAAGACATGATCAGTCCCACTATAATACTTCTTAAGAATCTTCTTCAGAGATTTCTGAGATTTAACCTAGATTTAAGAATTAGTTTAAAGAGAGAAATGTTTGATTTTTAATAGGGAACATTATTTCAACCATTGAAAGTTAATTCCAACAAGAAAAGCAAAAAACTCTTTCATTTTGACAAAGGGACTAATCATAACTGCAAACAATATAGATCCAGATCAGAATTTACACTGTTTGCTTCTTGGTCAGAAATAACCTAATGAATCTAAAGCAAACTGTGTAGAGCCTGATCAGACGGCCAGCTGATTTTGATGTACACTGTTTATTCATGAATAATAGTCATACTCCAGGCAGTAAAGGGTTAAGATTATTGAATACAACCCACAAAAATGTCCTTTTACAATAAAACAACACCTTTTTATGCTCGTGAATAATAATCAATGAGATACTGCTTACATCCCATGGGCAACCTGTGTAGATCCTGATCAGCCTTCACATCTTTGCAGTCCTGTCAAGATTTATGTTGTTTTAATTCTTGGTCAAAAAGATCTTTTGTATCTAAAAGTGAACAGTATAGATCCTGATCAGGCAACAATTTTTAGGCTGACCTGGATCTACACTGGTTTGCATGGTTGTATATGGAATATTAAGTTGTACCCATGGAGTAAAGTTTAGAGCTTCTCTCTGTTGTAATAACCTAAGCCTTCCCATTTATGTTTCCCCTAAGGTGGTTGTGACAGTACGTCAGCGACATGCACATGTAACAAGGGCTGGCAGGGTATAGGTTGCGAGTATCCCGACTGCCCTGGCGAGCCAGACTGTAGCAACAATGGCACCTGCATAGATTTGAACGATCCACCTACATGCTTGTAAGTATTAACACTTAACAGTTTAACTTAAAATTTTGAGATTGAAAAAAGATAATGAAAATATGTTAGAATTCCTGGTGACATTTAATCTTTCCATCTAGACTAGATGCATAATTTTTCCTAAGACAGTCAATACTTGTTAACACCATCATTACAATTTTGTAAGAAGTTTTGAAAATTTTGTATGGTAAGTAGAACTATGACAAAAATACATTTAAGTTTCTTTAAATTTGAAATTGAGATTGTGTACAGTGGTATTTTGTTTATGCATTTAGAAAGTTTTTCAAAAAGCACAGAAAGAAATCTTTTTTGGGGCCTAAGATCAGAAAAGTAAGAACAGTCTCGAATCTGAACAAGCTTATTGGTTGAAATTGAGTTCAGTCTCCAACCAATCTTAAGCTAGCATTCTGAGACTGGTTTCTAATGTCAGTTTTATGATCTTTGGCACGGGTATTAATTTTAAAATAATGTTTTCGAGTTTAAAAGACTTAAGATAAGTAAAGAGAAACTCTAAAGGTGCCTTATCAGGTATCAGGACAAAAATATAAATTGCTTTTAAATATCAAAATTAAAAATTTAAACTGTAGAAGAACTGTAAACAAAGTAAATGTGATGTAATATCCCACACAGGCAATGTATGAGTGAATATATTTTAACCCTTTCCTCCATATATATGCATTTTTACGCATGTGCGACCAGTGTATATCTAGATCATCTGGCACATCCATGCCATCTGATCAGTATCTGCACTGGTCGCATTTTGGTTGGAAATAACCTAATGAATCAAAAAGCGAACAGTTTAGATCCTGATCAGATGGCACGGACATGCCAGCTTATCTGGATCTAAAGTGTTCGCCCTTGCAATAAAGGTGTATCTATGGAGCAAAGGGTTAAGCTAAAGTCGATACAGTAAAGTGTTACTAATGCAGTAAACTTCTTTCAAAACAGATCCTTAGAAATTTACTGATTAGTCCAAAATTTCTACAAAAGTTGCTCCAGTTAGGTAATTTATAGGCATTATATAGTTGTACAATTAATATAAATCACATCCAAGACATTAAAGTATGACATTGAACTATGTATAAGTAGCCTTAATTACATGTATTTGCTATTTATATTTAAAAAAAAATGAATATGTGATTCAGATGTTACAATGGCTGGTTTGGAGCGGCTTGTGAAGAACCATGTGTCAATGGACAGATGAACCCGGTGGGAAGCCAGAACTGTGAGTGTGATCCTGGCTGGTCCGGCATCAACTGTGACGCTGAATGCTCTTACCATGGTAAAATCGTTAACAGTGCTTGCATCTGTGACATTGGCTGGCGTGGTAAAGTATGTGATATCCCAGGATGCCCTGGTAATGATACCGATTGTACTGATCATGGTGACTGCAACGCTGCGACACATGAGTGCACATGTTACAGCGGGTGGACTGGTGTTCCTGACGGTCATGGATACGTTGATCCGCTGACCAATGCGTGCGATGTACCAGATTGTCCAGGATTCCCTGACTGTAACGGAGAAGGTGTGTGTGATGACTCACTGTTGACACCAAAATGCAAGAACTGTAATCCAGGATGGATGGGGGAGGCATGTGAAAACATCTGTGACGCAACTCATGGTGTCCAGAGCCCGATGAACAGTGGTTTCTGTGAGTGTGATACTTGCTACACTGGTAAAGGGTGTAACGTTGAATGTGACGGACATGGAACCTGTGACAATGGAACATGCACTTGCGATGTTGGATGGCGGGGATCTAAGTGTGAAGTGCCGGGTTGCCCTGGTAATGAAACAGACTGCACACATCATGGTGTATGTAACTCAGCTCTTCATGAATGTACTTGTCTGCCTGGTAAGTAAATTTTTATGTTTGTCACAGCCCAAGATCAAAAAGTGAGATTGGAAACCAATCTCAAAAATCTAGCTTTTAATTGGTCCATTTTGAGATTGGCCTTAATTTTAATCAGTCAAATGCTTTGGATTTGAGACAGGAATCTGGTCTCAGTTTTATGATCAT
Organism: Corbicula japonica; assembly: GCA_038501625.1. NCBI lineage: Eukaryota > Metazoa > Mollusca > Bivalvia > Venerida > Cyrenidae > Corbicula > Corbicula japonica. Next base: position 8,253,049 of record JAZAYU010000017.1, on the reverse strand, counting down.
TGACTGTTCATTTGTAATAGGATATTTTGTATATTAAAGTTTACAATAGTGGAAAGAAAAGACTTATCATAAGACACTGTTAATTTTATTTTTTATAATTTTGTACTTTATAAACTAAGGGTTATTTTCATGTTTCATTTTTTTGTATTTTAATCCCAAACTATTTTTTGTTTGTTTCTATGTTTTATAATTCACAATTCAAAGAAAATTTTGTCAATCAATATAATTCTGTTGTCTATGATAGATAATTTTAAACCCAATACTTTAACAGTGCACAGATAGTAACCATTTGAATATTAAAATAATCTCACCGCAGGTTGGACTGGTAATGATTGCGCAACACCCGACTGTGGATATGGAGCTTGTTATGTAGATGAGGGGCGTGGCCTCTGTGACGGCTCATCTGGAGCACCAGAATGTGTCTGTGACACAGCAGCTGTAAGTCTTCATATAAATATCATCAAGACAAGGATAAATCTCTATAAGCTAAAGTTTATTACATTTTGAGAAGACATGAACAGATGTAGCTTGTTTGTTACTTTACTTTTCACAGTCTTCCTTATATTTTTGTTTTAAGAAATAAGTTTCAACTTTCTTGTAAAATTCCATAGGAACATGTGTGTATTTGACATAAATAAGTCATATCTTCAGATCCAACTGACTTGCGGCTAATTTATGTTTCTTTTAAAACTTTGCTTACAGAGACCACCATAGTTTCAATTTGTTTATGTTTAATTTTTGCACTTGTTTTCGATTTATCCAGTAATGTTAAAGTCATAATGACAATGAAACAGTGCAATAACTTTTCTAAGTTTTTTGTATAGAAATGGTTGGTTTTTTTTATAACTAAGCACTTTTACAAATAATCAGTACACATTATAGGAATACACATATTTAAGGCAAATAATATACATGCCCAGTGTACTGGTCAATAACAGGAACATAAGAAGTAACATTGTTTAGAAATATGAACCATTTCTTTACACATTTGCCACATGACAGTTTTTTGTCCAACTTCAACTGTACAATGTTTCCATTAAGCATGTACCTCTGGGAGCATTTGTCACATCCTGTGACATTACATGTTTACATTTTGAATTTTTGAGCCAATCCATTAGCTGTTTTACAGAAGGTTTCGCAGAACTTTTTTAATGAATAGCAAATGGTGAAGAGCCTGATCAGACTATTTAGATGGGTCTCAAGTGGTTGCAAATGTGTCATAAGCTTAGCACGTATTTACTCCTTTCCTCCATACATGGCCTGGGAGAACAGTTTAGATTCAGATCAGCCAGCACATCTGGTTTTTCTTAAAACATAATTTTTTATTAATTTGCTTATCTCTTACCCAGAGGTGAAGATTTTAGGTCCAGATCAGATAAACAGCTATGTGGCTGCTCTGGATCTAAACTGGTCACTCAGGTGATAAAAAGTGTATTCTATGGAGTAAATGGTTAACCGTTTCCTGTACAGATACACCTTAATTGCTAGGGCAAACAGTTTAGATCCAGATCAGCCGGCACATCCGTGCCGTCTGATCAGGATCTAAACTGTTCGCTTTTAGATTCATTAGGTTATTTCTGACCAAAATGCGACCAGTGCAGATCCTGATCAGACGGCACGGATGTGCCAGCTGATCTGGATCTACACTGGTCGCACATGCGTAAAAATGCTTATCTATACAGGAAAGGGTTAAAGTGTTACATTTTATATTGTCACATACTTTAAGGGTTGGTTCGGTCTTGACTGTGACAAGAAGTGTGAGAACGGCACAGTTGTGATGAACAATCTCGGAGGCGAGTGTGTCTGTTTCCCGTGTTATAATGGGGACAGATGTCAACTAGAGTGCTCCGACAATGGTATCTGCGATAACCAGACCTGCCAGTGCTTTAGACAGCCAAGTTAGTGAACAATTTTCACTCGTAACTTTGTTTTATGATAATCTGAAAGTGAAATCCCTATTCGAATAATAACCCTGAATCAGATGTACAACACTGTCTTAAATTTCAAATTTACCAAGCAAGAAAAATTTTAATAAAGCAAAATCTTAAATATTACTTTAAGCTCTATTATTTTCCTCAATTTTTAAGGAAATAATTGATTGCATTCATCAGGGTAAGAAAAACAGATCAACCTGGAGAGTTTGAGCAACACCAATGAACCTCCTCTGGATCTGCCCCTGGCTTGTTATTAAAAGGTTTTGAGAGAGACTTAATTTTATCCAATCTGGATTAAGAATTGTTACAATGAAATTGAAGACCAGTCTTAAAACATAAAACTGAAACCAGTCTCCCTGCTCAGGCAGCTGATTGGTTCAATCTGAAACCAGTCTCCCTGCTCAGGCAGCTGATTGGTTCAAAGTGAAACCAGTCTCCCTGCTCAGGCAGCTGATTGGTTCAAACTGAAACCAGTCTCCCTGCTCAGGCAGCTGATTGGTTCAGACCGAAACCAGTTGCAAATAATACCAGTCAAAAATTCAGGGTTATAATTCTGGTTGCCAATCTCCAATATGATTCTGGGCCTAGGTTTAGTAACAATCTTTGATCAAATTCACTTTCAAACTTATTCCTTTCATGAATTTTTATCCTGTCAGTAAAACAGCTCAATGATTTGCTACCCTTTTTACTAAGTTATTCTGTTAAGTATTATCGTTACAGACAATGCATGGGTTGGAAGTCTGTGTGAGACAGAAGGGTGCCCTGGTTCTGACGGTCGATGTGACGGACATGGTTCCTGTATCAACATGGAGTGTATCTGCTTCCCCGGTTGGCAGGGATACAACTGCAGTATTCCAGAATGCCCCAATGACTGCAACGGTAAACACACTCATTATTGTTTGACTGAAATACTGTGGTATCATTAAATTTCGGATTTCGGAATTTTGCAGATTTTTGTGAGGACCTAAATTTGTGCAGTTGTATTACTCTTACAAGATAATATATTCAAAGGTTTAAGTTTGCCTGGGTTTGATTCCCCATACATTGCCTATTTTGAATAACACCAAAATTGAACACATGCGAAATATAATGATACCACTTTAGTCTCTTCATGAACAGTTTCAGGGCATGGATGTGCCAGCTGATATACAGATCTACATTTTTTGCAAATGACAAAACCCATATTTATGGAGTAAATGGGTAAATGTGTATGTTTGAGGCGCATATGCATATGCATAAAACCCATCCTGGTGCCAAGGTTATAAAGCTGAGATTGGAAACCAGTCTCAAATCTCAAGCATCTGATTGGCTGAAATGGCGACTGGTCGCAATTTCAGCCAATCAGATGCTTGAGATTTGAGACTGGTTTCCATGCTCAGTTTTATAACCTTGGGCACTGAAATGTTGTTAAATAGGTTACCAGTATGCTTATCTAAAACTATCCAAAGCCATTTAATTTAAGAATATGAAATAAATATTTTTTAATGCTTTAGTACAAGATTGAATGATGTTACAGATACTGACTGCATTAACAAATGTGTAAATGTCTGTTTTAAGGACTGCAATAAATATGCATAAAATAATTTGTTGTTGTTGTACTTCAGGTGTCGGAGACTGTAAGTATGATGATATCCTCGAGGCCGGAGTGTGCCACTGCCTGCCAGAGTGGATCGGTGATGACTGCAGTATTCCGTGTATCAATGGAACAAATAATGGGGATGGAGTGTGCACATGCTACAGACCATGTGATACTGGTATATATACTTCTTTGTCCATTTGTCGTGAAATTGGCTATGATTACATTGACAACCTGTTCATGATGAAACAAACATTTTTAGATCAAGGTCAATTTTTACAGAGTTATGTTCCTTATTGTACTAGGATTTTGTTTACAGAAACATTGGCTTAAACTTTGTCATTTCTTAATATCTCGTCATAAAACTATCAGGTTCTTTATTCTGACAAATTACCCAAGGGTGACACAAGTATCTGATGAATACCCATCTACTGGTAGTTGTAGAATTGCTTGTTTTGATAAATATATTGCTGATGCATGTTTATTTGCATTCCTTCCTTCATTCTTGTATCATTTTTTACATTCACATGAATTTATTGTCCATTTTTTCTGTGTTGAACAGGATTATCTTGCCACTTGACGTGTGAAGGACATGGTGCTTGTGATGTGAACGGGTCATGCATCTGTGACTTCAATATGGGCTTCAAAGGTAAACATAAACATGTAACATTTCTTTTTGCTGCAGAGGTAAATCATCTGTAGGTTATGTTTGCTACTTTCATGCAGGTATATTAAACCCATTATTCCATATACTTGTATACAATTTTTATCACATGGATGAACAGTGTAAATCCAGATCAGCTGCCCATCCATGCCATCTGATCTAGATCAACATTTACTTGGTCTGAAATAACCTAATAAATCTAAGAGCGAATAGCTGATCTGGATCTACCCTGTTCGCCCATGGATAACAGCCATATACCATTGTGTAAAGGGTTAAACCCATGCTTGAAGTATATCAAAAGCATTTAGTAATGATTGTTTATTAAATGATGTTTCTTACTGTAACATCACTGCATTTCAGGGGATCAATGTAAACTAAAACACAACAAATATATAGCCAATAAATGCCCACAATAATACTCATCTATGCAAATTTAGTGATACCAGAGTAAAATGATTAAAAATCAAAAGTAAAATATACTTTATATATTTTCTGCCATATGACGTTATGCTCATTACTCTTTGATGTTAAGTCTGTTTTCAATTGTTTTGTATTTTACCTGTACATCCTGATGAAGGTGGTAACCAAAACATTAGTAGAATACACTTAATTAACAATTTATCATGTTTGGTATTATTTTTTACTAACTTTCAGGTGATCAGTGCGACATAGATGGCTGCCCAGGTTGGCCAGAGAACTGTATGGGCCATGGCACCTGCAATGCTGCTAATGGTCAATGTCAGTGTGACCAGGGCTGGAAAGGCAACGCATGTCACATCCCGGACTGTGATTGTAATGGTATCAACGCGACCTGTGAACAGAGAACTGGTGATTTGAAGCCAAGGTGTTATGATTGTGACGCACCTTATATTGGTGATCAGTGTCAATACAGGTAAATCAGTTTGTTGTTTTAGTTCCAAGGGCAGATCCAGAGGGGGTCCAGTGGAGTTGCCTGAAACCGCCTTTGGGGAGCAATATATAATTTTCATTGAGATTCTTTGCCTGAAATTTAGATATTGTCATGGAACTAGTCTAAGACTGCCCAAAACAAACACCCTTTCTGGAAGTCTTGCATCAGACCCTGAGTTCTGATAAACTTGGAGTTAGTGCTAAAATGCTAACAGCAGAGATTCAGTGTTTCAGTGTAAAATGCTTGTAATACTATTTGCTTAAAATCTGAGTATAGTGTCATTCTGTTGTTGCTGAAATGAGATAAGCACTTTTTTGTAACTAGATAAATTTAATCAGAGTTACTCCACTAATAGGTGTAATGTAAAGTCTCCTGTTGTTGTACAATAGAAGTAAAATGTGTGCAGGCTGTAAAAATATGTTGTTGCAACTAAATGTTCAAAAGCAGAATTATAGGGTGGGAATTATCTTCAAATGATGTATTTGGAAACTTAAATAGCAGTTCACATGTTTTGGGTTTGACTTCCTACACCTAGTGATTGATTTGAGTAAAGTTATTGAATGTTACTTTTTTCTATAAATAACACATTAACACATGATATGTTTATTGCAGATGTATAAACGGTGTTGAAAACACCACCACATTTGAGTGTATCTGCGACTCCTGCTACAGTGGTGCTGAGTGTGACTCTCTCTGTAACGACGAAGGTACCTGCACCGCAAACGGTACCTGTGATTGTGGCTTTGATGGGTACCGAGGTGAATTCTGCCAGACAAAAGAATGTCCCGGCTATGATGTCTCCTGTACTGGCCATGGAAAATGTAATCCGGCAACCGGAGTTTGCAGTTGTTCGACTGGTTGGGTTGGTATCGGATGTCACATTGTTAAGTGCGACAATGACTGTAGTAATGCTGGTACTTGCTTGGAACTTGCTGTGCCTAAATGTAATTGTAGCACAGGATATTTCGGTTCTGATTGCGGAAGCTACTGTCACAATGGCGATATCATTACACCTGATCCAAACGATCTGTCAAGTCAATATTGTCGATGTCACTCATGTTTTACTGGGTTTGAGTGCGACCTAGAGTGTTCATCTAGAGGAACCTGCAACAATGGCACATGTGACTGTGGATCGGATGGTTGGAGGGGAGCTAACTGTGAGAAAGCTGGTTGTCCTGGTCTCTATGGTCAAGATTGCTCCGGTCATGGCAGTTGTATCACTGGTGCTGCTAATGCAATAGGTAGGTTGTTTTATGTATACTTTAGATGTGATTTTTTTAATGTTTTATAGAAAGGAGTCTTAAGGTATTTGGATGGTCATTGTTCTTCATAGTCGAGATTCTACAAAGTTTAGAATCTCAATAGGATCTGTGGAATCATCAGTTGCTCAATACAAAATGAGCAAGTAGATGCTTTTAAATAAATGAACAAGAGCAAATTTTTCAGAAATTTTGCGCTAATCAGTACATTTTAGGACCTGTGCCCAAGATCATAAAACTAAATCTGGAGATCAGTCTCAAATCTCAAGCATCTGATTGGCTGAAATAGCGAACAGTCGCCATTTCAGCCAATTAGATCCTTGAGATTTGAGACTGATCTAAAATCTTTGTTTAATGATCTTGGGACCTGCTGAAAATGGATTTTACTGCATTAGTAACACTATAACAACTTTGACTTTAACTATGTTCTCTTGTATGTTGAATGTAAGAATATTACATCACATTTACTTTGGTAGAATGTTTTCTTCAGTTTAAATTACAAATTGTGATATTTGAAAACACTAATTTTTTTGGTCCCCTAATAGTAACCAGGCATCTTTAAAGGGTCTGCGAAATAAGTTGTTTGTGCAATGAATTTACATTATAGTTTCTTTGTTTTTTCTACCAGGTACTTGCACATGTAACACATATTGGGTTGGTGATGGTTGCTGGACTGCCGAGTGTCTTAACAACTGCACAGGACATGGTCATTGTAACGATACAGTGGACGTGCCATTCTGTACCAACTGTGACCAGGGCTGGATGGGGCCAGACTGTAGTACGCCTTGCTATGGTATACAACAACCTATGGACAGTGGTGAGTGGGAGTTATTGTAATCCCTTTACCATATGGATATGGGTAACTTTCAATGTTAAACCAGTGTAGATCTATATCTGCCTTCACACCAGTGCAGTCTGATCAGGATCTGCTCTGTTTGACTTCTTGAAATATGATAATGAATCCATATGCAAAATTCATATGTGAACAATGTAGATCAAGATCAGACTTCACAGATATTTTGGCTGATCTAGATCAACACTGGTGACACACAGGATGTAAGAGTTAAACCTTACTCCTAAAAGCAATTTCTATTCATGTTATTCATGTTATTTCTTTAGATATATAATTACAATGAACCTTGACAAAATGGGTGCTATGGCTTTTGTAAACAGTGTTGACCCAAATTAGCCTGCACATCTGAGCAGCCTGATCAGGGTCTAAACTGTTTACTTTTTCAGTCAGAGAAGCATATGTCGGATAAAATATACCATTATTATGTGTGACGTCGCGGCAGACGTACTTTCATGTTAACGTTATTGTTATTGTTTGGCTGTAAATATCAGAGTAAATAAACGTAAGGTCGAACACAACGCTTAAGGTTTTATTACACATTACACTGTACGATAGCATTCTTAATGCATCTGAAAGCAGTTCTCCTGTTTCGATCATGTAAGTTTGCAATTTCATCTGTGACTACACCTGAAATGTCAGTAAGCTATATTTCATCAGGGTACATTCACATATTATTCTTGTTGTCAGGCATCTGTGTGTGTACAAGCAAATGTGAGAGCAAATCAGATAATTGCCTGCTATCCTGTAGTGGACATGGAAACTGTGACAGCGCCACCGACACCTGTGTTTGTCATGATGGCACTGGATACAACCCAACAGGATACTGGGGTTCGCTCTGCCAGACTAAAGGCTGTCCTGGTCTTGGCTCATCTTGCAGTGGACATGGTCAGTGTATTCAGGGCAGCTGCAAATGTGATCCTGGTTGGACAATAAATTCAACTTCATGTCATATTCCGGATTGCCCTGGTACCCCTGATTGTGGTGGAAATGGTGACTGTGACATAAGTGGAGTAGTACCAGTCTGCTCCTGTTACCAAGGTTACATGGGCAATGAGTGTCAGTATCCATGTATAAATGGCTTAGCTCAGCCAGATGATACGTGTCTGTGTGATGCGTGTTACACAGGAGCAGCTTGTGATGAAATATGTAACGGTCTAGGAACTTGTGTAAACGACACTTGTCAGTGCGACAGTGGATACTGGGGTAAGATATTTTCTATGAAATGTTTATTCTGTGACCTCATCTAGCTCAGTAAGATCAGTAAATAAATAGAGGATATTTGTTTGTTTTAGTTAATATACAGTTGAACCAGTGCTTAAGACCTCCTATAAACAAAGACCACCTATGGATAAAAACAACATTTTTGTGTCCTACTGACTCACTTATTTAATAAACAAATTCACATGTGAACAAAGACCACCTGCCTTCAAAGACCACACTTTGGTTTATTCATGACTATAGGTTTTTGTTGCTTTGAGTGAATACCACAACTGATATTTGTATGAGTGGTGTAGCCACTGGTATGATTTCCAGAGTTAGCTTACTGTCACAACAGCTTTAATATTGCAGATAAACTTGCTTATAACACCTTAGCCATAGAATAAATTAATCCAAAAATATTTGGACATATTAAATTCTTTTTGAAAAACCATCTTCAATTCAATTTTAAAAAACTCATGTTGAACAATTGTTTTTTACCTGTCATAAAAAACAAAACTAGAGAATGCTTACAGATTGCAACTTTCTGTAGGTACTGAGTGTGACGTACGTGGTTGCCCTGGTAATGGATCCAGCTGCTCTGGTAACGGTATCTGTACTGTGGCCTCTCAGACTTGTACCTGCAACATCGGGTGGACTGGTGTAGGTTGTGACACGTGGGACTGTCCTGGAACTCCTGATTGTAACGGCAGAGGTAGGGTTTTCATTATCTCATTTGCAACTGTTGTTACAAACATGCTGTTATTACTTTGCCTAGCACTTAGGGTAAAGCCCTTGTAAATTTTGATTAGAATCACTCATTCCCATGCTGAGAGCATTATTACACCTACAATTACCTATGGGTTCTTTTGTTTTCTTAAATTTTACTGCCTTTTTGGCCTCTTTTGAAATTGTATGTATTGCATAAACAATTCACAAGGACAGTTTGCATGCACTGTTAATCAGGATAAATATTGACCCAGGCTCTCAATGATATATATGCTTTATTTCTTTAACACTTATTGTTTGCCTTTCAGGAACCTGTGATGGTGCCAGCTTCTGGCCACCTAAGTGTGTCGACTGTGTTGACTCCATGGGCTCTGAGTGTCAGTATGACTGTATCCATGGTAACGAGTACCCACAATTCTCCAGCATCTGTGTCTGTGATCCATGTTACGATGATTTTGCATGTAGTGTGGAGTGTAACAATGTAGGTTCTTGCAATGCCCAGAATGGATCAACCAATCATACAAATGTAAGTAAAAGTACTAAATGATCTTAAACCTTTTACTCCATATACAGTCAAACATGTTTTAAGCAACCACCCCATGATTCACTAAAATTGGCTGCTAAACACAGGTTGCTATTTAAGACAGGTAAATATGAGAAGGAAATGGCAATTAAGGACATATTCAAGATGGCTTTTTGGGCAGGTGGCTGTTGAATGGAGGTGGTTGTTAAGGCAGGTTAAACTGTTAACAGATTTTATTGCATGACTAATGAGTAATGTAGATCCTGATCAGCTAACACATCCATGCCTCTGTTTAAATCTACACTGGTTGCTTCTAAATCAGAAATAACATAATGAAACAAAAGCAAACAGTGTAGATCCTGATCAGGTGGTTTTGATGTGCCTGCTGATCTGAATCTACACTTATTGCAGATATCACATATTAATCACTTTTGAACATTTCGTGTTGAAAGACACAAGGTCAGATGCAAGATTTTGTTTGGGGCAGTCTTAGGGTAGTTCGATGTTAATGATAATTTCCATGAAAATTAAATATTGCTGCCCAAAAAGGGGGTTCGAACATCCCCACGGAACCACCTCTGCGTCTGTGCCAGGAACTTTGGATTAAGTATTTCATTATTATTATAAAGCCACTAGCATGCACATGAATTGACATTTGAAAAAAGTACATTAGGGCTTAAAGACCTTTTGAATCTTGACTTTCTGTTGCAGGCCTGTGGTTGTGACTCAGGTTACAAGGGAGACTACTGTGAACAGCTTGACTGTCCAGGTATTTTTTGTTATTCTTAGTTCAGGTTGTGCATACCCTTTAAGACTGAATTAATATTCTCTTACCTTATTTCTACAGATTTTGTTTATGTACTTGCAACATGCTATATGGTAAATAAATACTGTTTAGACTTGTATATTAGCACTCATTAAGCACCTATTAAATATATCAACAAAGTACTTTCATGAAGCTGCATTCATTTCCTTATAAAAAAACCCTGACTGGCACTTACGGATTTGGCTTCAAAAACATGTCATGTCACACCTTGATTTCTGTTATATTAAACTTTACTAAAACAAATTGCTGTTGTATCATTTAAATGTTTGCGGCAGAAAGGGGGTTTGTTTTGGGGCAATCTTGTTTTGTTACATGATAATTTCCAACTTTCTGACCAAAATCCCTATCAAAAATATTCTTACCTTAAAAGGGGGTTTCAGTAACCCCACAGAATCCCCACTGGATCTGCCCCCGATGGTGTAAATTTAGTCAAGAGTTTGAATTTGCAGTTTGGCTCCTGTACTTGAAACACAAATATTACACCCAGGCAAAAATAATAAGACACAATATTTTTGCATATTTTGCATATTTTGCTCCAGTATGAGTCTTACAATATGATAACATACACACTAAAATTGTAACTATAGAAATGTTTTAATCACATTTTAGGTGACCCTGACTGCAGTACGTATGGCCAGTGTATCCGTGACAGAGCTACCAACTCCTCTGTCTGTGTGTGTGATGCTGGTTTTACAGGACCAGATTGCTCCGAGTTTGTTTGTCCTGGACCTGTCAATGATACTTGTAATGGAAATGGTGAGTACAGTAACATTAAAAAAATTACATATTTATGTAAACACTAGTGTTAGAAGATTTTTAACTAATAAATTCTGAGCTGAACTTGTTTTCAAAATTGTATACTAAAGTTGACCCCTACTCAAATTCTTTTCTAGAGAAATTAATCATGATATTTTCATATTACTAGAAGTGAAATTTACCTGTGAATGTCATGTTGACAGGTGATTGTCTGCTGTTGCCTGGATACTCCGCCCCACAGTGTGTCTGTTACCATGGTTTCACTGGTCTGGCCTGTGACAAGTGTGTCGCTAATTTTGAGGGATCCAGCTGTGAAAGATGCAGGGATGATTACATAGGTTACAATACAACCTGTGACACATTCTGTGCTAACGGCTATGCAACAGTCTATGGTAAGTATTGTCAACACATTCACTGCTTATTTTCTTTTTATATCTTACAGTACTGTTTTACAGGTATACTACACTGCCATTTTTCAGTAAGAAATTTCGTTGTTTCCAGTAATAAGGAAGATAGCACAGCATTGGTATTCATCCTTGGCAATACACATCTCACAAGGATAAAGAAAGAAAACACCCTTTAGGCCTTTACTCCATATATATGGGGTTTTTCATATGTGCAATCAGTGTAGATCCAGATCAGCTGGTATGGATGTGACATCCAATGTGAATCTACACTGTTCTTCTTTGGGACAATGTAAAGGGTTCAAGTACATGTGGATGTTTTGATGTTTCTTTATAGTACATGTAAAATAATTACTTTTTTCTACCTGCTAGGTGGTGATGTGTGTGAGTGTTACGATGACAATGTAAATGGTCACTGGATCAATCCTTCAGCAGGATGTGTTACCTGTCTTCTGGGCTGGAACATGCCCCACTGCACCGAATGTGCTGCTAGTAAGTTTGTTACTTGTAGACATTTTACTTGAGTTTAAAAATTTGTCATAAATGAAAAAAAAAAAAGAATTTTCGTAAATGCCACCTAATTTATTTTTATGTTGAAAGCTTTTCCTTTATTCATTAATAATCCAATTCCCCATCCAGGCATGTATTCTCCATGGGATATGGCAGTGTTCTCCATGGGATATGGCAGTGTTCTCCATGGGATATGGCAGTGTTCTCCATGGGATATGGCAGTGTTCTCCATGGGATATGGCAGTGTTCTCCATGGGATATGGCAGTGTTCTCCATGGGATATGGCAGTGTTCTCCATGGGATATGGCAGTGTTCTCCATGGGATATGGCAGTGTTCTCCATGGGATATGGCAGTGTTCTCCATGGGATATGGCTTTTATTCATGAGGGAACAGCATAGGTCCAGATCTGATGGTATATCTGTGCCATCTGATCAGGATCTACAATGTTTGTTTTTTTATTAGTTAGGTTAGTTCTGACCAAGAGTTTGGTTCAGATCCTTCAGTCAGTTGTTTTGTTTCTTTCAGACTGGGTTGGACCAGACTGTGATATTAGTTGTAGGGACTACCATGGATTCTTCGTGGATAATGATGACGGCACAAACATCTCTGTTCCAATTGTTCCCATATTCCAGTGCCTGGAGCAAGTGGGTGTAGACTCCTACCAGGCTTGGTTCGGCTACAGTAATCCAAACCCTAACAATGTTTATGTTTCCTCTGCTAGTGAGAATGCTGTACATGTCAATGGAACAGTGTCAGCCACATATACCCCACCCACCAAGTTTATTATTGGAGATGTTCCATATGCAATGGCTGTTGGGTAAGTTCACTTGTCCTGGATTGCAAAAAATTAATAGTAGAGCAAATCTTTAATGTCAGGTCTTAACATAACCTCAACAAGAACTTGTCGTGAAAATATAAAAAATATAAAAACACAGCAGATTTAAAATTCAGTGAAAAATTTCATTGATGTTGGGGAAACTTTCCAGTTTATCATATCAACTGTTTTTTTTAGTGTGATATCCCATGGTATAGTGAAGATCCAGATCAGCTTGCAAATTGGTGTCATCTGATAAGGATCTACATTGTTTGCCTTTAGATTCATTAAGTTATTTCTGATCAAGTAGTAAACAGTGTAGATACAGATCAGTTGTCATGGATGTGTAGGCTGATCTGGATCTACACTTGTTGCACATGTACCGGTAATAAAACCCTTTGATATGAAGGGTTAATACTATGTTTTACTCTTTTGCAGACCAGCAGATCTGACTACAATATCCGGCTATTACTGGTCGATAGTGACCCTGTCTTTGGCAACAGAACTTATAGCTGAAATTGATAACTCCAAACGGTGCTCTAGTGCCATGCAGCTTGTAAGTTTTCACTGTAACTGTTCTTCAATAAAGATGCTTATACAAAGTGTTGACCAGTTTAACAGTTAGAATATGGCTTATATTCCAGAATATGCCTTATGTCCCAGAATATGGCTTATATCCAAGATGCAACAAATAAAGATCCTGTTAAGCCTGCACAGCCATACATTCAGATCTGGACTTGTTGCTTCTTGGTCAGAAATAATCTTATCTATTATATTTAATTCAAAATTCAACTGCGATTTGAATCACAAGTACTGCAAAAGGTATTCCTAAACCAGTGTTTTATGGAGATTTTATCTATAAATTGCTACAAATTTTGTTTAGATTTTGACCCAGCGAGCAACCTCCGTAAACACCTTTTGCACTGCAGCACTTCACAATAAAAAGACTGTAGAAATTCAATCTGTTTCTTTTATCTTTAATCCTGTCTTCTTGTTCTTGCTGATATAATTCCAAGTGCTCTGGTCTAAGTAAGGTCATTAAGTACACATGATTTTCAGTTGACAATGCCATAAGCTTTTCTTTCAGATTTGTTAAAAAGTCTGTTGTTGTTTTTTTCAGACCACACTCCCTGTAGTTGAAGGAAGCTGCAGTTGTTACCATGGTTACTATGGGTCAGACTGTTGGAATGAGTGTCCAGGAGGAGGCTCAAACCCATGCTATGGCAAGGGAACTTGTGACAAGGCCACAGGAACATGTACCTGTATCAAGGGAGCAGATCCAAGCAAGAACTGTTCACAGTGTCTGTCAGGCTGGTTTGGTGATGATTGCCGATTGGCTGGAACCAATAAGCAAAGTAAGATTTTTCATGTTTATTAATTTTAAAAATATTTTTGAGTTTAAGAGTCATGTTTATGAATTCCAAAGATAGTGTTGAGCTAAATATTCATCTTTATAACTTTAAAAAAAAGTGTTTAGATGAAAATTTGAGAAAAATATTTATAAGACTGCTTATCAAATCTGTATAGGTCTTTGATCTGAGAAAATGTCATGCTGGTATTGAAGATTTTCATTGAATTAGGAAAACAAAAACAATTCTACCTGCATCTGGCTGCAAAATCAAGACTTTGTCAAGATGTTGTTTTAAATGATTTGTTCCTAGATACTGCAGAATTTTATTTTTATGAATATATTTTGATTTAAAGGTAAAAAGTTTAGAATGCCAGAAAGTTTATGGACAGTATTCACAATTTTTAATCTCTTTGACTTTTAAGATTCTGCGTCTGACTGGTACACTGGCATGATCTATGGATATGGATTTGCTCAAACCTATGATGGGGCCAAGTATGACACAAATGATGTAGGTCAGTTCCTTGTAACAGGAGTTACGTTGTCCACTGGGCAGGCACTGGATATACATGCTTTAAGGGTGAGATACAATATTGATTTTTTTTCATGTATACAGATCTGTAGATAACACTCTGTATGTTTGTTTCAAGTAATTTAAATACAGTTTCCCCGACTTGATAACAAGATAACAAGTCCCATAATTCATTGAACTTGGGCTAGTGACCAGTCTCCGTAAGTAAGCCTTTGGTCAGCTCTGAGATGGTGCTAAGTTTCTACACTGGTCTGGAGGGTTGTGTGTGCAGGCATTAGTGTGAAGCACAGAAACAATTTATATTGCCAGACCTAAGTTTGTGCACAGCTGAAAGATAGTGTTAACTATGTAAAACTACCTTAACAAGTGAAAGTAAATTTAAGATTGTTTAAATAATCTGAATAATATATTTTCAAAATAATTGATTTTTTTTTCATTGGTTGAGGTTGCAGGGAATTATTTGTTCATTCTTTATAGTTCACAGGCATTTTATATGCCCCCAAGAAGAGGGAGGCATATAGAGTTGCACTCGTACGCCGCCCGTACATACGTACCCAAATCTTGCGGCATCAACTTCTCCTAAACTATAAGGCAGATTTCTTTCAATTTTGCACAGACGATCAAGCAGAATGTTTAGATGGTCGCAAAGAAAGGATTCTTTTCCTGTGACCATTTTTACCAGAGTTATGGCCCTTTGTTATTACAAATTTTGTTGCAACAGTGGGGGCATCAATGTCCGAGGAAACATTCTAGTTGTTCATTGCTTATAAGTCACAAACAATTAATATGTGTTCATTCTTTATAGGTCACAGGCAATTATAAATTGTGTTCATTCTTTATTGGTCATGGACAACTCTTTGTTCATTCTTTGAAGGTCAACAACAATTATTTGTTCATTCTTTAAAGGTTTAGAAAATAATTTGTTCATAGGCAATTATTTGTTTATTGGTTATTTTTTATAAATCAATTATTTGTTCATTCATTGTAGGTCACAGGCAATAACCAAGTGCCAGTAGTTACAACAAACTCCATTGGCATAACAATCGGCGGAAACACACTTGTTATCCAATGTGATGGTGTGAATCCAGGTGGAACCCAACACCTGAACAACCAGGTCACCACCATAGGAGATGGCCTTGACCTTGGTACAGAAACTAGGATTGTTCAGACAACCCCCACACAATATGTACTTAAGTCATCCACCGACTTCTTTGTTACTATTGATATTAGGGATGGCTACATTGATATGTCTGTAAACAGTAAGCAGACAGTATGCAGCAATGCCAGAGGTTTATTAGGAGGTGGATGCGACTCAGATCCAGTCAATGACTATGTTACAAGTGGTGGCAATACACTTACACCAGGCGACCCAACTTACCCTCTAGATACAGATAGCATTGCTAATATGTTTATTCCATCTTGGAGGACAGATGGGTCGATTTTCACTGCCATGGTTCCTGATTATGACAACCAGGCTGGAGAAACTTGTCTACATATTGTTAACAGTCCAATGACAAGCAAAGAAGTGAACTACTTCACAAAGTCACAGATGACAGTTGATATAATCTTCTTTTTGGAATCTGTATCAGGGGATTGCGCAACAATCTGGTCTTACAGGAATCCTAGTGGAACACTTTTCTCTGCATTAGTTTGTGATTTGTACATCGCCTTTTCAACATTTACACCTACTGAGCAAAGAACTGTTGTTAATACTCTGCCAGTTTCTTTGGCTACATGGTACAAGTTGACAGTGGTATGGACAAGTGCAGACCAAACGCTTTACTTCTACCTGATAGAGGATAATTTGTCATTCATCAATGCATTTGCTACTGCTCCACATGTTGTGGGTGTTTTTGCACCTGGAGGCTCATTTACACTTGGTATGACTCCAGATCTGCTTCTCTATCCATTCGACGGATACATCGATGATTTTACTGTATGGAAATCACCATTTACTCTCAACGAAATAGTAGCAAGAGCTTTTGAGTATACTGATGTTGACGCACAGACTGAGCTTTCATATATTTGGAGGTTCAATGAAGGAAATGGATACACTACTCAAGACTCCACCTTACATGAAATTCAGATGAATTGGGAAAGTGGAAACTGGGCAAGTATTTATTGGGCTGTATGTTCTTACAAGATGACATACCCAGATGCAGATATCAGAGATATACTGATCTCAGATCCTCCCCAAGAAAATCAAGAAAAATGTAAGAATGTAACCGACTCCATTGCTTACCTGAATGACCTGGGAGATGCAGCCAAGTACCTGTACTACCAGGAATGTCTTTTGAACATTGCTATCACAAATGACACTGACTCGGGTGATGACATTGTGACACCAATCAGTGACACCATTGAACCAAACCGCACTGATCCTAGCTACCCAACACACAACCTTTGCAATGATTATCCTGATCAGTCTGATTGGTATGGGAAAATGTGTAACGTGTACTGCATAGACGGTGCAGGTGTTTATGATCCTTTAGATGACAAATGCTACTGTAATGATGGCTATTGGGGTTACGGCTGTGCTAACCAGTGTTTGTATGCAAGAGGGTTACCATGTGGCGGGGGAACTTGCAACAAAGACACAGGGGCCTGTACATGTACCTCAGAAAAATTTGATCCATCTACTGGCTGTAGAACTTGTGCCAGTGGATGGATTGGAACAGATTGTTCGTCTGTAGCAGCTGTGATACCAAATTCTTTGTCGTCCTACTCTGCGATGTGTTTTGGTCAAGGTCATTGCAACATGTTTGATGGGCAAGCTTTCAACATGAAGACACCAGGTGAATATTTACTGTTTGAGAAGCCATCAGCTACTCTAGCTGTATATGTCAGGATGCGACCTTGTGGAAGCTGCAAAGCATGTATTCAGCAGATCTGGTTCCAGCTAGCTGCAGATGATTTCACAGTTAAGGTACCACTGAGTGAAAACAAGGAAGTAATCATGGAGCATAATGGTGCTATTGTAACAATTCTCAGCCTGGCAACATACAATATTAACAATGGTGCAACAATATCATGGATCGACAAGGTCACCTTACAGTTTGTACTCGGCTCTATCCACATTGACGTAGCCTATTTGGAAAATTCTGCCTACCTCTCAGTCACTGTGGTAACACCATGCTCCACCAATGATCAAACTGGCCTGCTAGGAAACTGCAATCGGAACCTAGATGATGATTTCTTGGATCAGTCTGGCAATTCTGTTGCATATGCAGATATCAGCAACTCTATTGTAGATGATGAATTCAGCCAATACTTTGCTAGAGATCCATCTGTCAGCAGAGCTTTCATCTATAGTTATCCAGGTTTATCTATAGATGAGCCGCAAAGTATGATTCAAGGATACAGTCTTATGTTCAATGGAACAGGTGCCATGTCTGGAAGAGTACCAACAGATTATTTCTTTGAGACTAAAGCATTTAATGTGTCCATGGAAGTAAAGATGATGTTTCTCAAAGACGGTGGACTCATTCTGGGTTACTTCAAAGCAGGCTCTAACAACAAGTTTAGTCTGTTCATACAAGGCTCCAAACTGAAGATTCACATTTATGGAAATACTTATGACACAAATTTGAACCTTACAATTTCAGAGTGGTATCATATTATTGTGACAACAGACGTAACAAACAGACTTATGGAAGTTATTATTTATCATAATGGTGCTGTTTTGCTAACTGAACAATTTACTAACTTAAATGTTGCTTTCCCTTCATCAGGAAACTTCCTTTTGGCAGACTGGGAAGTTGACCCACCACTGAATTTCGGTACATTCCATGGTCTTATTGGTGAAATTAGAATCTGGAACATTTACCTCGATAGTAAGAAGATGTACCAGTTGAACACAAATCCAAACATAGACGATGTTGTAGGATTGGTTATGCACTACAAGTTCCCTGAAGGTTATGGCTATGTTACTTATGACTCCCATCTAGGGATTGGAATGACTATTGCCGAGTCTGGAGACACTGCCTGGATCATATCAGACAAACCTGGTCAGAGCATTGACAGTTCCTCATGTAGCAGCAGCAGCAGCAGCGGCACAGATGATACCAGAGCCACAGAATGTGAACAGATATTTAACACCCAATCTGTAACTACTGCTTGTGATGGCCTTGGCACTGACTTTTCAACATTCTACATAGATGCATGCAAGAATGATGACAGCTATGTACCTGCATTGGTCTCTTACATAGAAGAATGCGAGACTATAATTAATCCATCAACTGATCCTATTGCAGATCTTTGTGATGACCACAAAGCAGAACACTATGATAGTTTCTGTGGACATTTCTGCATGCATGGTACCCCTACTGCACAGGGCTGTGTGTGCAATGTTGGTTTCTGGTCCTGGAATTGTGCACAAGAATGCCCTGATCGCATAGGAACTGATAATTTACCATGTTTCAAACAGGGCTCATGCGACATGGCAACAGGTGAATGTATTTGTTACCCAGGATTTGATCCAAGCGGAAACTGTGAGTTTTGCATTCCGCCATTTGGTGGAGACAATTGTGATGAAGCCAATTTAACTCTACCTCAACCCCCCGGTGGAATTACCACTTTGGCCCCTGGTACAACTCTTGTTACTGGTGGAACTGGAAGCACTGGATCACCTGGAGGTAGTACTGGAAGCCCAGGTGGTGGTTCTGGTGGTGTAAATGGCACTACAGGTGGAAGTGGTGGGTCCGGGGGAAGTGGAGGAAGTACATCCAGCAGTGGTGGAAGTGGTGTCTCGGGGACAACCTCTGGTGGCGGAACTGGATCAGGAACAACTTCGTCTCCTGGCTCTGGCAGTTCAGGCTCAGGAGGTTCTGGGTCTGGTGGATCTGGTTCTAGTGGAACAGGAACAACAAGCGCGCCTCCAGTTATATATAAAACATGCCAGATTTTTGGTATGCTAAGAACGAAATCATTTACTGATGAACTGTTCTCCATAGCAACTACTAATGAATGGTATCTGATTGAACCTATTGGTCTAAGCCTGCCTGAAGTGAAAGTCCAATCCATAAGATGTGGAACAAGTATCTGTTTAAAGTCTTTGCAGATTTCCTTTATGTCTGAGAAGATTGTTGTCGATAGTACATTGTCTAAAGCAGAACGTGTAAATGTGAATGGAGTATACAGACCTAGTGCTATGACATACTTTACTTACACAGAAAATTCAGATAATTCAATAACAATTGTAAATTTGAAAGGGCTGATTAATAGATTCATTCGATTGGAAGTGAATTTTGACTCCTATGGATATATGAATTTATTATTGAAGACAGATTGCTTGGATTGCACAAGCTACACGTTATGCAAGCCTGCTCCAAATTTCATCAAAACATATGATCCAACTGACTCCAGTACATTTGTAGACATCATTGTACCTGATGCAAACCAAACCCTTGATGATACAGTCATTGAACCCAATACAACAGCTTTGTATTCATATAAATTTGGTTCATCTCCAAGCACAGGAGGATCAACAGATAGTTCTGGCAGTGGCAGTGGCTCCGGCAGCACAGGAGGTGGTAGTGGAAGCACAAGTGGCTCAACCGGAAGTGGTGGTTCTACAAGTACAAGTTCTGTCGTAACATCTACAGGAGATGCTAATACTGTCATTTCAACCCAAATAATGAGGGATGCTCTTGATCCAAATGAGCAAACAACAATCAAATTTAGTGTAAAACCAGACAATGGCAGTAGTGGTGGTATTTTCCAGTATGTTGGTGATTCAACATTTGTAGTATTCTTGGACAATAACCGAGTAATGATTCAAGCTGATGATCAAATAATTGACACAAATATTGATTTAACTCCTGATGAATGGAGCAGCTTTGAAATGTACACAGATCCTGTGACAGAGACAATGACTCTCAAAGTAACAAGTACTGACACAGGAACAGGAGGAACTATTACACAAACCAGTATCTTTACTGCTCCATCAGTCTGCTTTAATGACAATGGTAGGGTTGTTATAGGGAAACCGATTTCGTCTATGGACGATACATTAGGTGTTCCAACCGATGGATCATTCACTGGTGAGATTGAAAATGTTCAGGTTTACTCAGGAGATGATGAAGATCCTGTTTTAGATCTGCATTTTGATTCTGGAAGCGGGAACACTATTGTAGATAGTTCAAGTGGAGGTTACAATCTTACAATATTTGATCCATATGGATTAGGAAACTCGTCATACAGTATATCAACTATACCTGCTCCTGAATTAGAAACTGAAACCAGCACAGGATTCCCAGATCTAGATTCATACAACGATGCATTAAACTACTGCTCGTCGTTGTTTAGCAATACTTACATATCGAGTTCCTGTTCAGCATTCAGTTCCAGCATCAGATATGTGTACGAGGCTAATTGCATGGACCTTATTGCCAGAACTAATGACCTAAGTAGTGGATTGGATGCTTTGCAGTCATACACTTCATTGTGCTATAACCAACTGATTGATGATCCTAATGATAATTCTACACAAGTCCCAACATTGGACCCCATCAGATTCTTATGCCATGATGACTTTGTAAGGGCTGGGTTTGTTGGAGCTAACTGTGATATACAGTGTGTACATCCTGATCCCGACAGTGATGGATTATCATGTGTGTGTGCCTCTGGCTATTGGGGTACAACATGCGACAAGCAATGTCCAGGTGGTGCTTCAAATCCTTGCAGTGGGAATGGAATATGCTATCCAGATACTGGTCTATGTGCTTGCAGTATCAATCACAAAGGAGACAGTTGTTCTCAATGCGCTGATGGTTTCTACGGTACGGATTGTCAGACTGCTATTCAAGACACCTCATTTTCTGATAAAACATTTACATCATACATCACAGGTAATAGCTACATGAAGACTATTGATGGAGCTTTTGTTCAGCTGAATAACAAAGATCAACCTTTTGAAGTGTACAGTGATGGCACAATTCAAATTGAAGCACAGATGGGACCAACAGACTTGTACAAGAGCTCTATAAAGGCAGTTGCGTTTACAGTTGGTGGTCAGAATATTACAATTCATCCTCAGGACTCTGGAACTGTAATGCATAATGGTACATTTGTTTCTCTTGGCCAAATAAATTTGCCTGGAGGCTATACTGTTACAAAAACGAGCCTTAATACAATTTCAGTAGTTGGCCCGAATGACTTTGATTTTACCATATCAATTGTACAAGATGGACTTGGTATTCAGCTGACTGTACCAAAGTCAAGCTGTAAAACTGCCACAGGCGTTCTTGGTAAATGTTCTTCTGGGGATGCAAGTGTATGTGATCCATCTAATATGACTTGCATTATTAATGAAGTAGGTGTTGCTAAGGCATCAAGTCAATATAATGCTAGTTCAGATGACTTGGATAAATATTTTACAGACATGGCTATAGATTACGATGACACAATATTTGCCGATTCTGGAGAAGTGCAAGTTACAGCTGGAACAGGTTTGAAAATATCAAATGGAGGTTATGTATCACTTCCTCCAATTGACGAAACTGTAATAAATCCAAATTCTACAGAGAAATCTGTGGAATTGAGATTGAAACTAGATACAGCTGATGATGGTACAATATTCAGTGTTGCTGGACAAAATACAACCTTTGGAATAGTTATAAAGAATGGACAATATTTCTTGCAATACGGAAATGTTACATACCCAACAAATACACCCGTAACAACTGGAGAATGGACAAACATTGGTATCTCAGTAAATGACACTTCAGGCGAAGTTTTATTTCACGAAATTCACGAAACTGGTTACAAATACAAGATTATAAATATGTCTACTGAAATCGAAAAGTTTGGCTCGCCAATACCTTCAGAAAGTACGGCTATGATTGGAAAATGGCAGAACCTTACTACAGACATGCCATCGTCAGGGCCTGGTGACACTCAGACTCCGGTGATATGTGTTGATCGATTGTTAATATATGATGAGCTTCTTACTTTGAATGATTTTACCGATCATTTTGAAAGAAACATTGATAATACATCGTTTTCTGTGTCTGATGGTAGCTCTGGGTCTTCATCAGGAACATCTAGCAGCTCAGGTACAAGCTCTTCAGGAGTAACTGGCTCAGGATCTACAACTGCCGATGGTGTAAACTCTGATACTGTGAGTAAACCAACAATGGGCATTAACTTTGACGAAGGTTCAGGTAATACTGCAAAGGATTTCGTATCGGGAAATGATGCCGTTGTTGGTTTCAATGGTGATTATGATTGGCCACCAAGCGATCCACCAATAACAACAAATGGTGTGCCAGATCAGAGCAGTTTTGATGTTATCCCTGATACACTAAATAATACAGATGCATTGGAGATATGCAATGAAGTGAGGGATATTCTTAAGACTGAATGCAACAACAAAGACGAGCTTGCAGACATAACCTACATTAGTTGTTTAAATGATGCTATGACAACAAACAGTGTTGACAATAGCATATATTCTGTCAATGCTGGTGCGACAGAATGTATGAAACAAGATAACCTGTCCGAGTTACCAACAGCTGAATTGTGCAATGACTATGGAAATGCTGATGGTCAAATTTATGGAGGTTCAGATTGTACTGAACATTGCTATTTTGGAAAGTTTGTAAACAATGTATGCACCTGTGTTGATGGATACTGGGGCACTCAGTGTGAAAGTGAATGTCCAGGTGGTCATCTAACACCCTGCAATAATCACGGAACGTGTGATCTCGCTACTGGCGAATGCTTCTGCGAAAGGAATTGGGGAGGTGATACTTCATGCAGCTCTTGTTCAGACTATTGGACCGGATCTGACTGCGACTTGTTCAGTTCCGACCCGAACGTTGGAACAATCACTACACCGAGTCCATTCTTTTCCACTGTTTCTTCCAGTAGGTCAGGAACTGGTACAACCGTATCGGGTGGATCTGGTTCTGGTGGATCTAATTCAACAACTGTGGGATCAGGATCATCCTCAGGTGGACCAATTGGAACCACATCACCAACTGGGTCTGGTTCTACAAGTGGATCAGGATCAGGTGGATCTAATTCCACATCGGGTGGATCTAATTCCACATCGGGTGGATCAGGTTCTTCGGGAGGATCAACCTCGGCTCCAGCAGGAAGTAGTTCTGGTTCTACGGGTGCCGGATCAAGTACTGTGGCTACTACAACAGTCACCCTTCCAACTACTACTCCAAGCATTGATATACCTATCTATTGCAAGGCAAAAGGTATTGACGGAGAGTTTACCATGTTCAACACGAAGGCGAAGTTTATTAAATCTATCTTTGATCAAGGTGTTTTATTGGAGTTCCACCGCTTCCAAATTTTGGTAAGTATTAGTTTACCATTTATTTTGAGGCAGTAGCTGAAAACAATTTAAAGTTAAGAAAAGGTTTGACCAGAATATGAAAGGGATTGTTCAGAATGTTGAATTTCATAAGGGGCGTCCTAAACAGACCAGACAAAGAGTTAAATACTTTATTTTACAATTATGTCCAGAGTAATTACCCAACAAAAGAGACGGTTAAAGTGTATCCTGCAACTAACATTACATTGACACTTATGTATTAGGAACGGGTTTGCTTAAATGCATGCTTTATGATTTTAGGTTCGACAATCAATCCGCAAAAAGAATGGCGTATCAAAGATTGTGGTTGATAAGGTATTCGTCACATTCAAATCGGACTTTGTGAACTTCGAGATTTCTGATGTAAGAACTGCTCAAAGCAACAAACCCACTATGAAGATCCTTCTTGATGGAACTGAATGGACAAAAACACTGAAGGTTGACAAATCTGTTGGTGATTTATGGCTTACAAACAAAGATGCTTCAACAATAACTATTACAATTCTACCACTACATCTGTTTGTTGAAGTAACCAGAGGCACTATATTTTTTGGAGTTAATGTTAAACTGATGTCCAGTCGGTGGGATACGTCTGGATTGTGTCGTTGGGTTCCAGATAGCATTGATGATATACTCACATCGCCATACCAAGTATTTGACAGTCCTACTCCAGTTGTAGGAAAGTCAGCCACAGAGGTTTGTTTTAACTCATTTAGTCGAAGAACAAAAACACTTAACACAATTTTCTTAAGTTTTCAGTTAATAGTACGTAGTATTGATTTTAATAAAGATTTCGGGCCTCCTAGTAATGATACCTAAAAACCTCATATAACCTTAAGTTTTTATTGAAAAACAACCTGTAAGCAACTCTTCAAATGTTAGAACATTTTCTCTCAGTTTTGAAATAGATGAAAAGGGAACTTTGAAAGCCATTGAACACGACAAATATGAAACTTTTGCAGCTCTGTTTGATTGAGCCTGTTCATGGTCAGTAATGGAAATGCATATTACTGCCCACGCCGCCTTGCCCCGGGTTGAGCGCAACTCGATATTTACACCAATAAACAGTACAACTTTGACAATCCCAAACGATACGATGGTGTGCATATAGCGGCGGTGGACATGGAAGCATGTCCATGAATAATTAAAAATACTTTAAATACAGCTTTACCCCGGCTTTAGCTCGACTCTTTATTTACATTAAACAAACAGTTCACTTCCAATCCATCACAAACAACTGTGTGCATATCATGATAGTGGTCTGCTTGACTTTTCTTTCAAATTTGGAAAACGGAGAAAGGAAAGAATTACCATACAAAAATAACGATAAAGTGCAAAACAATTGAAACAAGCTATAAAGTTGTCAGAAATAAGGTATTATCTGGCGAATATTAAATAAAAAAGAATTACTAACTTAAAAATATGATGTAGTATAATATATCAACGTCAAATTTTGTGTTGTGATGTTACAGGCTTCATAATAAAACATGTGATAGGTTGTCATTATTAAACACCATAAATTTTAATTGTTGTTAGTTTTGCTTGAAATTCTGGACTTAAAAAAACTCGGCTGAATTCAATCTTTTAAAAAATCACACTATATTAAAATTTGTGGTTTTTCTTTTTTGGCGAATAATAAGCCCATTTTGTAAGTGACATAATTATATTCATAAAATTAACAGGTCAAAATAAGCCTTCCTTTGCTTTTTGTTTTGACAAAAAATCACCCTATATACTTTTTTGCAAAATAAATTGTTTGCAACATTTTAACAGCTTTCATTTTCAGTAATGAAGCCCGAACGTTTTGCAAATAAGATATGTGTCAACAAGAACTAAAATAAAAATTTATTACGATTCAGAATATGCAGCAAAGAAGGAATTTTTTACAAATAAGTAACGTAGTATGTTAAAATTATTTTACTTTTTGACGGCATTAAATGGAAAGTCTCTAAACCGAAATTTTCATGATTTGTCTGATTGAAGATCTTGGTCATGTAACAATTCATATTTTATTATCCTTAAACTGCTTTCTTTTCAGGTTTCAGTTGACACAGACTTCAACAGTAATGATTATTTTGACACAACAAACACAACTAAAAAGGTTTCTGGACAGGCCTTGTGTTGCAACTCAGCCAGTGCCAGTATGAAAAATTTCCCACTCTTCAGTACCTCATCAAACGCAGCAACCATTATGTTCTATATAAAGACTTGTACTGGATGTGATGGCGTTATCTTATCATACACTGTAACTACACCATTTAGTATAGATTACACCAATGGAACGATAGTAATTTGGTGGGGACAACTGCAAAGTTGGGAGACAAACATTGAACTGAGAGATAACGAATGGCACTGGGTTGTGTTTACCTGGTCATTTTCCCTAAAGAGGATGGTCTTGTATGTGTTCCATGAAGATACAGGAAATGTTCCAAAGACATTCACTGTTGACAGATTCACAGGTTCACCATTTGTGGCTGGCGGTGCCTTATCAGTTGGAAAGTTCCAAATTACTCAACTGACTCCAAAGTGGAAAAAGACAGATGACTTTGTTGGCTGCTACGATTCCTTGGCATTTTCAATGTCGTAAGTACTTTTGATATGTTTATGACAAATCGTAATTTGTTAATACTTATGCTAACTCTTCCTGAAAAAGTGAAATATGCATATCAGGAATCAATCTCCTTCGCAGAGTTATCGTTTCTTACACTCACTTTACATCTCTGCGAAAGGCTCAATGTCAAGATTTTTTACATAACTCGGCAGCCTTATTTAATACAGTAATAATTTTGAATAAGAAAGCTTGTGGTTAAACAAATGACAGATATCTTCACTATCTTTCATTCAAACCAAAGAAACCCAAGTAATTTTAAATGTAATTTGTGAACTGTTTTTGAGATAAAGTAAAAGTAGTTGAAAGTAGTCCCAGCCCATAACAGAGGTGAATGTAATGAGAGTGATCAGGAATAGCCACATGTAGAAAAAACACGGCCTCACCACAAAGCCAAAAATTAGAGAAGAAAAGAGAGCGTGGGTTTATGAAGAAAAAGATCAATTTTAAATGAGACATCACAAAAAATTAATGAAAAAGAGAACCTGTGATTTTCTGCCTTGGAATGGAGTGGCAAGACAATTTTCCCCTCGTTTAAACCATGTTCTAAGCTTGACCATCCTCACGCTTGCCTTCTGGCCCAGTTCATTCCTTTTGTTGGAATGGCGCAGGGTTTTTAAACATATTGTGGAATGAACTTATTTTGCAGTTTTGAAGAAATATTGACTTTAAACTTTGCAGGTATCAGCATCATAAATAGAAGATGTCCATTTTTAGCTGACAAAGCGATTTTGCGTTTTTAATCACTTTTATTGATAGCTCTTACTGTAACAGATTTGATAGAAAAACACCTTTTCTTGTAATGGTTAAACACTAAATATTTAATACGACAACATGTTGCGCTTTTCTGTATCTTGAAATGTTATGCTATTTAAATACAATAAAAAATTAATGATTTAAAATTTCATTTTTATGTTTTTCAGAGCTCTGGATGCTGTCACTATTGCTAGTTTATTTACCAAGCCGATCAGTGAAGTCAAAAGCTATCTGTCTAATAGTGAAATTATGTTTTACTACTTTGATTTCGATGAAGACACAACCTACAGTAAGTATTTCGGCGAAGCCGTCTTTTGATATAGTTTTTCGACCCCAATGAAATATTTTTAAAAAAGGCGGTTTATACATTAAGATAATCAATATAAATCTTTTAGATTTAATTGTTTTTGATGTTCCCGATGCTAGAGTACATGTACATGTAGTGATCGCCACGTCTGCCGGCCACAATCTTGTTTCAAGAGCATATCTTTGCATTAGCAACCCTCGAGGGATTTCACAAAAATTAACACAAATGTTAACCTAAATAATAAGGCGGTGCGTCAAAGTACACTGGCAGTACCTAAGATCTAGGTCACACTTCGGTTTAAAGGTCACACTTACGTTTTTTTTAATGTCAAACATTTTAAATGTCAGAATATCAAACATCAAGTTTTCGATGCAAAACTTAGCAACTCATTAAAGCCTAACTAAGTTTCATTTTAAGTTTTGGTTTATTCTGGTTGCTTATGAACTAAATTGAAACTAAATGGAAACATTTTAAATAATAATAATAATAATAATAATAATAATAATAATAATAATAATAATCAGATAATAGGGCATACGTTTTATGATTCATGACCTACAGGTGCTCTATAAAGTTTATCTAAATTAATGTATTAGGCACTTTTGGCTTAGACATCGCCAGATTTGTCATACAAACAATAGGATGGGTATGTCGGCGCTGTGTACATTTTTCCACCATCTTTCTTTTTAGCACACTCTATTAGTTCTTTATTAAAATCAGTTAAATATTTGTCGTAGAAGATATATCCCCTGTGTTTGTTATTTTCGGACTAATGCTATGAACGGAATGCAGATAACAGTTTTCAAACCCCGTCACAAGTTAATTTCTCATTCAATTTAAACTCCTGTTTGAAATGATGCCCCACCCTTCAATCGGGATAATGGTCACACAATGTTGACTCACTGTTGAAAAAGAGGCATCTAGTGGTAGAGTGGGGTTAGTGTCAGTTATTCCAGTGAATGTTAGTGATTTGTGGCAAAACCGTATGCTTCATATTGCCTTAACTATATATGAATAAAGAATGCAGTTACCACTGTTTTCACTCATCACATGACATGATAAGGGATACTTATACAGGACAATTTAAAAGAGACCCAAGAACTTTATCATAGAGATTATTATAGCTAACAGCACTGATTAAATAAATAGATGAAAAGAAAACTTTGAAAGCCTTTGAACACGACAAATATGAAAATATTGCAGGCTCGGTTTGATTGAGCCTGTTCATGGACAGTAATGGAAATGCATATAACTGCCCACGCCGCCTAGCCCCGAGTAGAGCGCAACTCAATATTACACCAATAAACAGTACAATTTCGACCATTTTAAACGATGGTGTGCATATGACGGTGGACATGGAACCTTCAATGCGGTATTTTCATATTAATACCATTCCATGTTCAGCGGCGTATGGTCCTCAGATAAATAATATGTTTGCCCTAAACGAGTACTGTGGTATCATTTTATTTAGCGATGGCTTAATTTTCGCGTATTTCGCGCTTGGGCCAGTGCGCGAATTTAAAACCTAAGCTAAAATTTAACCAAAAAAGTTCCACATACGTATCCGAAACGTGTTATGTCCGAATGGACCTACACTTTATATACAGTTGGCCGTATCGCAATTTGATATAAATTAGAAGTACCGAATAATTTTGTTAATAAAGAAAATAAAATTAGTTATAACTGTCGAATTTCTTTTGGAATATGTTTAATGTTACTTCAAAACTTGAACGACAATTTAGTCCGCGCATTTAGGTCAGATCACGTTTTACCACACAGTATCGTTGTCATCTCATTTTTAATTTCTCAACACTTTTTTGAGTAACTGTTTCGCAATTAATTGACACTTAAGACCATAAAACGGGTACGAAATTTAACATGCCAATTATGATATGAATGGTCCAGATAGATGGATCAAACGAGTCCCGTGTCAATTAGCGGCGCCGAATAAACAGCAGTCCGATACTTGACTAAAAAAGGAAGTAGTTTTGACAGGGGGCCAACTGACACATGATTACCTCGCGTGTTCAAATAAACAATAGGTATTGATAACGTGTTGGTAAAATATCGATAATAATTTTTTATTGTTTGAAAAATTGAATTTGCGCGAATTTACGTCCGCGCGAAACAGTCTTTTTCGGCGATTGCGCGAAATTTCGTGCCAGCGAAATTAAATGATACCACAGTAAACAATTGGCCTACCTAAACAAAATAGAATTTTGACAGGGGATCTTGGAATATAAAATCCTGCATATCACAGACAGCGCCAAAGGCAAAATTTAAAAAGCAGCAAGTATATCCTTGCGGATGATTGAACAATATCAAAATCTACACTGGCTGGGAAATTAAAACTACCCATCGCAAAACTGCCCGAAATATTAAAACAAATTTAATTTTAGAAGTATTATTAACATAGTACATAAATATCATGTTCAACGACCTTCAAAGGACGTAATTGATAACAGCACTGATTGAATGTACGGGGAAAGAGAGAGAGAGTATATGGCACAGTTGGCACTGATTAAATGTAGAGAAACTTTTACAATCGCCACAAACAATGCGAGAAAGATTGTGTGAGAGAGAAGAAGAAGAAGAAGAAGATGGAGAGAATTATGCTAGCCAGTTAAAAACGGAACGGAAAAGGAAAATCAATAGAGTTATTCGGAATAAAGTGAACTATGCATTATATTATCAGGAATTGGCATATCATGAGAACTTATCCTTCCCAGGCAGCCAAAAAGTAGATGAAAAGAAATCATGGGTTTATCAAGTGTTCGATTGTAAAAGAGACACCACAAACAATTAAAGAAAAAGATCCTGAGGGTTACCGCCTTGGAAAAATTCGGTACAGCCAAGAATAAAAAGTCCGTTTGTCTGAAGAAATCCTCTATTTTACAAATGGTTTTC
Organism: Corbicula japonica; assembly: GCA_038501625.1. Classification (NCBI taxonomy): domain Eukaryota; kingdom Metazoa; phylum Mollusca; class Bivalvia; order Venerida; family Cyrenidae; genus Corbicula; species Corbicula japonica. The sequence goes on along the minus strand of JAZAYU010000017.1, from coordinate 8,222,307 downwards.
TTTAATCAGGCACTGAAGGAAAATGTTTCAAAATTTATGCTTTTTGTTTATTGTTTTTTTATTTCTTTCGTAGATTTTTTAATTTGATTTTTTTTCAGCAAACGGGCTTTTAGGTATTGACCTTAAGGATACCCAGTTGATGGCACAATTCCAGAATTACGAAAGCACCTACATGAAGTTCCAGAACTCGCCACTGAAATCCTGCGGCCAGAGAACGTCTGACAGTCCACAGTATGAATCAGTATCGTCGAGCTCCAGTGGACGAACTCGTCGGTCCGTAGATGATTATTCTAATACAAAAGAATATGACATTCAGCAACGTTCGCTTAGAAGACCCACAAAAAGATCAGTAACTTACGACTACGACGCTTTCTGTCAGAATGTGTTCCAGGGTGCCAAATCTTCTTTAGCAAAGTAAGTCCAATCAAACAGTCTTGATTTATGTTTTTTTGCCCTGTAAATTTGCAAAAAATAGATATCACAAACCAGAAAAATGAAAAAAAAGCTAATTTTTTGTTTAATTACTAACTCTTAAATTTCTAAACGACAAAAATGTACTTGTAATTCGAACCTACGTTCATTTTCCATTTTTGTCGTAGCCGATAACTATATCTGAATATACTGTGCTGCATACATTGTTACGCTTTAATTGACTTTGTTTTTGAATAAAATCTTTTATTGACATAACGAGTGGTTATTTTATAAGCACAATTTACATATTCATGTTAGTTTTAAAGCTAATATTTATTTCCTAATTTATTTCAGTAATTGCAGCTCAAGGGCCATGCTACCGAAACAGAGTTTAGCCATGTGGGATTGCATTGATGCCGATGGCGACAAAGAAGATATGGCTTACGCTATTTCCAAGTTTGCTGATGACTGCCAGACTGCTCTGGGCCTGTCATTCTGGCCAGCGTCTATGACATGCTACGAATTTGAAAATAATTTGAACATGTATCCATACATGGGAACCCAGTGTTGGCCTGAATGTCCGTTTGGTTTAAGATCAAAGTCGTCTTCAAGTTGTATATGTGACGATGGTTATTGGAATGCAACCTGTACTGCTATCTGCCCAGGTGGTGCATTGAATCCATGCAGTGGATATGGGACTTGTGATTATGACACTGGCAAATGTAACTGTCCTATCAACCGACTGCCTGCAGATGATTGCAGTGTATGTTCAGATGGGTGGTATGGATCAAAATGTGAAATTGCTGACAATAATCTTACTAGTTCCGCTAACAGTTCATTCGCTTTACTGGGTCAGCTTGGTTTTGTTTATACTCTCGATGGTCTTAGTTACTCCATGAAGACAAACGGCGAGCTCTTGCTTTTGGCTATATCAGAGAACATCATCATTGAAGGCAAGTTTGTCACGTGCTACCAGAACTACTCATGTGTTCCGTTTATTGCGGCTAGAATAGGAGATAACAGTAACGGCTTTGCCACTGTGACAGTTCAGTCAGAGAGGAAGTACGATTCAAAACCCATGATCTACATCAACGATGTTTTTGACAGTCTAGACGCAACTGCTTACTTTGATGGTTTTAAGGTGTACAGATCTAATTTCTTTGAAGTTGTTTTTGAGGTCAACAATTTAGTTACTTTCTACATCCGAAATGAAGGACAGTATTTGCATCTGTCCATAGAAATGTCAAATACTTTAGTTACACAGACGTCAGGCTTATTAAGTGGAGGATTATACACGAATATAACTGAGAGGTTGGATCACTTGTACAGCGCCGATGTGCCTATATTTGCTATTTGTAACAGCACAGCAAGTACACAGACAGTTCGTTCATCTCAGAGTTCTACATCATTGTCATTGGTATCGTACACGCAGACATACGGTCATGAAACATCTCTGGATGCGACGCGGTTCGAGGTCAACACCTGTGACAGTATAATTTTCTTCTTCAATGAGTTACTTAAATACCAAACCCAAGGAGGATATGGATTGAATTTTAGCAAGACCAGTATAAGCAAAGAGCTCGAAATTGATGTAAGCAAATCTGTTGATCTGACCATTGAACTCCTGGTGAAGCAGAATGCAGCAAACAATAGCGGTGTACTGTTTTCATATCTCAGCAATTCAGAAACGTCAATTATTGTTTTAAGTGGCGAATCTTCTTTGGAGATCCATACCTACAAGGGAACAAACGAAGCAGTTTATGATACTAATATTGCTTTAGATGAAGATGCTTGGAACAAAGTCATATTTACCTATAATAACGACGATGGTACAAGTACTGTTTATGTCATTGATAAAGATGCATCCATATCAACAACTGGTAAGTTCACAATTACTTCAGGAATATTTGAGTCCACAGGAACATTAACGATTGGGCACTGGAATTCTCCATCCGACAGCAAGCAGTATAACTTAACAAACGGATTTGATGGTAGTATGGAAAACTTTATGATCTGGAATCAAACTTTTGACGACAGTCAGATTGGGGAGCTTTGGCAGATGGATCCAGCCCTTGCTGCTGGTAGTTTACTGTTTGCGCTGCAGTTTGATGAAGGAGATGGTGGTATTACTTATGACAACGTTGGTAACTTGGAACTACCGCTACCAGAGTATCCATGGAAGGCACCTGTATGGATAATTTCAGATTTAGACTACGCCAGCGCATATGTACCAGACTTTGCACTGACATTCTTCATCAACGATACATGGAAGGAGGTTTCAACAACTTTCTGTGAATCGTTAATGACGACAGTAGATAGCATTGGTATGAGCAACAGCACGCGAAATTTCTTCTACCTTAATTGTCTGCAGAATCTTGCTGTAACGAAATACAAGACATCGGCATACAACGCTATCTTTGATGCACTCCAGTTAGGCGTGTCTCAGCATGGCACTCCATCCTCTGAGACAACTTCATTCTGTTCCGGTATATCTGATGCGTACAAAAATGGTACAGCTTGTTCCACGTCATGCTTATTCGGATTTGAATTCTCCAACGGTACTTGTTCATGCTTTGACGGTTACTGGGGCTCAAGTTGTGACAGTGTCTGTCCAGGGAGCTCTGATTCACCATGCAGTGATCACGGAGAATGCCAGACTGATGGTACCTGTAAATGCTGGTGGAACTGGGACGGAAGTTCCGACTGTTCATCGTGCTCAACTGGATCTTCCGGCGACATGGTTGGTCCAGATTGCTCTATCCTCAGTACTTCATCACTGTCTTCTTCAACTTTGAAAGTGGCGGCAGTATCAAGCAATGGTTATTACATGACCTTTGATGGTCAACAAATTTCCTTCATAGGTGAAAGCGGAGCCTTCATGTTATTTAGTTCTTCATTAATGGGCGTTGATATCCACGTTTATCAAGTAAGTTGTCACTATGGATCTTGCGTAGCAGCCGTCTCACTTTCGTCCGCATCAGATGATCTTGTGATTGCACCTCCAGGGCAAGGTGTCTCACCCATACTGTATAGAAATGGAGTACAAGTAACTCTCGATGAAATTACAAACGTCTTCAGCGCATCTATGACGGTGACACAGAGTTCTTTGACAGAGCTTAGTGTAACGGTAACAGGCATTGGAAGTATTAAAGTAACTGTGTTAGTCCAGGAACAGTTCTTGCAAGCTTCTGTATTGTCGTCTTCTACAATATGCCAGGCTGGAACGGGTGTCTTTGGAAAATGCAACGGTGCAGGTAAAGATTATTCAGCGATGACGTCGTCAGAAATCTCAGAGTATATTGTTTCAAACTTCCGGCTTTCAAGTAGCATAATCCTAGATGCCTTAAAAGCACCTGTCGGGGATGGGTCAAATATTACAGGTTATGCATTAAAGTTTGAGAAAACTGCTGGCATTTCCTTACCAATCGAATATCCGTCTGGATATAACATATCTGCTCAAGATTTTAGCTTGTCGCTGTACTACAAACCTCTGTCATTGGGAGGTTTCATTGTTTCTCATGCTCGAAACAAAACATTTGCTATACTTAACTCTGACCCGATTGCTTTGCAATGTGATAAGACAGTTGTCTATAGCACTATATCGCCAAATCTGGACGTATGGAACCAGGTAGTGATAACATTTAGAAGAGGTGACAACAAAATTGAGTTCTTCCACTTCGGAACAGATTCCAAAGTTACGCGAGAACTTATCGACTTTAAGTGCGATAACATCTTTGACAACGGTGGAACAGTGATGCTTGGTGAATACATGCCGTCTACAGGAAGTGATCCGTACACATATGGATCGGAGTACTTTGTTGGTGTGATTGACGAATTCTCCATCTGGAAGAACCCAATTCCCAGCAACCTAATCTACCAAGCACATCTCCTTAGCACCAAAGTATCAGGATTTTCTTCCGAACTTGCGATGCTCATATCTTTCAGTGAGGGTGTCGGTGCAGTAGCATATGAAGAACTGCATGGTAATAACATGATCTTACCAAGCGCTCCATGGCAAGCTCCTAAATGGATTGTTTCGGACCTTGGATTGACTCCGTTAAGGTCTACAGTCAGTGAGGCATATACAACCATTGACATAGATTCCGACGTGGAAGCGGCATGTTCCGACTTTTTTGATTCTGGCAGTGTTGCTTCTAACTGTGGAAGTGTATCATCTTTCATTAGATGGTGGTACAAGCAGACCTGCATGATAACAGCTACTAACACCGGTAATGTTTCTGACACAACACTGTCAATGGCTGACTTCGCTTCAGTTTGCGGAGTAACCGGTGGAAATGTTGACAACATTTACACAGTCATGTGTGCATTGAGTGTTGAAAAACCAAGATGGTTGTCTCAGAAGTGTTCAGCATGTGACTTTGGCTACAAAGACGGAACGGTTTGTGTGTGTTACTATGGATACTGGGGAACAAATTGTGATGGCGTTTGTCCTGGTGGCGCCTCTTTACCATGTAATGGACACGGTGAATGCGACAAGGGAGGCAACTGCCAATGCACCGGAAGATGGACTGGTTCAGCATGCGAGTCTTGTGTCACAGGATGGACTGGCGATGACTGCACTATATATTCTTCTTCGTTTGATCCGTTAGGTGATAACGCGACGAACCTTGTAGCGCAAGTTAATATGATCGGGCAGCTGTCAACATTTGATGGAGCCATCACCGACATGCCTGTTAGAGGATATTTTAACCTAATGACCATAGATTCCCTTGATGTGTCACTGCATGGTCGGTTCGGAGTGTGTAGTACAGATAGTGCCCTGCACGTTTGTCTAACTGGCTTCGTCATTGAACATGGCGGCGAAAGCTACTATATCAGTTATGAAACATACACAGGGTCAAGTGTCGAAATAATGTCCACAAGCTCCTCTAATATTACAATATATGACAAATTGGTTCTTGGAGGTATGACAATGAAGCTGGAGTCACCTACAACATTAAAAATGACGATGGCTAATTCGGATCTAGCAGTTAAGATGTCTTCAATAAGTGACAGGCTGCTTGTAACGATGTCCATTACCAAGACAGAATGGGACACACTGCAGGATAATATAACTGGTGTTCTAACGTCATGCAATACAGAGGCAGCAATTCGGGCAGCCGACTGCAGTATAAGTCGCCAGTCACTGTGTGTAAACCCTACACAGACGATACCAAGTCACTGCAAGCTTAAGCACAACTTAGAGTCACTTTCAAAATTCATTAATAACTCGGCTTACACCGATACGTCTTTCATGAACCTGGTCGAACAAACTTATATCTCAACCATGGACACTAATTGCTTCCAGTACTCGGGCAGCGGCATGTCTGCCACAGGAATATCTTTGCCATCTTCAGATCTCACCATTGAAATCCACGCAAAGCCAACACAGTATGGCGGTATTCTAATGACATACAGTGCTGACAGCAAGTGGGTTACTTTGATCAACCACGATTCTGGAATGATTGTAGCTACGTCTAGTGCATACTACACAACAGATTTACCTCTACAGCTTGACTCCTGGAACCAGATCAGTCTTGCTTGGAGAGATGATGATAAGGTCCTCGAACTGTACCTGACGAATAGCTTTGGTAAGAACAATGATAATTTTTTCCGAATATTTGTACGCTTCCTATATCTATGTCCGTAAACGTATTGTGATTAGTGCAGTATATAATTTTAATACGCACTAAAAATTAGAAACAAAACCGTAGTATATCGCTGATAAAATTTTTTATGCCTCTTATTCTATAACAGCATAATTTCATTGTCCATTAACTTTTTTGAAGGGTAATGTATAAATAATCTTTATAAGGTGTTGCGTTGCTCCTTTCATCATTGCAATGCCACAGTCAAAAAATCAAAATGTCTAAAACAGTGTCTCGAACGGCAAAACGCAGTTCCATCACAGTGCACAAATCAATGCTGTTAGTGTATGTTTAAATAAAAGAACAGTAAAGAAAAATAGTTTAGCCTAAAAAATCCTAAAATTCTAATTGCAATCAAACTCAAAAACGAAGAAAACAAAACAATTCAAATGCCCACATGAGTCGAATGATGCTGACAACAATGTATTTATAGGTCCTTGAAAAAACTTTCATTTATGAAGAGAGAAATACACATTTTTGTCATCCTTTTTCGAGACCAGGAAATTGAAGGTCAAACACAATTTTACAAATATCTCATATTGACGACAATTGTTACACAAAAGGACCTTAGATATTGTTGTCAGTGACGCACTACTCATGAAATCATTGGTGTTTAGTGTTGCTTCGTTACTGTGTTTTGTTGCAAGATGAATTGGTGTTTTTTTTAGGTCTAACTATTTTTCTATACTGTTCTTACTTTTTTAACGTATGCAAAATAAACATAGATTAATAACATTGATTTGTGCAGTTTTATTGACATGCGTTGTATCGTTAGAGAGGTGCATTATAGCACAATAACAAAATAGATTTTTATTCATAAACGTATAATCTTATGTGTTATAGGTGTGTCCACGGTGATGATTATACAAATGAACGAGGACATATTTGCCGACAACGATGGTACTCTTACGCTGGGACAGATAACTCCCGACATTGGAGCTGCTATTGCTATGGGCGATTACACAGGCTATATCGATGAAGTCCGTGTCTGGTCAAGACCTCACAACCCAACAGTCATTACTAACAACTTCCGGAAGAAGATAACAGATGACACAAGTGATGTTTGGCATAGCTGGACGTTTAATGAAGGAACAGGCTTAACGGCATTTGAAGACAAGAGAAGCGACGACATGGTACCGGTAGATTTGAATAATCCTCCAAAATGGGCTAAATCTTCTCTAGACCTGTCTGAAGACAAGGCTCTAGATGCACCTAGACTGACAACTGAGGATGAACTGTCAGCCGCGGCGCTTCTTGCTGCCCAGCAGATGTGCGATAACCTCATCAGCAACTTCTCTTTGTCAATTGCTGGTTCAAGCATGGAGGTCCTGACAGATGTGTACGAAGCTCTTTGCGTTCAAGAAATGATAAACGGTGATCAAACATCAGCTGAAGCAGTTCTTGCTAGTGCGGCAGATTTGTACACAAGCATAGAAAACACTTCAACAAATCCACTGCAAAATCTATGCAACGTTGTCACATCTTTGACATCATACATTGGCGCCAGCGGTGACACCTGTACTGCCTGTGACTTTGGTAGTGTCACTAATGGAACATGTGTATGTTACGACACCCATTGGGGAACTACTTGTGATGCTGTCTGTCCTATTGGGCCGCTGGGTGCTTGCAATACATACGGTATTTGCGATAGCTCTCTCGGGGTTTGTGATTGCCACCCAAGACATTATCCAGGAGGAAGCTCTGTGACCGAATTCTGGGAAATGTTCCTTGGTTCTTCAAAGATCAATACCTCATCGGCCTACTTCTGTGATTCTTGCTCAAAGGACTGGTATGGTAAAGACTGCCAGTTTTCAAAGGCAAATCCAAAGACGTCTTCGGAGTACTTCGCCTATGTTTATGGATCGTATGTTACAAATTTTGAGGGAGTTTCGTACACTCATGCCACGCCTGGCGTGTATAATTTATTGAAAACGAAATCAATGGACGTACAAGCGTTGTTTGTATCTTGTTACGACGATAACAAATGCCGCTTTATGAAGGAACTTGCCGTTCAGAAAGGCGATGCAACCGTCATTATACAGCACGCAGAACCTGGGGAAAATGTCACTGTTATTGTCAAAGGTGAATATCTGCAGTACCCTGCTACATCATCGGGTGGAGTAAGCGTGGAATGGACAACAGATCCTTACATAAAAATATCAGCGGGAAGTTCGTCCCTCGTCATTTTTGATTCTGACATGGGTCTTGTGACGTCAGCGAGAATTTCGTCAAGTGACGCAAAATCAAACACAGGTCTTCTTGGTAAGCCTGACGGTGACTGGGCAAAAGACTTCCTGTGCGTAGACGAAACTAGAACTATTGACAAAGATGATCTAACGGCCGATTACGCAGGTCCTTGCTCCAAAGAACGCTACTCAGCAAGTCTTAGTGAGACGTTTATCAACCATACTGACGCCCAACAGGAATCATTGTCTTCCGGCGGCTACTCGTTAGCGCTTTCAAGCGGAGAGGCCTTTACCGTCAACGGTTTTACCGTAGAACAGGGTCTTGCAGAATTCTCTTTAGGTGTCTGGATTCGGGCATCGTCCTACTCCAAAAAGCGATCAACGTTCACTGGTGCACTTCTTTCAATAGACGTTGGAACACAGAATATCGAATTTAATGCCAACAACGGCTATTTGCAAGTCGTATGGGACACCACTTACAATACGCCGATCACCTTTGATTTAGATGTTTGGTACTATCTCGCTTTCACATGGTCTGATAGTGGCTCGGCGACGGTCTACCTTATTACGTCTACAACGGTACAAGATCACGAATTCACAAACATGAACGTTGGTGGTACCGTCGACGTCTCTGAAATAAGCGCTGCAGCAACTTCATCGGAGCGAATTAATCTGGATTGTCTGAGATCGTGGACGTCAACAAAGTCGCTTGATGACGCAATAGCCGACATGGACAAATACTGTGACGCAACGACAGGGGATACCAGTATGATGTTATCCATGACGTTTGACGAGGGTAATGGCACAACAACTTCGATCACGACATACAGTACAAATGATGGAACCAGCTCGGGTACTATGACCGGAACCGTATCTGGTGATATTACAGGTAACTATTATTTTATTGCATTAACTAGTACCTCATTCATAGAAAAAGTTGAAAATGGGAACTTTGAAAGCCCTCAAACACGACAAATATGGAACTATTGAAGGCTCGGTTTGATTGAGCCTGTTCATGGACAGTAATGGAAATGCCTTTTACTGCCCGCCATGCCCCTGGTTGAGCACAACTAAGTATTTACACCAGTAAACAGTACAATTTTGATCCATCCCAAATGATTGTATGCAAAACGTTTCAAATTGAAGTAAGTTGCTAAGTTAAACTGGCCATCATAACAAATTGCAGTAGGCTACTGTCATATTTATGTATAAAATATTTATTAAATTGCATTCGATGAAAGATTGTAAAAGTGTTTAAAGCATTTTGCATTAATTAGCCAGTAACTAGATATATCAGTAAACGATTTGTTATAAATAACAATTTCTTCTGTTGTTTTCAGGCCTGACAACAGCAAGTCCTTGGTTGCCGTCCTCTATTCCAATCTCGGATATCTCCACACCTGATACCCTCACAGCATACAGTCGTGACACAGGTATCAGAGATTACACGGCAGCAGCCACGGCCTGTCTCGATGTCATCAAAAATAAAACTATTTCTAAGAAATGCGGCTCCATGTCAAGCAGTGTAATTGACCACTACCTTGAAGCTTGTATTCGTGACTTCCATCGTGTGGGCGAAAAGGCCTCTCAGCAGTTGTTACAACTCTCGTTGATTTACTATTGCGCCACAGCAATGGGAGTCGACGAGTGTTTGTTCGAGGGATATTTCTACTTCTGTAACCCAGAAGAGGAAGAGGCGGCTGCGTTCCCGATCATGATCATAGCTGCAGCAGCCGGCGGTCTCCTACTCCTCTTGATTATCATCATAGTGATCTGCATTCGGAAGAAGAAGAAGGACAATGAAAGGAAAATGAATGAGGAACTAAGCAATTTGGTGACGAATACGAAATTCAATACAGCAACATTGAGAAGAAATACGACTGAAACGTCGTTCGTTTCTACAGATTCACGGAGACAATCGGCGTGGGACGATAGTGGCCGAAGCTCGGTAGTTTCCGTTAATTCTCCGGTTATGTTCGATGATGGTCTCTCTCCGGAACCTGGTTCATTTTTCAAGAAGGGAACTGTTTCACCGATGACGGTTGCACCGTTAACTGAACAAAAGAAACTTGCAGTCAACAACTGGTCGAAATTAGTCGCGAAAGCAACGGAACATGGCGCCATATCGCCTCATCCTCGCGTCCCACCAAATGCTGCTCCTCAAGCACCTGGTAATAAGAAGTCGGAGCCTAAGCGGTACATTGCCACAAGTCCGGAACCTGGAAGTTTTGGATCGACGAGCAGCCCGCCAGTGAGCCCAACAAGTCCGGCACCGGTCGCTAACTGGGGCAAGTTACTTAACAAGGCTCTAAGCTCAGGGATGAAGTCACCAGTGTTTTCAAACATTCCGGGAAGTGAACCTTCGACCCCTATGCCAACTTTTGGAGCCAACGCACCAACAGGTATGTTTGGTGCCTCGCCACAACCAATGTTCGGTGGAAATGCCTCTGCAAGTACTCCCAAGCCATCATTCGCACCAGATGCACCGTCGTCACTTGGGGGAACGAACGTCAAGCCATGGAAAAAGCCGGCATCTATACCGCGACTAGCACCTGTGGGCGGAAGTGTCCCGATTACCGAAACTCGACCCGAAAGTGCTATTGATGACCTCGACACAGCATGAACTGGATTGATTATTCTTTAATGGACCTTATCATTATGTCTTAAATACTTTAAAAAACTTAAATGGCAAAACACAGCAAATCGGAAACTTTGTTATGAAGAGGCTATTAAATTAATACATAACGAAATGAACTGAGGTTTAATTTCGTATAAACACAATAAAGTATTTTGAAATTATCTTGTGCAACTTAAACAATGTTATTGGATCATGGATATTATGAAGTTTTGTTTATTCTGTTTATATTTTATCTGTGATAACAAAGGTCTGTGATGCATGTTTATTTCAGGTTTAATTCTTTCTTTTAATTTGTAACCGTGCTCAATTTTAAATACAAGTGCTTACACGTAATACATATTTTTTAAGAATCTTTCTTTGCTGTCTGAATCTTAATTTTAAAATAAATTCTGCATGTTAATTTGTGGATTTTGTTGTTACACCATTTCAAAAAATTTAGTTGAACATTTAACGTTAAATGCAGATGCCGAATCAGTAATTATCAACTAATGTTAATCCTAAATATTTTTTTGAAATTACAAATATCAACTGTTGATATATCGGTTTGTCACTTGGCCGAACAGTGAAACGTAAGGTAATATCACAAAGGCGAAGTCTTACATGCATACATATATCTGCGCTTTTAAACGACGCCTAGTGATATGTTCGAAGACATATCATCGTTTTCAATTCTAACAAGAATTTTCATTTTATATCTTTTACAATACTTCACTTAGTGCAACATAAAAAGTTGTTTTATGACGTCAAAGAGAGTGACACGTCAAACGTTGACGTTAATCCTTAGAATGACGTCAGAAAGACATAACTTATATAGTTCGCGGTTAAAATAATATATTGTCAAAAGATCTTAATATATTGTCAAAAGATCTGACAAGAAAATTACTTTTTATTAATGAGAAAATAGTAATAATTATAGATAATTCTAACTTCTTTCCAAATAAAATAACAACTAAAATGTCAAAAACGAAGACATAGTGACCGTGACGTGCCCCAATTATTGAAATGACGTCATTCACGTATACGGTTTGGGTATTAGTTTTCACCTAGGTCTGCTGCTTTTAAAAGTCTTGTGCAGAAAATCCCATTTTAAAGTAACTAATATCATAGAAAAGGCAACCACAGGTACAGAAGTCCAAACAAATTCCAAAATAAATCTTTAGCCTACATTTTAATAATCTCGTCTGATTCATGCTTTGTATGGATATAAAATATAGAGCAAAAAGATGAAATACGCATATCAGTAATTGCCACACCTCTCCACACAGCCAAAAAGTAGAGAAGAGAGCATGGTTATAGAATGATCAATTTTAAAATAGAGAACACAAACAATAAATGGATGCACCAACCTCACATTAGCCCCAGTGTTCTCATTTGAACAAACAAATACACGTTGTCTTGGTGAAATAGCTCCAACCCGCCCATAAAAAATTGTACATTCAACTCACAAAACATACTCACAAAACATATAGAACAAAAAAGGGAATAGCATTGTCAAGCGAAATGACGGGTAGTCCTACACAATGACCTTACCGAGGCGAGCCCCCTGGAGACAGAGATAAAAAGAAACAATTAAAGCTTCTAGATACTTTCTCACGATTTCCCTAAAAACCTTCATAAACTCTTAAACGCCTGCCACCGTCGTGCCAAAAAAATTAAGGGGTGAGCATAACGACCAACTGTAGATGGTTTAATCACCGGGCATGCAAAGCGTTGTACATAGAATGTCATGTTGGCAACCGTTCTTTTTGAATTTACAGATGGTTTTGATGATTAACGTACTGGTTAAGGGTAGATACCACAATAATCTTCATACGCAATATAGCGAAATTTCTATTGATACAATGTAATTGTAAGATCACAATTGCTACAGTCACACATAGATCACGCAACTGCTTCCGGACTTCGTGTTTTACCCAACATCGAAGGGACGGAAAACGCTATTTCAATATCCCCACCCGATAACCTGCGGGTGGTAATAATGACTGAGGGCCCATAACTTTGCAAACAATTCTAGAGGAAACTGCTGACGATATACACAACTAGGCTTGGTGACACACATTCATGTGAAGTTTTAATGAAATGCCCCAAGCGGTTTTGGTGAAGAGGCGCGGACAATATTTTAATGTAGAACTTATAGTAAAAATGACTAAGGGTCTTAACTCTGCCAAAATAAATCGAGTGGAAACACCTGTCGATATGCACAAATAAGTTTGGTGGCAAACATTCCTCTGAAGTTCAAATAAATAAAATCCCCCAAGCGAATTGGAGATGAATCGAGGACAAGATTTTACTGGAGGCTTAAAGCATCAGGTTAACTTCTCTAATATATATATACATATATATATATATATATATATATATATACACTCGAGTGGAAGACGTTTAATCTGAGGTGGAGCGGGTTTGGAGGGCATATACAAAACGAGTCCCATGTCAATATTAGCAGAGTTGAATAAACAGAGGTCCGATAATTGTCTAACAAAGAAAGTGGTAACTGACAGGGGCTAACTGACACATAATTAGCTCGCGTATTCAAATAAACAATAGGTATTGACAATGGGTTCGTCAAAAATCGACTATAATCATGTTTTGTTGTTTTTTTGTTTGTTGTTAATTTTTTTACAAAATTTCAATGTCGCCAAATTTATGTCCGCGCCAAACCGTCATTTTGCAAGAAATTTCGTGCCAGCGAAATTATATAATACCACAGTACATTACAGAATTCCATATATGACAGCGTGCTTACTGCGTTCTGCTTACCGCTTACTGCTTATCGCTTACGGCTTTCTGCTTACTGCTTACCGCCTACTGCGTGCTGCTTAAAGTTGAAAAGAAAGTATAAAGCTGTGAGAATAGAGTGCCCGAGATGGACGGGCATGCAGACCATTTGTTTCAGAAGTACTGGGATATGAATTGTAGTATTGTAGAGATCACAGCAACACTCGGAAGCAAACATGGTTTATTTTTCAGGCATAAGCTGATGTTTTTAACCTTGATCACTTTTGCTCAAACAAAATATGCACTATTTTTTTAATTTAACAGTCGTCTCAAACACAAGAAATATACTGAGGTTCGGACAGGACTGCATATAGTGTATATTCAGTTCAATAGCTACTAGGCTTGTATCACTTTACATTAAAATAAATACTGTTTATAATTTAGTCATCGTCAAAGACAGCAACTATACTAGTTGGGACACAACTGCAGTATCAAACTAGACAATTTGTGATACCTTGTTATTTAGTTACTGCTTACTGCCTACTGCATACGGCTTACTGCTTAATGCTTGCGGCTTACTGCGTTCTGCTTACCGCTTACGGCTTTCTGCTTAACGCTTACCACCTACTGCGTGCTGCTTAAGGTTGAAATGAAAGTATAAAGCTGTGAGAATAGTGCCGTATGCAGTAGGCAGTAAGCAGTACGCTGTCGTATATGGAATTCCGTGGTACATAGTCACAATAATCGATCAGATCTGTAATATTTTGTAAAACGTTACAAGGCTGAGTTTAAATGTTTCTTGATTTTGTTTTTTCAGGAAACGAAATTTCTGTTCGTTTTTAACACCTTCAAACAGTTCCGTCGGATAAGCTATGCATGTTAACATAATTCCAAATCAGTCCGGAAACTCATCCGCAAATCAGTCCGGATACACATCCGCAAATCAGTCCGGATACCCACCCGCAAATCAGTCTGGATACACACCCACACATAAGTTCGGATTCACATCTGCAATTAAGTCCGGATACACATCCGCAAAACAGTTCAAACAAATCTGTCTTCGCCGATGGTGCCTTTGCCATATGAAAAAAGCAGTATTGACAGCAACAGCAGTGCCGCGATTGGTTTCTGGGTCCAAGTAGGCGAACTATCATCGGGCGCTTGTATAAATTGTCATTTAAAGGCTTTTTACGTTTCACATGTGGACGGTTTTATTCTTATCTTCATCAGTGTCGTCAACGATGTGTTTGTGTAAAAGTGCACGTAAAAGTGTCAATTTCCTGGTCGCGAAAATGGATGACCAAAAATAAAATGGTTAATTTCCACATTGTGTTTCGCATATTCTTTGTCTCGTGCAAGAGGTTGAAGTCTGCAATAACGAAGGCCTCAATGAATTTCTGTACCATAAAGTGGAAAATTTGCGCTATACGCTAGCAGTTCCATTTTCCATTTAAACGGGCAGAGAGTGAAAGTCATAATTCATTTTTACTTCCTTATTGCTGATCTGGCATTTCCACTGCACATAAACACAATATTT
Source organism: Corbicula japonica (assembly GCA_038501625.1). Classification (NCBI taxonomy): domain Eukaryota; kingdom Metazoa; phylum Mollusca; class Bivalvia; order Venerida; family Cyrenidae; genus Corbicula; species Corbicula japonica. Next base: position 8,207,169 of record JAZAYU010000017.1, on the reverse strand, counting down.
TATTTTCCTTACAAAGGTTAATTAATGACCTTTAAATTGTGCTTAAAGAATAGAGCAGGGACCTGAATCAACTCAACAAAAACTATTTCTCTGTACTTTAAGTGCGCATGTTAATGTATCCAGCTTTACATTCAAACGCGCGATGTTCGAAGTCTTGATATGTGATTTGCAGTTTTTCCTCATTTCAAATCAACATAGGAATAGCCACATTCAGAAAACACAACTCGCATGCCCAGTAGAGAGTATACATTGACCAGATTTAAAAAGACACTTCAGTTAATGGAAATGATAACACGAGGATCACTGACATGGAACGGTCAGTTGTAAAAAATTTGGTCCCATTTGGGTTTGAAAGCAGTTAATTTAATTAAAAGCCTAGGCAGAGAATCGAACTTTTCAATGAAAGCGCCTAGCAACATAACACCGAATACAACATTGATTGAGCTAGCCGGGAAAACCGCAAAAAGGTTGAGCGGATAACCCTGATATAGTGTTGGTTATTAAGTAACTCCGTAAACGGATGATCTACTGATAATTGTACTGGCTTATTTGAACTATAGTACCGATAGTATTCATTTGGAACTTACTCATTTTATACCCCGACGTTACTATAGAGCAATGGTATCGATTACAGTGGTTTATTATTATAGCCGCTTTTTCCGAGTTATTGGTAAAATGGTAAATGCTGAAATGGAAAAAAAGGTGAAATATGCATATCAGGAATGGCCACATCCAGCAGACAGTAAATACGATCTCATCACGATCTCGTAACATTTAAGAAACGGGCAAATGAAAATGAAATACAGTACATTAATTATCACAGTGTGGATCCCAAATATCATCGTTATTAAAGAATTGAATTTCGTTTTTTTCTGCATTTCATCGATTTACAAACTGTCAGAAAGTTTACGCCTAATCTGAATGAAAACTGAAGGTTTTTATGTTAAAATTAATAATGTGAAGATGTTGTAAGACATTTTCACATTTCATACATCGATAAAATTTGGTTTTAATCAGATTAGGATTAAACATTCTGACAGTTCGTACATCTATGTAGGAGTAGCCTTGATATGTTAACAGTAGATCTGGGCTTGAAAAGGGTTTTCACTTGACTGCTTTTCACTTGACTAACTTGGCGTCCAGTTTGAAATTGATTATTGTAATACCATGCTCTCTTTTCCTCTCTTCTTTGGCTGTGTGGGGAGGCTGTCTGTGGATGTGGCCATTCCTGATTTGCATATTTAACCTTTTTCACATTATCCAATGCACTGCTCTAACTGCATTCATATGTACCAATATTTCAATACTAACGGCAAGTGAGGTAGGTGCACCATAGAACTTGGTTAAACTCCCAGTGGAAAATTGTTTTGCCACTGACCGTTTCAAGGCGGTAACCCCTCGGGTTCTCCCTTTCGTTTGTGACTGTTATTACTTTAGTGTGACTGTAAAGTCTTGATAATACACTGTTTATTTATTAAATAGATCTACTTAAATCTCTCATATACTGAACATTGAAGGTTAAATGTTCATCGACTTTCTGTTATGTTTAAATTTAGTTTTTCTTAGTTATCATAATATGCATTTCCATAACAGTCCATGAACAGGCTCAATCAAACCGAGCCTGAAATATTTTCACATTTGTCGTGTTCGGTGGCTTTCAAAGTTCCCTTTTCTTCTATTGTATAATATCCGGAACCAGAATTCGTCCATTGGCAATTTTGCAGACTCGATTGCTATTTTTACGGTCCCATAACTTTGGGATCAGCGATTCAGTACGTTAATAATTGCAGTATGGCTCGGTGTGTAAGAAAAAATTCTGTTCCAGTAGCGCGCAAATCATATGACGATAAAGTTATGACGTCACTTGAAAAAATTCAAAATGATTTAAAGTCGCTGTTCCTGTAATGGTATTTTCACTACAAATTTATCATGGTTCAATACAAAATAAAGTAAATATTTTTATCTCTAAGAAGGCTATCTTCTACATTTTCTGCGTCCAATTCAGGCTAATTTAAAAACTTTTAAATACATGAAACCGTCAGTTTGTTTATCTCAAATTTATTTTTGTTCTGCTACTTCCGTAAATATGACCGGTTTGTGGAGTGCACAATTCACTTATTTATTTTAAAAATATTTAAAAATAAAATGTTCACCTTTCAAATCACATATTCTTAAAAAATATAACATTTCACTAATATAAATCTAAACGACAAAGATTATTGTATTTAGAAATCTATATACAAGTTCAATTGAGAGGTGCCAGTGCTGTATTTTTATAAAATGTCCAGTTAGTCAAACAGTTCCGGTTAATCTTCTTTTCCGTTGTGGAAAAATAAATTTAAGGCAATAATCTGAATTTTGTTTTTTGTTTTATAGTATGCAAGGTGTCTTACCAAAAATATGTTGCAATTATTTTAGTCTCCGCAAGTGTTTATTTGCACATATTTAATAATTATTGATACAGACATTTCAACCAGTTCCGGTTAATTCAATCAGTTCCGAATAATTAATCGGTGTTCTTCTTTCAATGTGTTTTGACAGTCAGATTTGACAGCTGTGAATGTTTTTGACAGATTGAAAACATTTTAACAAATAAATAAAAATAACATAACTATGCAATAAGTAAGTTATTTTTGTTAAAGAATATTTACAGAAGAAGTAAAACACTCATGACATCACAAGTTTCATTGCAAAACCTTCAGGTTTTGCACTAAGTGGTTATGATACAACCTAAAAGTCGTCTTTACATGGGGTAGAAATGATACAATCACATTATAGCAGAATGGCACACCTCATCATGTGAAGCTAGCAATGGTGGGTTGCTAGATACTGGTGACTATTAAGAATACTTTACCATTTTTGTCTTTGATATCTCTGAGGTAGGGCGCTAATGACCTTGGGACATGACCAATAGGCTAACCGGCCACATCCTCTAGCTTTGAAATTCTCAGTGTATCAGTTATCCTTTACATTTGATCGTGTGAAAAGAATTCCGACCTTGAAATCCACACTTACCGATTATTCATAACTACTGATCCGGAATTGGTTGAAACGCTTGCCTCACAGAAACCGTCACAAAAACAGAATGCAAACATTTTTTTCACACGATTTTTCTTGCAGTTGTAACACTTTGATAAAACTCACTATTGAAATGACAATTTTTTTTGTTTTGAGGACATTTAGGTTTAGTTTTTTTTAGATGGATTTCACGCGTAATTGCCGCGCGTCGCCAAATTGTTCACAGGAGCGTCTGCAATCGCCTTTGTCGATGCGGCGCTGACCAGAAGTGAACAATATATCATAGGTTAAAGGTCGACATTGTTCTGAAATATTTATATCGTGTGATATGAAATAAAAAGTAAACCGAAACTGGTTCATAACTGGAACTGGTTGACAAACTGTACTTCAACTATAAAATCAACAGTTTACGGGAGAACATTTTCAATGAAGGTTATTCAGATATTGACTGACAAACATATAATATTATTTATGTTTTAGATCTACCCTGAAATGCTTTAAACTTTGGACTCAATATGTTGAACAAACAGGACACCCTTTGGAAACACGTTTTGGTAAGCACTGTTCTTCACCCCTTTTACATTCAAAAACAGTGCTTCTGGTCCGTTCTGGGGCATTTAAAATTAGAGCTAGGCTTATATGGTAATATCACATAAGTAGATTCTTATACTGGTGGAAGTATCGTACCCTAGAACCTGGTTTAAACCCCCAGTGGCAATTTGATTTGCCACTGACAGTTCCAGGGCGGTAACCCCTCGGGTTCTCATTTTTGTTAATTGTTAGTGGTGTCTCTTTTGAAACTGATAATTTTATTAACCATGCTCTTTCCCTCTCTTCTTGAATGTGGCGATTCCTGATATGCATATTTCACCTTTTTGGTACCCCCCACTGCTCACCCCGCCCCACCAAACACCCCAGTTTAAAAAACCCAGTCAACCAGACAGCAGATTAATGCATTGATTTTTATCTTTCTCTTTAAAAAAAGAAGATGAAAAAATGCTCAATTTTTTTAAATCTGGTTATTTATCATAGACAAGGTCGGTAAGAGATGTCGTTTGAAAAATACTATATGTTTCTTCTAAAACCATTTCAGTTCTTTTTTTTATTGCAAATTAATCTATGTTTTAGATTAGGTATAGTATGACGTATACCTTAAAATAATATTCAAACTGAAAAGCTTAATAGTACAAATGCTTTAATACTGACTTCTTCATCAGAATGATATTGTTGCTGCACACTCAACATATTACAAAATTTAGAATCAGTGTCGAAACAAAACAATATAAAATTCCTACTATGTATTGGTTGCCTAAAATGCAAAAAAAACACCTTAAAACATGGTTTATCCCTAACTCCAGTTCTTGCACAACTACTAAAATATCCGAACTATTAACGTCTTGTCTTACAGCCATAAAAGAACATGTTAGGAATTGAGAAAAGATTTTTGAAGCCACTGGCAAAAATCTGTTTTGGTCTATTTTAAACGTATGTGACTTTTTAAAGAAGCTTAAATCAAAGAATTTTAGGCGTCCTGTTTGTCAACTTTCATTTTATATACCTCGCTGCCTCATGTAATAAGAGACAAGCTCACCAGTCTCATTGAGAAAACGTTTGCAAGAGAAAATAAAGCTTTCTCGCTTTATAATGTACAGAAAGCATTTTCACAGATGGTTTCTACTTTATATGCTTTACTCCATCATATTTTCTTAAGAGACAAGCTAACCAGCCTCATTGAGAAAAGTTTGCAAGAGAAAATAAAACCTTTATCGCTTGAAATGAACAGAAAGCATTTTCTGGACGAATTATTGGTCATAGACTCATAACTTATTAGTACTATATTACTTGATGACCTTTACAACGTACATCTGTTCCGACCGGTTTAAAATAGACGTTTACAGCGAATGTTGAGTACCATGTGGCCCGGCTTCATATATAGGTTCTTAGCGAACTTCAAGTACCAGCTCAATAGCTATAAATAGATGAGATCGATGAGTTGGTGTTGTCTTTTGATCAAAATATATGCGAATTGAAAGTTTATTCTTGTAAGCAGTTATAGAAAGAGTGTACATGAGTAAGAGACATTGTTCAGATGGTTTTTTTGGCGGAATATTGAAGATTGTGTTTTGTTTACAAATAATTGCGATCACGTGACTTCATTTTGGCGCGTGAATGTGACCTATATATATAAATGTTTCTGATGTTGAAATTGACGGTTCTAGTGGGTTTTTGTTTTACAAAGAGATGGTGATTTTGTGTCTGTAAAGTAAACAATGATTGTATAAGTCATTTTGTAGGTCTTTTTCTGTGTTCAGAATAATTTGGTTTGAAGTGGTATTGCAGTGTGACTCACATTCCCACCCCCTCCCCCCGCCCCCTCCCTGGTTTAAGGGATCAAGATGCTGTGTCTGAATATAGATAGTTAGTATAGATTTAATCCTGAAAGTACCAAATACATTACCATGTACGTAATAGGACAATTTTGAAAGGTACTAGTGTTGAGTTTATCTAGAGCAAATTCATTGTAATGTGGTTAGTGCTATGATAATTTCCAACTTCCTGGCAACGCCTTCATGAAAATTAAATTTTGGTGTAACTGTCCACAAAGTGCAAGGTCTAACACAGGCCTCCTAGTGAAACCTTTAAAAGCCTTTAATTTCTGGGCAAACATTTAAAACCTTTAAATCTTTTGAAAAAAAAACCCTTGAAAATGGCCAAATAGCCTGTATTTTTTACTGAAAAATTTATTTTTGTTCTGACCGCTTGCCGTGCCAGGCAGATTAAAGCAGGTTATGGTTGCCCTACTGTAAATCAATCATAATACGTAATTCAAACAGTATGAGAGAATATCAAACATGCCTATTTCCGATACCTTTGGTTTTAGAATGTGGGTTCCCATAAATAAATAAATTTTTCTTAGTAAATACATATAAATTACGTATTTCAACGAGAATTCTGACAAAAATAGCCTTTATTTACTCTTTATCCTAAAATATTTTACACTAAAAGACCTTTATGTTCATAGATTTTAGCCTTTATAAAACCTTTATTTTTGTTAATGTGTGCTAGGAGTCCTGTCTAAAGTTATCTTCAGCAGCTGTTGACATTGGGAAAACGATATTCCAATGAGGAATGGCTTACATAGCTCTCGGTGGAGTATCTTATGACAATCTACAATGACAATAATGAAAAATCAGTTACATTTACGAAATTTTGAGTGCTCTTAACGATCCAAGAAAATTAAAGAAAATTATCAAACTACACAAAATTAACATTCATTAATTTTGTGCAAAGTTTCATTGAAAGGCATTTTTCTTTTACAAGAAATGTTGGTACTTTTCTATTTTTTTATTTACTTTTTTATTTTTATTTAAGGTGCAAGGAGGACAATAAACGACAACAATATATATTCCCTTAATTCTTTCTTTGTTTACAAAACAATCCATCACCTGCATGAACTCTTACACCCAACATCAAACTTCCTTTAAATGTCGTCCACATATAACACATCTGTGTTATACCTTTCTTTTTACAGATGTTTCTTATCGTAATTATACTATATGGACTATATTATCTCTTTCTACCATACACCAAGATGATATTATTACAGCTTTAATCAACATCGCGAGGCACCTTGATGATTTATTAAATATGGAGAATTTCCATTTTCCATCAATAGTTAATAAAATTTATCCTAAAGTTCTACCGCGTTACAAAGCGAACACTTCAGAAAAGCAAGCAAACGTTCTTGCTCTAAACCTTTTTATTGAAAATGGTTACGTCACTACTAAAATATATGATAAAAAATGATTTTAATTTTAATATATTAATTTTCCATTTTATTACGGCTATGCTCCTGGTGCAACTTCTTAGAGGATATATCTCACAACGTGTTCGCTTTTCTAGTGCTTGTAATGATGTTAAATAATTCAGTGAACGTAATCTATGCATAAAAGAAATTCAACACAAATCAAGGACAACCTTTTGCAAGGTTTATCGCCGATGCACACATGAAATTAAAAAATAAACAGATGCAGTATCACTATTACAACTAGGAATTTCACAGCCAGTTGTTTTAGATTTAATTTATAACTTAAGAAAATAGAAAGCAATGTTAACTTCTCCACATTATTCGTAAAAAACCTTATGATTTTTTTTATCCGACCCATCGTGTTGTTGCTGATTTGACTCCAGGTGCTCTGGTCTCAGTTAGATCATTGAGTACTCGCTTTTTTGCTTGCTTTGCAGTGCTATAAGCTTCTTATGTTTTATAAAATTGTGTGCTTTTGCATGCTACATTGTTGAGCTGATGGGTGAGTTGGAGTTATTTCACCAAGACAACTTTTACTTGTTTGTTCATATGAGAACCTGTTGGAGCAAATGTGAGGTTGGTGGACCATAGCGTCTGGTTTACACCCCAAGTGGTAATTTTGCCACTGACCGTTCTAAGGCTTTAACCCCTCGTGCTCTCACTTTCATTAATCGTTTGTAGCGTCTTTTTTTAATTTTATTATTGTATAACCATTCTCTCTTTCCTCTACTTTTTGGTTGTGTGGGGAGGCTGTGTCTGCTAGATGTGGCCATTCCTGATATGCATATTTCACTTTTTTTTCTTGTAGACAAAAAAGCAACATATGCATATCAGGAATCGCCACACTCAAAAAACACAGCCTCCCCACGCAGCGAAAAAGAAGAGAGGAAGATAGAGAGAGCGCATGGTTTATATATGTATGTCAATTCAAATAGGACGCCACAAACAATTAATAAACAAGAGAACCTTTGGGGATACCGCCTTGGAACGGTCAGTGGCAAAACAAATTGCCACTGGGGGTTTAAACCAGGTTCTAGGGTGCACCAACCTCACACTTGCCCCAACAGGTTCTCGTATCACAAAACAAGCACAAATTGTCTTGGTGAAATAACTCCAACCCACCCATCAGCTCAACAATGTTGCATGCAAAAGCATACAAACATATAAACATAAGAATTTAATAGCATTGCAAAGCCAAATGGCGGGTACTCAATGATCTTTCCGAGACCAGAGCACCTGGAGTAAAATCAGCAAGAACACGATGACAGGGATAAAAGAAACAAATCGAGCTTTTAGGTTCTTTTAAGAAAAGATTTCCCCATAAACTTTCATAAACTCTTACACCCCTGCCACCGTCGTGCAACCAAAGAGGTAAGCATAATGATCAACTGTAGATGGGTTAATCACCAGGCCTGCAGAGCGCTGTAAAATATCATGTTGGTAACCTTTCTTTTTAAATTTACAGATGGTTTTTACGAATAACCGGGAGAAATTAACATCGCCTTTTATCTTCTTAAGTTTATAAATTAAATCTCCATAAAAAACTGGCTGTGAAATTCCTTGTTGCAATAGTGATTTTAAACTGCAGCTGTATTTATGAATTAGATCTGGATATCGGCGATAAAACTTGCAAAAGGTTTTCCTTAATTTGTGATACCGATAACCTTGTTTTAAAAGTTTTTCTGTAATGCAAAGATTACGTTCATTGAAATCATTCACATCGTTGCAAGCTCTTGAAAAGCGAACAAGCTGTGAGATATAAACCCCGTAAGAAGTTGCACGAGGAACATCGCCGTCTAGAAACGGAAAATTTACTATATTAAAATTAAAATCATCTCTTTTATCATAAATTTTAGTAGTGACGTAACCATTTTCGATGGATAGATTTAAATCAAGGAAGTTTGCTTGCTTTTCTGAAGTGTTCGCTTTGTTAAGCTGTAGTTCTTTAGGATAAATCTTATTAACCAGTGATGGAAAATGGTTATTATCTATATTTAATAAATCATCAAGGTACCTCGAGGTGTTGTTAAAAGCTGTAATAATATCATCTTGATGTTCGGTAGAAAGAGATAACATGAAATCTCTTTCATAACAGTATAAAAACAGATCAGCAACAAGGGGTGCACAATTAGTACCCATTGGAATGCCTATTACTTGTTTATAAAGCGAATTGGAAGCTGTGGTTCCGAATAATTTCAGAGAAATAATTGAAATTAATTGTGGAATATTTCAGGTTTGGGAATAAAAAGAATATTCATCAAATGACTCATTTTGCACTTTTCTGCAATTTTTCTGATAATCATACCCTGTCTACGACATCATTTCGTCTATAGTGTCCGTTTCAAATGGGGCCCGAATCGATTTGTAAAGCTCTTTCTGTTAAGATATTGCAGAAAAAGGTTAAACTCAGGCCATTACTAACTAACTAAAAAAAGCACATGTACTTATGGAACTGTGGTCGCCAAGACATTCACTGGATTCAGTTGAACGGTGTGAAATATGGGGCTTCTTCATAGAGAAATAAAACGCAATCACATGACCCTAATAAGCCAGTCAGATGTATTGTGTAATTCTGAGAAACGTTACAATGTTGTTATTATACAGCTTATTAGGCTTTAGCTATACATGTATTTCGGCCTAGAGATCTTCATAGACATGAACATGTGACCATTTGTGCAAACCATGAATGACAGTAAAACGATATGCCATTTTGATTCTGGTAGTATTTTCTTTCTAAAATACAAGTTAATTAAACAATACAAAGAAGAAAACGCGTGTGTATGTCATATACACACCCACAAATCAGTCCGGATACACACCCGCAAATCACTCCCAACAAATCAGTCTTCCGTAAATGGCGTTGCAAGGTTAGAAAGTATTGACTACAACATGATTCACCCGGCAAGTTTTCGGGTCCAAGTTGGCGAACTATCATCAGACGCTTGTATAAATTGTCATTACAGGCTTTCTTCGTTTCACCTGCAGTCGGTTTGGTCCATTTTTTCTGACAAAATCCAGAGGTCGAGTTGCCTGGACCGAAGGTTTATGATAAATTTTATTCTTATCTGTCAGTGTCGTCAACGGAAGAACTAATTATGTGATGGAAATAATTCCCACTTAACTGGGGAACATAGAATATTAATTCCGGATCTCTGTTCTTTTCTTCAAGGCCGGTAGTTATAACACCTATAAGAGATCAAGTTGAACCACATTTCCGTAAATAATTTTAATAATTTTCTCCTCAAGAAGATCTACTTTCGGTCTAAAATTTTGTTGCAATTGGAAAACCTTTAGGGGATTTGTATTCATCAAATCATCACGGTACCCTGAGGTGTTGTTAAAGACTGTAATTATGTCATCCTGATGTTCCGTAAAAAGAGATAACATAAAATCTCTTAACAGTATAAAACAGATGAGCAACAATGGGTGCACAATTAATACCCATCGGAATGCCTATTACTTAGTGTTATTAAGCTCTTCAGTTTCAATATTAAAATATTGTATACGTCACATTATAATACATTATTTGAAGCTTTATCAGCAGGTGTTAAAACAAATCTGTTGTGGAAGTCTTGAATTCCCATTTTCAAATGACGATTTACATTTATGGATTTAAGGATTGAATCTATATTTGATGGTGCTCATCCTTCACGCAATAAAAACAATCCTACTGAAAATCAATCCAGATACACACCTGAAATTTGTTCGGAGTCACTTCTTCATTCAGTACTGATACACGCCTTCAAATTAATCTAGACTAATCAGTCTTTTTCTTCGCCTGAAATACTTTGCCATGTCAGGAAGCAGTAATTACTGCAGCAAGAGTCATGCGACAGGTTTGCAGGTCCGAACAGACGAATCCCCAAAACACGCTTATAGAGGCTGTCTGTTACTTTTTAGGTTTCACATGAATCGGCGGGCGGCTTGGTATAGATGTGCACATAGATTCTGGAAGTCTGATCTCCTGAACAGATGGTAAGGCATAAATTTTATTTTTATCAGCATCAGCGTCGAACTCATCAACTGCAGAACGTATTATATGATGGAAATAATTCCACCTTAACTCGGGATCGTAGCTGCATATAACCGGTAATTCCGACTCTCTGTTCTTTTTACCAAAGCTGGCTTTTATTCCACCTGTAAGAGATCAAGGATAAACCCAGGTCATTTTCTACCGAAAGAAATCAGTCTACTTTCCGTCTAAAATATTGTTTTTGCAAATAGAAACCTTTTAGACTTCAATTGTAAATCTCAACACAGTGTTGTTGTTTTGTTGTTCTTGGTTGTTGTTTTCAGATTATAACGTGCGTTACATATTTAAGAGAAGTTGCGAAAGTAGAATGAAAATTGTCCATTACAACTGAATAGTTCAAAACAGGTGCGGATCCAGAGATGTTTCAGTGAGGTAACTCGAACGCCCTTTTTGCTACAATATTTAAATGTATGGCAATTTTTAAAAAAAAAGTTTTACTTGTAATGTAACTTCCAACGAACCCACTTCTGGAAATCTTGCATCTCATCCCGATTTTAAATGTTTTTACAATGACTATATTCAATTTTGTCTATGTTCATCTTGAAAAACTTCCGTCTTTAAAGCACTTTAAACCATCCATCAGCAAGAAAACTTTCTTTTTGATCGATTGAACAAAATTGTCAGATCGATAAGGACTGAAAATGCTCACCCAACTGTGCTAGTTGTGTTGCTTGTATTTTTTTCCATGTACACATATAAGCCACGTTTATTATACTTGTACGAAGATAACATGATACCGATTGTGAAAATGACAAATGATAGTACCTTTATTTTCAATCGAACAAGAAAACCCAAAGCCCATTTCTTCCGAAACGCTCTTTGTAGCATTCTCTTTGGATGCTTGACTGCAAATGAAGTAAGAAGGACGGGTTACTGACGATAAGTTATCAAGATGGTTTTTGTGTCGCCTGACTAGGCGACATATAGGGATTACTTTGTCGGCGGCGGTGTCGGCGGAGTCCGCGGCGTCCGGATTTCCTTGTCCGGAGCCTAACTTTGTCACCATAGGTCCAAACTTGGTATGCATGTTTCTGGCAATGACTCGAAGTGCAGTGTTGTCAATGGTAAAAGGGGATAATGACGTTGTGGCCTAATTGTAGTGACGTCGTGAGGTATCCTGGTTTTTCCAAGTTTAGTGACCCATAAAACCGCTTTTTGCGCATGCGCGTGACGTCATTGATTTCTATAAGCAAAAATATAATCTAATTGAAAAATCAACTTTAGATTGAAACCATACTGCAATAAAAAGTATAATTTTTATCAAAACAAACAAAAAATAAATACCTTGTTTGACATGTACACCACACCTCTGGATAAGCTGGACGCTTTCTCCTAGTTTCGTGACTCAACATGTTTATTAATAATGTCAAGGTTATCATGCCAATACACAATTTTTACAGGCAAGTTCATACATTGTGTCCAAATAGTAACTTCCAGGTACGGTCAAAGTTCTGTTTAAAATATTTTTATTGGGTCTTTCTGTATTAAAAGAAATCAGGTGTCAGTTAATTATGGAAAGGAACTAACTGTAATTCACATTTGGAAAAAAGTAACTGCTTCAACAAGGAAAATTTTTAATTTAATATATTTACTTTTTTTTAGCAAAATTACCTTGAGCAAAAGAAAAAAAATTCTAGTCCAAAAAATCTACCAAAAAAGCAAAGTCTTTTGAAGCTTTGGGAGTTTTTTTGAGTTTTTTTAATGTGGTTATTTAATTTTGTTTTCAATGAGGACACAGAAACTGAGTGTGCCTTCTTACAACATGCTATGTGGTACAATAGGTGAGATGCACCCAATGACCACATGAATCACAAATGGTCCATCTTATTATCTTGATGTAGTCATGGACTCTTGGTGGTGTCGACTTCCCACAACACAGCATTTGTCATCATCATGAACTGTCTACAGGAATACCTGGTTCAGCGATGTTCTTCTGTAATCCACTGATGGAGGGTTTTGGGCTTATTGGTTTGGTGTTGATCTTCAAAAGACTTTGCTTTTTTGGTAGAGTTTTTGGACTGGAATTTTTTTTTCTTTTGCTCAAGGTAATTTGTCATGTCCGAGAAAAAGTTATCATCAGTTATTGCCTTTCCCCTAGCTTTTGGCTTTTCAGTAACACGTAGCTTCTTCTAACATGAACATTGACAGCCATTATTTTCCTGCTCTACCATTTTCAGAATCTAATCCTCTTTCTCATTCAAGAATTTGTCCACAGGTTCTGGTCCGGCTTTGATCATTTTGACATTTTTACAGGCTCCTTTTCCAGGAAACTTTCACAAGGCAGCAGTTGCTCAGGCTGTATAACATATTTATTCAACGGTTAGATACCTGTTCTGCGTAAACCGGACTGGATGTTGGCAGGAGTTAACGCTTTCAAGTAGGCTCTACAAGCAAGTGCACAAATGTTATATTTGGTAATGTTCTGTCGCATACGTCTAAGCAAGAACTGTGCACACTCACTATAGTAATGTTTCTTGAACGGCCCAAAAATAGCCACATCAAGAGGCTGCAGGAGATGTGAACTGTGCGCAGGCAGCACAAACAAAATGATGCCATGTTCTCTTGCCCATTTGATTGTTTCTGGGCTTTTGTGTGATGAATGACCATCATATATCAACAGTATGGGATGGTTACTAGCTGCAGAGGGTCTGACAAATGGCAAAAAGTGATGTTCCAGGTAATACTTGAATATCTCGCCGTTGGACCAGACAGTTTCCGACATAGTGCCATCTGGACCTGTACATGCCACTTTCATAAGGTCAGGATTCCAGCGCTTTCCCTTAAATACAAAGAAGGGAGGAATTGATTTTCTGAGGAGCCTAGAGGAAGAGGATATTGGAAATTCAAAAACTCATTATAAAAGACGAAAAATACATATTACTTGTTAGGAAAATACTTAACGACTTAATACCTCAACATCAAATTACAAATGAAAATGAATTAAGACAAGACCCAGTATTTGATATAAACGACCAATTATTTTTAGAAACATTTCTAGTAGTATTGAGAGGAGAATCGATCAAATTTAGTGCAGAGAAAAAAAGAAACCAAATAAAATTAGAAACAGATTTGCAAACAAATATTGAAAACTTAGAAAAACATATTAACGATAATTTGCTAAATGTTGATAACATAATTTTATCAAAATTATCTGCAAGAAAAACAGAATTAGAAAATTTACGTAGAAAGAAAATAGAAGGGGTCATGTTAAGGTCAAAAAGTAGATATGAAAATTTAGGAGAAAATCCTAGTAAATATTTTTCAACCTAGAAAAAAGAAATTGTACAAATAAAAAAATAAACAAGTTAATTGATGATAATAACACGGAATATACGACAAAATTGACTTATATATAGACGATAAAACTATTGAAGAAATATTAGTACCAAACTCATAGATGCCATCAAATAACGATATCCAAAGTCTTGAGGGAGAAATTACCAATGAGGAATTAAAAAATGCAATTCTAAATATGAAAAACGATAATTTTATGTCCAGATCCAGATTCACGGTGGAGTTTTTTTTTAAATATTTCTGGAAGGATTTAGAATCTTTTATTCTAAACTATGGCTATCAAACGGGAACGTTATCAATAACTCAAAAGCAGGATATAATTACATGCCTCTCGAAACCAAATAAAAACAGGAATTTACTTAAAAATTGGAGACCGATATCACTTCTTAATGTTATTTATAAATTAGCTTCAACGGTGATTGCCAACAGGCTTAAAAAGATATTAAATGAAATTGTTCATACTGCTCAAAAGGGTTTTATTGCCGGTCGGTTCATTGGGGAAAATGTGAGATTAATTAATGATGTTTTATTTGAAACAAACAATCAAGATATTCCCGGTCTTTTACTTTCTTTGGATTTTAAACAAGCATTCGATTCTATTTCTTGGAAATTCATTTATAAAGTACTGGATTATTACCACCTTGGAAACTCCTTTAAGAAATGGGTATCAATTTTTTAAAATGGGTCAGAAACCTGCATTGTACAAAATGGATATATCTCCGTGTATTTTAAACTGTCAAGATGCTGTAGACAGGGAGACCCATTTTCGCCTTACCTTTTTGTTCTATCAGTAGAAATTTTAGGCAAAATGATCAGAAATAATAATGATATTGTAGGTATAACTATTTATGAAAAGGAACATAAAGTAAGTCAGTATGCAGACGATACTCAAATATTTCTAATAGTTCGGAAGCCTCTTTTTTTGAAACTGATCATTTTATTAACCATGCTCTCTCCCTCTCTTCTTCTTGACTGTGTGGGGAGGCTGTTTTTTCTGAATGTGGCGATTCCTGATATGCATATTTTACCTTTTTCTTTAAGAGCTTGTTTATCAACTTTAGACGACTTTTATCGTATGTCAGGTTTGCAAATCAATACCGATAAAACAAGAGCATTACGGATAGGATCTTTCAATCAATACTGTTATCGTTTCATCCCTCAGGGATTGTATTTAACAGTCATTTTTCACACCCCTCCCCACTCACCCAAATACTCTTATATACCACATTGAAGGTTGTATGTTCACCGACCTTCTTTTATATTTAAATGGTGTTATTCTTGTGTATTATCTGGTTCCAGAATTGGATCTTTGTATATATTCGAAAGCACCATTTACAGTCCCATTTATTATTTTGCGATCAGTGATTCAACACGTCAATATTTTTAGATTATTCTGTGTGCTATTTATAGAAAAAAACTAAAGCGCGCAAACATTACGTCATGTATCGCGTGGTGACGTCACTTGATATTACTGAAGGTCGCTAATCATACAATGGTTTTTTTTCATACAAAATAATCATGGCATTTAAAATAAAAACAAATATTTTAACTCCCAGGCTATCTTCTGCATCTTCTGTCCATATTCCGGCTAAATTAAGCACTTTCACATATGCAACCGTCAGTTCGTTTGTCTCCAATAAATTTATCTTCGGCTACTTCAGTCAATATTACCGGTTTGCAGAGAGCACAATGTACTAATTTATTTAAAAATAATTTGAAAATAAAATCGTCACCTCTCAAATCACCCATTCTTCAAAAATATAAGTTTTCCAGTCAAATAAAACTAAACAACGGAAGACGCAGATTTTATCCTTTTATTTACAAGTGCAATTTAAAGAGGTGTAGGTGCTGCAATTTTTTTAAATGTAATTCGACAATGAAATCAACAGTTAATGGAAGGACTTTTTCAGTAAACATCAATTCAGATATTGACTGACAAACAGATAATATTGTTTATGTTTTAACCTGAAATGCTTTAAATTGTGGGATTCAATATGTTGGACAGACGGGGCGGCCTTTGAAAACACGTTTTAGTCAGCACTGTTCTAAAATAAGAAACAATATTAAAATCAATACATATTTATATAAACATTTTAAGCAATCAGGTCACACTTTAAAACACGTTAATATTCAACCTGTTGAAAAAATTATATTTGATAACAATGCTTCTAGAGCATTTAAAAATTAGAGCGAGACTTGTCTCAGAAAATGAATGGTAAAGAAATTACAAACACTTTATCCACTAGGTTTAAATGATAATATTTGTCAAGAAGGCAACATTTCAAAAAATCCTGATTTTGACATTTTTGATTTCCTTCAAATACGAAAACGAAAATCGAGGTCTCAATGGATGAGGACTAATGGTAACATCAAAAGGAAATCACGTATTCAATGTTCTAGTTATGACCTTCAAAATATTTTAAAACATTCTGGTCGACATGCTATGCTGTCACGTTTGGCTTCTCTTTCTATTTCAAGTTTACAGAAAGTGGATAAGGAAGCCGATGATATTGTTATAAGAACTCATCCTCTTTATGAAGTTGCTAGCCTTGCTCAGTGTTACACTCGGCATGTCCTCAAACCACACATTGACTTGGAATCTGATCACCAAAGACATTTCCTGAAAATTTCATTTTTAAATAAAGGTATAGATTTTATTTACCTTCCAAGTATATTTAAAGATAAAACTGTTGATTCGGCTATACCTAATTATTTCAAGAATACTGAAACACCCATCGTTTGTTATAAATACAACAAACCAATTAGAAACACAATTTTCAATTACAACAAAATTACCTCGGATTTACAGATTGTTGAGAATACACCTATATCATGAGACTGTTCCAATTCAAAATTTTGCTATCAACCTGCCGGTCACACACTTCGTAACAGGGGATCTAAATGTTATCAAAGACTCTAGAATACGCAATTTAATTTCAAAAGGTCCGAAATATCGAATTCCATCAGACATCGACTTTAATACCTGTCGCGCGGAAATCGCTGAGTCTTTAAACTCTTTTTGCAATAAATGGTGTAAACGAGAACATGCTGAGCCTAATGCTCTTTCAAACTGCGAAAAACAAATATTCAAAATAATTGACACTCGTATATCCTTCTATAAAAGAAACATAGCTTTATTACCACCTCGACCTCGTTTAAACTTTCGTCATTTGAAAAAGGTATTCAAGATTTTCACAACAGATTTGTTTTAACACCTGCTGATAAGGCTGCAAATAATGAAATTATAGTGTGACGTATACACTATATTAATGTTCAAACTGAAGAACTGAATAGCACTAATGCTTATACACTGACCTCTTCATCTGAGAGTGATATTGTTAATGCACACACTCTACAAATTACAAAATTCAGAATCAGTGTTGAGCCGAAACAAGTGTAACTAATAAAACAGGAGAAACTGTATAGTAAAACCTTAAAATGTTTTCGAGTCTTTAGAGTAAGACTGTAACGTAATCACGTGTTTAAACGTTGCAAAAGTGAACAAGAAACTGCAATGCTAGGCTGTGGTTTTAAACCTTATATGACCACTAGAATAATTTTTAGACCTATTTAATGTCTACTTGTTCAAATGTACAATGTTCTGAATGTCTTCTTCATGAAAGTTATATATGTTTCTTGTCTTTCCAACTTTAACAGGACCACGAACAGCGCAGATGATGTCTTCTTCTTGGATCCAAATTGTGTCGGCTGTTGCTGGCCATTTGAACGATTTCTTTCCCTCGACCATAAAGGAAATGAAATACTCGCCGTCACTGTCTTCGTACTTCAGAATCTTGGCCATGTACCATCATCATTGTACACAACGGCTACATAAGTATCAACTGTGTACAGGTGCTTATATGGCTTATTATCAGGAGAAGCCGGCTCAGTAAGTACCATCGGTTCCTTTGCACTAGACATCTCTACAGGCGTCAGAGAATTTTGTTTGTTTTTTAGGAAAAAGCAAAGCTTTCTTCCTACCGGAACATCCATCAGTGTGAAACTGACCATCTTTAAAGCATTTTTCGCAATAGCAGGATGTTTCTCTCGTAATCTCACCGTTTCCGAGAGAAACAACTGCATGAACCTTTAGAGTACCTTTTATTGGTTTTATTTGCATGTCAGACAATTTCTTCTGAGAAGCACTGCATTCACTTTTGTCTACAAATAGGTACCTTAAGTTTGTATTCTCCTGGCCCTTGCACCACTAAAAAAAAATCTTCTGCAGACTGGATCACTGCCTTGTGGCGACGAACTGCCATGTCTGCAAGACGTTTTGCAGTCCAACTCCATCACAGGGACCTTTTCCGTGGCCTGCTTCAAAATACAGCCAAGCTGCTTGGATGCCTGGAAAGAGCTTGTCGTGGGTTGCTATAATTGAAAATATCTGCTTGTTTCTATATTGCGACGTTGGTGAGTCGGTCATGTAATGGATCATTCTGCCGGACGGCAAAATGTGTTTCACTTCTTCAGCCACTTGTTTTATAATTGCAAAGACATTTACTGTCTTATGGGATGTTTCATTGGAAACAACATGTGATTTGTGCTTGATTTCATTTGTTTTATTGTCTCTGGTGTACACAACGACTAGGTGAAGTGTCACCGTACCCTTGTCAAAATAGGCTGATTGTATTTCGTCTGCAAATGCACAGACATAGTTTTCGGCAAAGTCCATATGACAGATTGCATGATCATTTGGTAGTTCTTCTTTCAGAAAAAGGTGAAATATGCATATCAGGAATCGCCACATTCAGAAAAAAACAGCCTCCCCACACAGTCAAGAAGAAGAGAGGGAGAGATCATGGTTAATAAAATGATCAGTTTCAAAAGAGACACCACTAACAATTAACAAAAATGAGAACCCGAGTTGTTACCGCCTTGGAACGGTCAGTGGCAAATCAAATTGCCCTTGGGGGTTTAAACCAGGTTTAAAGGGTGCACCAACCTCACACTTACTCCAACAGGTTCTCATATCACAAAACAAATACAAGTTGTCTTGGTGAAATCACTCCAACCCACTTATCGGCTCAACAATGTTGCATGCAAAAGCACACAAACATATAAAACATAAGAATCTAATAGCATCTAATAGCATTGCAAAGCCAAAGGGCGGGTACTCGATGATCTCACTGAGACCAGAGCTCCTGGAGTAAAATCAGCAAGAACACAATGACAGGGATAAAAGAAACAATCTGGACTGTTCATATTGTGTCTTAACTCGTTGGATGTGCTGCCTAAATTCATCTAGCTCCTTCTCCATCCGGATCACGAATGCCTCCTTTGTCTCCTCAACGCTGACAATTTGCATTCGCTTGAATTCTCTGCCTTTTTTCTCTACTGTGACACGCTGCCATTCACAAAATACAATTTTTGGTTCATTTATTATCTTCACTTTGTCGATGATTTCGATATTACTCATTTTATCGACCAGCAAATTTGGGTTGTCAATTGTGATGACTTTCAGGTCTTTCAAGGCTTTACACTTCAGGGCCATGTTCTGATGGCGTTGGCAGAGGCATGTTTTTCTATTACAAACTTGTACCAGCTGGATATGAGGGGGGCGTAGTCTGCTGAATGAAGTAAGACATATTCTTAGTCTTACACTTCAGATGCAGATTATATAAATAGTATTCAAAACCCGCTTTTGCTTTTGCTCTTTTCCTTTCTTCTTGCTATCTTTCTTTCCGGGAAGACATGTACTCACGTCATTGCGTTCCATGAACTCCGTCACCAGACGTAATATGTTGTTTCTCTTTTCTGGTTGTCGTTCTTTCTTTTCCTTGATACCTTCCTTGGCGTTTACTATGTGTCTTCGGTTAATCCCTGTTTATCGGGCAAACTTTCTCCCTAGGTTATACTTCTGGATTATTTTTCCTCCAAGCACTTGAAGCAGACTTTGTGTTTTCTTATGTGCACTTTGAATTTCTTCTCCCAGACAATTGTTAAACTCTAATCTTTTCAGAAGTTTCTTTCTCGAAGCTGGCGTTATGTTAAGGTCTTTAACCTGCTGTTGTGATTTGCTCTTTTGCGTAAGGGCATCTTGTGTCTCTTGTTCGAATGATGACCCTTGTTTTTCTTTGGTTTCTTTAGAGACTTGAGTCTTTCTATTCTTTAACTCAGAGTAGAATCTCTTCTCTCTAGGTCAGTTACCTTTTCGTCCAGGGTTTTTTATTTCTTTATTTGCATTCTTGAGTTTTGTATTGGGCTTTCTCTTTACTCTTGCAATTTAAATGTCATCTTAACTGTCAACCTGCATGGTTCCGATTGTGTAACTAACTCATTGTCTTGTACTGTTGAATCATAAGGCCCTTGAATATCGTCTTGATTTTCATTTAAATTCCTTGCATCATTATATGCATTCTGCTTCTTGAAATCTCTACTTTTCTTCAAACCTGCTCGTATTTTTTCTCGACGCTGTTCTAATTTTCGGGCACTCAGCTATGATGTCGGAGTATAATACTTGTTCACCCTCTCTGTTTCTCTTTTCAAGTAATCTTTGCCCTCATTCTGTTTCTTTTTCTCTCTGTACTTCCTCTGGCGTTCTGCATTTGACATTCGTGTCATTGTCTGCAAGAAAATTTGATAAAGGGTTAAAAGTGAATTAATTTACACTATATGTGAATTCAGCCAGATTCAAATAATTCACTCAATTTTGATCAAGTAAAAAACCAAAAAAATGCATTTGTGAAAAGGAAATACGTTTTTATTTAGGCAATAATGTATAGACTTCAGAATAAACGTGTGGATCACACCATTTAAACGATAAGCTCAAAACATAACAATTGCTTCTTTCTGTCAAATGTTCAGTTACGGAGGAAAACTGCAGGTGCCTATAACACATGGTTTATAATAAACCCTGTTATTATTACAGTATACACCTTCTTAACATGTTATTGTTGACTGCAAGCAAAGTTTAATGGATTAAACACACAATGTTTATGGAATATAAACAAAAACGACTGCTATTTTATCAACTATCATGAGTACATTTATGTCAAGATTTACAGAAAATAACTTTGTAACAAATACAGAGATGCATTACCAATTAAACAGAGACCAGTACCTGTAGTTGTAAGTATATGTATTAATAAACAAACTAAAAATTCGAATTCAATAAAACTTTTCTGAATTTACAATGCTAAACAAACAAAAAAAGTTATCCAACAGTTACGGAGGAAAAGTTACGGAGGAAAATGTATTAAGTAGGTGTATGTTGTTCATATTTTTCTAGACGTTAAAAGGTACATATCATCAGGTTATATGAAAGAGACTGTTTGCAATCTGTCTCCAATCAAACAGACGCCAAATCAAGCATTTCAAGTGAACTATGTTCATAAAATAAGAATGCAGACCACTGTACATCACTGTCTGTGCTAACAACAACACGGGTATTTTCATCGTGCCTGGTACTGCACTGTAATTCAACTGATTTCAAGGTTTATTAAATGTTGTGATGTTAAATGTTGTGAGCTAAATATTTTCACTTACGTTTGTATAACTTTCATTTAAAATGTAATTTTAATGTTTAAGCAATAGAGGCCAAGCTCAAGCAAAACCATGTACCAGTCAAAATAAAAAGTAACCTGCATATATATTTTATGCAGTACAATAATAGTATTTGTTTGAATTTTGACAAATAATTTGGAGTACTTACGTATCACTTGCAATGGAGGAACATTTTTTTTATAAAAACTCATGTGTGCAGCTTACATTTAGACACAAGTTATACGAGGATAAATTGATAATCGTGCATATTTTTCCTCCGTTCCTTTTCTAGCTTCCTCCGTAACTTTCCTCCGTAACCCATTATTACAAGGGTAAATTTTAATTATCTTACCACTTCTGACCATATTACTTGTCGGCTTCTGTGATAATAACGAGGAAGTCAGTAAATAACAACAATTTAATAAGCACTAGAAGCAATCATGATACTTTTGGTTATGGAAGAAAAAATTACGGAGGAAATTTTTTTAACAATTTTTTTGACAAATATTTGCAATAAATAATACTTTTTTAGTGATGGTATGTATTAATCAATAGATAATCGTGTAATTCATGTAAACTGTTTGATCCATGGAATTAACATAGATTAAAAGAAGTGAAATACACAGTTACGGAGTAAAATTTTATTATCGGACATCAAGAATTTCGCGTTAAGGCTATGACCAACAAAAATATAAAAAAAGCAGCAGGTGTTTTAATTTTAAATACATAAAATTTGATAATTCTATAAAATATTTATGCCTTTATAACTGTTTTTATCTTATTTAATACCATCAGCAGTGAGGTTTCAAAATGGTTACGGTAGGAAAGTAGTTTTTTGGCGACATACCTTAAACCTAGTGTCATTGTTTGAAATGGCATCCAATTGCAACAGAACTTTCTAATATCATATTTTCACGTGCCTTAAACATTAAAAACAGCAAATTTCTTAATTACCAATCATCATATTTCAACACTTTTACTGTAAAAATTGATGTTTTGCCTGGCGACATGCAAAAAAGCGATGTTACTAGACATTTAGCATGCTATAAAACTTAATGGAAGTAACATAAATGGCTCAGTGATGTTTGTTCTAAGAAAACATCAGATCTATCCCCAAAATAGCAATATTTAATTTTAGAGTTTTAACCTTGAAGATTTGGTCGCCCAAAGGCTGGCGACATGTTTTTCTCAAAATTGAGTCAATTTTTTAATCTGGCTGAATCACGTAACACAGATATTCAAGAGCTAAATTACATAATTTATACAAAAAATTAATTTAATTTTGCTAAAAATGATATGTTCTTCTTAATATACAAATTTTACATTATTTCATGTTAAGAACTAGAAATACAAAACATGATGAAACTTACCAGCTTATGCAGCCATACGCATCTGCACTGTTTGCAATCGGAAAATACGTAGTTTATAAAAAAAATGACATCACAGTAAGTGCTTGTGACAATATAATTGGTTCAATTAAGCAGAGAGAAAAATGGAAGTTGTTTTGATTTGTTTACATGGCACACTAAACGTAATGCACAAAATGAAATAATGAAGGTGTTATATTAAATCATTTCGCAGTGTTTGTTTGATTAAACACACTCAGGTTTGTGACATACATTTTTGGCATTTTTTGCATTATTAAGATGAGTAAAAATTTATTTTCACGTTTAGCCACATGAAACTACATGGTGTACACTTGTCAAAAGTTCTAAGTGCACACTTTTTAATGTTGAATATCTCAAAGTAAAATTATCATAATTAAAAGAAAGTTTGACATTATGTTAAATAAGATCAAACAATAATAATTATTTGAAAACTGTGCATTTGTTTTACGTAAAACGTCATCTACGTCGGCATACGCTATTTATGCGTAATCCCCATGTGGCAATCGAAATTGATTTTTTACAACCAATTTTGTTTTCCACATGCTCACCGACACCGAACAATCTCAAAAAACACACCAACATTTTAAAACTATGGAACGTTTGACGACTGAAGACCACAAAAGTTCCCTCAATATGCCTCAACAGGCACAACTTTAAATTTATTATGATAACATCCTAATATTATTCGTAAATGCAAAAGAAATGCCTCAGTTTTGCATATTTTATCGTTATAAGAAAAAAAATCAAATGATATTATTTTCTAGATTAATAACGCTGCTTACGTTGAACGTTGACGTTAGTCACTTACGTCATTAAATATTAACGTAAAAGAACGTAAAAAAAAATTAGAAATGCATTTGTTTGATAAGTTTCCACTTATGAAAACTCTAAAAATTAAATGAAAATAAATCAATTAAATTTCAGAATCGAATTATTCGAAAATCACGTTTATTTGGTCAGAAATATTAAAAACGTGTCCGAATTACCGGTATATTTTATCGAAACAAATACATTTTTTTCTTTTGGAAAGGCTGTTACACATCTATCATAGAGAATTGCATCGTTCAAAAATCTTTGGCACAAACCAATGCGAGGAAAATAGAAATAATCTCCTTGATATCTACTAGTCTCTACATTAACACGTTATCAATAAAACAGAGAAGAGTGTGGTGGCTTATCGTGCCCAGCAGACCATTACGACGACACAGGAAGTTCTTTTATTGCAATGGAATGACAAACCACATCATGTACTTTAGCATCGAATTTTGATAATACAAAGATGAGAAAATTATCATAACTTATAGCAGATGCAATTATTAATTATTTGAGAATTGCTTTCTGTGTACCAGTGAGCTAAACTTGTTATTATTTTTATTGCGCTAAGCAGATTCAAATTTGTTTGTGTGGATTAATAGGATATTGATACTCCTTCATTGTTATTTACAATTTTATGAAAGATTCAAGTTCGGAAAATCAACATTTATTAAGTGTGCCCTTAGAACTTTTGAGTAGTGTATGTGAAGACACTGCAATTAAGTTACTAACTATACATATTTTGTTTAGAAAATCTAATCGGTTTTGTTTTACATGTCTTGTGACATTCAAATATAGCAATTGGTGCACTTTAAAGGGAGATGTGCAGGATTGATGAATTGAACAGATTTGCGAAAATGGTTATTAATCAGCTGAATATCATTATTTGAAGCTCAAATATTGATTTACACCCGAAATATTTCAAACCAATATTTTATAATAAAAAAAGATATATAAATGGTGTTTCCTATCCTATGCGACGCGCATAGGTTAGCTATTTTTGTATTTCCCGCGTAAAGCCACGGTGGTTTTGGGGATTGTCACGTGATCACTTCAACCAAAATACGCATTCGGTGTACCTTGCCGACTATCGACGTCGCCATTTGTTTCACAATGCCTGGGCCACCACGAATAGTAAGCTCAGCGATGAGCTAAATAAAGAATGATCGCTAAATATAGAATGTATTTTTGTATAGGGATTTTTTCAGCGGATTGTTTTCAGGTCCGGTAAAATCACGTGGGGGGGAGGGGATCGCGCACAACCGTTACCGCTGGTGAAGCGAGAAAATTGTTCTGCAAGCATCCGGTGACGGTACTGCAGATATTTATTTTGACCCGGAAAGGTAGGTGGTCAGCTATCGTTTTTATCAAAATATTAAGCAATTCTTTGAAAAACGGGGAACATGATTCGATGCGTGTTGGATTTATCTGCACGCTTGTATAATATGAGACCAAAATACGAAAACATGGTTGAGTTATGACGATCATTCCGCCTCTGAAATGAGCAAAATTTAATGTGAGGTGAAGCTTTTTTCGATTTTCGAGCAATATTCAGTTTTATCTTGTATCACTGCAAGAACAAAGTATTTGTTCCGTTTTGTATAATTCCCTGTGACTGTTTTAAATTTGTATGCTTTTTTAAGGAAAATGCTGGCAAAATTTAACGGTAGCGGTTGCGCAACTGATGTGACGGTTGTGCATAAGAACACTGATTGACTGGGATCACATGTTTAATGCACCTTTACCGGTTTGGACGAGCTTTGTTTTTACATCAAATCATAGGGCCAGGCTTTTAACAGGAAATATGAAGGATTGTTGCAAATAAATATTTAAATTGGGGTAGTTGAACAGTATGTACACTTCTTCGCTCCTAAAACAGTAGTCTTTTGCGTATTCCATTTATATCAGCAATGACTATTAATTTAACTTTCTTTCACATTTTTGACGATTTAATTTTATTTTTATCTGTAAAGTCCGTGAAATCGTTGATTATTTTAAAGAAAGAGTGTCATTGGAGTCAACAAATCTAAATTTGAGTAAATATCGCCGTTTGAAATCGGCTTTGAAACGTAGAAACTACCGGAAGCTGCAAAAATACAGAATCGGGAAATTGGACAATGTGCGATACGGAATTATTAACTGACGAGTTGTATCAATTTTGCGGATTAACGCTGCACTATGCTAAAATCATGGGTATATGATAAATTGGTAGACGAACTCTTTCGCGTGACAAGTCGCTCGGGGACCAGTCTATTTATTTTGCAGCTCCCCGTGTTCTATGTGACGTCATATACAACGTCACACTAGGTTGTCGTTGTTTTCCGACACATAACGAACTCCAAAAAAGGAAATTTCCGTCGCAGTTTTACAATCGTTATGCTATTTTTACGCCATTTATAAATGTTCTACGCCATTCATAAATTTACTATCGCGTTATTATTTTTACTAATGCCATTATTACGGTATGTACCCAGATAATGAGAATCGCGGATAATGATAGATTGTGAGTATAATGATAGATATCCAGATAGGAGAAAACAGCATGGAGAGGCTAGTTATTGTATGAATTTCATGTTATTGTTATCTAATACTAAACTTTTGCGATAGATAACAATCAAGCGATGTCCTACCCTTCCTCTGTTACCCATACATTTGGAATCGGCCGTCAGATAAAGTAAAAAACAGGAAAATGATCACGCAACATCCCCGATTTTTACAAAAACTACGTATTGTGTCCATTTAAAATATATGTAAACGTGTTTTTTTTGTACACGACACTGCTGTTATCAAAGCCCAAACAACGACAATCAATATGCCACCCCGCTTTAGCCAGTATTATGAGTATATTCCTTAACAAACATCTTTTTTCTGAGGCACCTGAAGCAAATTGGATAACGGGGATTCGTCCGGTTGATTATGGGAAATTCAAATATTCATGAAATGGATAATGGTGGAGTTTTCATGTTGCTCCTAAGGTCGCCACTCTCAAAAACGTTCTTATGTTTAACGGTTTGCTCCCATTACGTGAATACGTATCTTAGACCATAATAGTTAAAGTAATTAACTAATGTATTTATAACCGCCAAATACAGATTCGCTTTACCCGGGTGTTAAGATGCTTTGGGTTAGTTCTTTGATGCCTTCGGGACAGAACGAAATTAGGCTATTTCGAGAGATCATTTAGATAAATGGGTCATTTATCATGTCAGAAAGGCTGGTGGTATTGCTTCATAAAGATAGCAGTTCGCCGAAAGAGATTTAAAATGCAAAAAAGCAAAAAAATAATAGTATTAAGGTGGAAATAAGGAATCTATATCATTATCCAGCCACGAATTTACGTTATCCATTGACTTTTTCTAGGCGAATCCCCGTTATCCAATTTGCTTCAGGTGCCTCAGAAAAAAGATGTTTGTTAAGGAATATACTCATAATACTGGCTAAAGCGGGGTGGCATATTGATTGTCGATGTTTTGGGTTTGATAACAGCAGTGTCGTTTACAAACAACACGTTTAAATATATTTTTAATGGGTATAATATGTAGATTTTTGTAAAAATCTGGGATGTTGCGTGGTCATTTTCCTGTTGTTTTTTTTTACTTTATCTAACGGCCGATTCCAAATTATGGGTATAAGAGGAAGGGTAGGACATCGCTTGATTGTTATCTATCGCAAAAGATAAGTAGTAGATAACAATAACATGAAATTCATACAATAACTAACCTCTCCATGCTGTTTTCTCCGATCTGGCGATCTATGATATACTCACAATCTATCATTATCCGCAATTCTCATTATCTGGATACATACCGTGATTATGAAAACCACGTTCTTGAGCGAGAAGGGTATATAATAAAAGGAACATTATGACAGTATGCATAGGTTCGTATTATTTCTCGTTGCGTATGTTAACCACATCACGCTCGACCTTCGGTGTCGCGTGATATCGTTGACATACCCAAATCGAAAAATTTGAAGTCGTCAGTGGCCCACTTTATGACTTGTTCTGATGTGGTCGGTTGGTGAGCAGTCTGCTAGTTAAAATAAGTTTACGAACTGCTAATTGCCTGTCGAACCGCCTAGCACATAAGATAGGAATCCGGAAATAATGAAGTTCTTAAAATGTTTAAAGTAAGCTCGAGAGGAAGGTCGTTTAAACAGGGTTGACACTAAACTCAACAAAAGTTCTAATTGGTCACTTTTTGTCCGTAATTTGTTATAAGAAAGACAAAAGAATTCACTCTTTATTTATGATCATATGCCAACAACAGTCTTCAACTTAAGCTTTAATCTTGTAATAATAGACTTTGGAACAGTTTGACAAGAGTTATCCTTAATTTTGATAAAATGCATTTTTTGAATAAAAAGGTCAAGCAAACAGAAATTTGCTTTTAATTCCTTGTTTTATTGTAATATGACCCCTCATTAGTGGGGAAAAACAGAAAACATGATTAATCAATATCACATTTGTTTAAATAAACTCATTTCAAAGTATCTAATTTTAAAATAACCTCCCTTTCAATAAAAGACTGTTCTAATTTTGACCCTGCGGTGTAAGTAAATGGTATTGAATTCATTTAAGAAAACAATCAATAAAGATTAAAAAGACATAAGATAATTGATTTCAAGACAAAACAGTTCTTTCCACAACCTCTCTTGACGTAGGGAAGAAACGAAACTAGCATACATTGTAAACATATACAATTAATGACCAATTAGAACTTTGGTTGAATGTATAATAATTTTAATGACTATAAACTGGTAATACGTTGCACAAAACATACTACACCGATCATATTCTCGTAATTTCTCGGCGTGTATTCGGAAAATTCTCTTCAAGCTTGGCACATTTTTTTCTTAAAATCATTTTCACATCAACCACTGACATTTGGTAAATTTAAGAACAAAAAGTCACAAAATCGTCGGAAGTGGGTATACTTTATTTTCCTTTTACGAAAGTGCGCATCTCATTGTTTAAATATGGATTCTTAAGTAACTTTAATTAATTCTATGCAGTTCTACAATAACGGGATTGCTTACATGTTACACAGATGTTTTTAGACAGATATTGTCGTTTTCGTATATTCTTTTCACATAGGCTACGGTCGATTTTGTGCCATTTGATTTTACCCTCACCACGATTAAATGTCCTTGGTTTAAGAACGCACAAAGCGATTTAAATCGCATTTTCATAAAAAGAAGAACAATTATGCAACCTATTATGTTTCAAATTTGAAAAAAAAATGCTCCAATTCCATGCAAAAAATTAAAATTTTATTATCGGTTTAGTAAGAACATTGATTGGTTAAGTGTACTATTAAACTCTATTTATTGGGCTAACGCTCGTGGCCTTATCTTTATCAGACACATACTATTCAAAATTTGATAAGGATCACTTAAAAGATTTTGTTTATTCCTTACATAAGGTTGAAACGATAAAATATTTGTTGTGATTCTGACAATTTGTTCATCTAACATCATCTTGTGCCAAAAAATGAATGATCCGGCGAACTGTTAAAGCGGAACAGCGGTTGAAACTTGGTAGTGGCAATACTTTGGGATAAAATGGAAAGCGATCCCATTCAAACTTTGAGTAGTATAAAGATCATCGAACATAAAAATTCGTTATGATCTTTGACTGTGTTTTTCTGTGTTTTGTTTGAGCCGAGACAACTCAGCAGCCCGACGATATAAACATTATCTACTTCAGTTTTTTTATTTATTAATATCCGCTTCCTATGTATATGACAAGGGCTCAAGATTATAAAACTAAATATGGAGACCAGACTCAAATCTCAAGCATCTGATTGGCTTAAATGGCGACTGGTCAAAGGTTCAAAGAACGTGTAAACTTTTAAAACGTAGTAGAAATTCCATAATGTCAACAGTTGGTGTTTTTTCATCATTATCACAAATCAGCTCCGTCGTACCAGCCAAACTGTCATTACATACACAGCAGCTAGTGCACACAGGATGTGTAAACCACCTGAAAATTTAAAAAAAAATGTATGTTTGCTTGTTTGCAGTAGATACCACGATCACAACTTCTCGTTCAATCCGAGAGTCTCTACGAGACACTAGTAAACCGGCGTAGAGATACATATAAAAAAGTGAAATATGCATATCAGGAATTGCCACACTCACAAAACACAGCCTAAAAGAGTATAACGTACATGTATTTTATATATAGACCATACTTGACGAAAATGAAGAAATTAATTTCTCTTGCAACTGTTATGAAATTGCAAGGACAGTGATAAACAGATGCTTACAAAATAATATCAGTCATTGAACGATAACAATTCTGAAAATGTTTTAGCTGACGGCGGTCGGGAAATTTGCAGCAATAAAAACGGAAATAGGCTTAAGGGCGGCCATACCGGAAGTGTGTTCCTGATCTTAACAATCGTTATTTTTTTCAAATTCTTTCATAGTTAAACATTAAATTCACATGAAGCCATTCATATTTCATCAAACAGTTAAAGCTGGTAGTAATAACCGAACTGTTAATTTTCTATTAGTATATTCACGGTATGTATCCCAATAATCAACACTCGGAAGACAATGATAGGCTCGGATGATAAGAACGGCTAGAGATTTGGATGAGAGTGCGAAAAGCGTAAGTATTTTTACTTTTATCTTTTACTAACGCCGATTTAAATCACGTTAGTGATTGCAATCGTTCTAGTCCAACATAAGCTATATAAAACTGCAATGTTTTTTTGCAGACAGTCCCTACATTGTGGTGAAAATCACCGAAGAAGATGGAAAATTCGACCCATTGCTCAAAATTAAACAATTTTCTATCTGTATTTAGGTATTCGAGTGAAGAAAACATAACTATTTGATCCTTTACTGTCCCTCTGTTAATAAACAATCACTAAATGGTAACACAGTTCGGTAAAAATGAATATAAATCTTACTTTTTCTGAAGATGTCAAAGCGAGATGGATAATCACAGGCTTCAGTGATATTTGTTAAAGATAATAGGTGGCTCAAACTGAATAATCGCCAGGCTTTTAATTTTATCTTCAGGAAAATGTATCAATACTATGTTATTTATCATTTCTCAACTGTGAAATGACGTTTTATATTCGCCTTTGTCCGTGCGTGTGTGTGTCAACAATGTATTCAAGCGACACCTCATCTAACAAAATGTTTTGTGATGGAGGGATTAACATTTGCATAAGTTCTTTCCTTGACAAATTGTGGTTTCTTTTGCAACCAATAGAAATAACAGATTCGAAATGAGAAATGAAATAAAATGTTTATTAGAAAAATATAATGAAGAACCATCGACATCATTCTGCTAGATGGATAAAAATTAAAATAAATAAAATATCTTTAGTGACTTTTCAATTGTCTTTTGCCAGAAAAACGTATATTAGAAAATGTTTGTTAGAATTTATAGCAATTCGTGATCCACACCACTATGTACAGGTAACAAAAACACATCGACATCCTTAGACAAGGACCCTCAGAACCGTTTCGCCCCTTACTTGTAAAGCTGTGTTTACCTGATGACGGGCCAGCAGTGGTAATCACTACCACGTGTCGATGTGTGATAATAATATACAAAATGTCGTAAGAATTGATAAATAAGATTTTAGCGATGTATAAACGATTGGTTATTATTTTTATGTCCCTTTAGCGATTTAAGTGATATTATGTGATGGTATGTTTCCAAAAGGACCTATAGTCCAGTCATTGTTCACATTGACCTACAAAAAAGTTCAACAGAAATTATATTGCTTTTGGTATTTAGTATACATAGTTTTGAACAAAATATCTAAAATCTAGAGAAAACAAACAATGGGAAATTACAAAATAACGCTTTATCTTCTTAGAATTGTTCGTTTAAATGTTGATCTAAATGGGGCGGCATTCAAGCAGTTCTTCTGCAAGTTATATCGTTGTTTTTCTTTTTTTTCTCAATTGAGTAGATTTCTGTGGTTTATAAGCTCTTCTATTTGTTTTTAATGAGCATATGTCATCACCTGAGCTACGTCTGCATCCGCGCGCGACCTAGTTTTGTGTTTATGTCCATTTTTATCCGAAGTAACACAGCTATTGCTGTCAACCTTGGCATACGTACTTACTGTTACTGTAATAAGATGACTGTGCAGCTTAAGTAACATAACTCTGGTTAGCTTTTGACAGAATTATGGCCCCTTTATCGACCTAGAAACGTTGATAAGTTTTGATCTTAAGTTCCACTTTTCTCTCAAGTATCAAAGCTCTTTCAAAATTACAATACTTGCTAATTATTACAAGCATCACTTGTGTCTAGTACTGGGTGTGTTTATAGAACCAATGAATGATTTTGAAAGTTAACAACTACACGCTGAAAACTAGCAAACTCAGGTCATCTCAAAAAGGCGTAAAACCTGATATGATATGATATAAAATGATATATTGTACATCTAAATCACTTAAGATTGCTACAGTGCAAATTTAAAGTGTATTACCTTCATTAGTACTTACCAAATATAGATAATGGGTTGGACAATGACTTCTGGTCGTGGAAGATAAAAAATTTGACTTTAAAACTAATAAACATTACTTAAAAGCATTATGATGAAAAGGTAAGTTTGCTCATTATCCATAAAATTTTTAATGTAGCCACCTATTATCTTCACTGAAGCCAATGATTATCCATTTCGCTTTGATATCTTAAGAAAAAAGTAAGATTTAGATTCATTTTTACCGAACTGTGTTACCATGTTGTGATTGTTTATAAACAGAGGGACAGTAAAGGATCAAATAGTTATGTTTTCTTCACCCAACTACCTAAATACAGATAGAAAATTGTTTAATTTTGAGCGATGGGTCGAATTTTCCATCTTCTTCGGTGATTTTCACCACAATGTAGGGACTGTCTGCAAAAACATTGCAGTTTTATATAGCTTATGTTGCACTAGAACGATTGCAATCACTAACGTGATTTAAATCGGCATAAGTAAAAGATAAAAGTAAAAATACTTATGATTTTCTCACTCTCATCCAAATCTCTAGCCGTTCTTATCCTCCGAGCCTATCATTGTCTTCCGAGTGTTGATTATTGGGATACATACCGTGTATTTCGATATTCGATAGAGGTTACCTACATATTGCTAGACAGCTATTACTACAATGAACATAATGTTCAATGATGAATGAACGGTGCATGATTGCGTTGTCAAAAGAATATTCAAAATGCAAATTAATACAGCAGAAAGAATTTAATAACATTTTAAAACATACGACTGTAATATTATAATTTGTCTATAAAACACAACCTTAAAATGTTCATGTGCATATTTCGACGTAACCAATGGCATCCAGTTACCACCGGAGTGTTTCGGCACTAATCGATCAAATATCTTTTCATGTTGTACAGACTTTGTAAAATCTGAAACCCACCCGTTTTGTGTTTAAACAGAAATTGAGTTACCTCTTTGCGAAACAGCACTATCACAGTCATCATCGGCGTTTGCAACAACTTCCGGGAGAGCTAATTGGAAAAAGATACACAATATTTTTAAATAAATGGTTATATCTTTAATGTTTAATCCACTATCTACTGTAAATTAAAACGCTTCTTGAAAAGTAATTTTAAACATAATTTCGTCCATGGCCCATTATCATAAAACTAAGATTGGAGACAAGTCTCAAATCTCAAGCATGTGATTGGCTGAAATGGTCTCCAGATTTAGTTTATGATCTTGAGCACATATCTATGCACATATCTAGTAGGCCTACAGATCTAAAAGAAGCGATTCAAATCAATCATGATTTTGGTTTTAATTTACACAAAAACATTCCTCGTTCGTTGTTTATGAACATGGATATTCCACATACTGTTAATTATGGATAAGTCGACGTGATACTCAGTTAATAGAAACAATATATATGGGCGAGCTTTTTGTCTTGTGTGAAATTCTCGTAAAAAGAACATGGCGATGATAAATTCGAAAACTGCTGGTTGATGACAAATACATTAAATCACTTGTCTGTTATGTGCCAGATGATCTGTTTTCAAAGCTAGTATTGTTGTTGTTGTTGTTTTATATAGTAAAATTCTCCTAAATAAAATTTGCCGTGGATCAGTTTTTGGCATAAAGTTTGAGAAACACGTCAACGAGACTATTCGCGAGTTCTTAAATTAATTCAAGCCAATCAGACGCTTGAGATTTGAGACTGGTTTCTATTCAAGCCAATCAGATGCTTAAGATCTGAGACAGGTCTCCATGTTTAGTTTAATGATCTTGGGTACAGATCACTATTAACCTTGTACCTTTTTTAGTAAAAATATAAACCAGGAGTTATATGATCCTCAGAAAACAACTTTTTTCTATAAGAAAGCATTTAGATATGCCTATGTTATAGTTAGAGTATATTAAGTTAAGTTTCAACAATTAAAGAACTTGGAGTGGATCATTAGCTCAGTGGTTAGCGCGTCTGCCTCTGAGTCTAGGGATCGCTGGTTCGCTCATATGGGCTTCCGGTAGCGACGATAAATAAATCTTAAGAAACTCCCAAGCGAACGGAGCAAAGCGAATACTTCACTTAATATACGTACACTAAAGCAGTCCTACAGATACTTACTTTCAACATTACTTTAATTTTGGCTACCTTTGCTTTTTTGACAAAGAATTTTCATTAAATGTGACATAATGTCCGTTCAAAATGTATATATTGTCGAAATAAATTTAAATCACCTGACAACCTAATGAAAAAAGCATGCTATTAAAAGCAAATCAATATCAAAATTGGGGCATGCCACAGGAAAAGGTGTATTCCGTAATATTTTTCTGACATTTATTGTGTTAATTTTTTTTGGAAAGATCTTTCAATTTTCTATTATTTTCTCATAACTAATTAAAAAGTTTATTACATATTTTGACAACTTAATGTTAGTTTTCACCGCGAAATGCGTAATAAGTTATGTCGTCTGCTCAACGTTATGACATCATTCTAAGGGTTGACGGCAACTGTCCAAAGAAACCCTTTTCCCGTGATGCGCCCCGTAAAAAGAGCATGAAATTCTTACATTTATGGTAAAAAATCAGGAGTGCCGATATTTTGCGTTTTATAATATGGTCTCTTCCAAGATAATAGACTCAATATTTCTTTTCCAATTATTTTAAATTGCATCAATAATGCGTTTAATAAGTCATAGTAATGAATTTTGAACGTTTTAGATGTGTCTAAAAATATTTGAGAAATCAAATTTAATGAATTTGCATTTAGATACATTCTGATCTTACATTGTTTCAAACTGGTTAGCATTTGGATGAGCTCATCCAACTTTAATGCTAAAAAGATAGTCGGAGTTCAAAAAAGTTTTGTTTATAATATGGCAAAAACCTTGTGGAAGGGGGGGGGGGGGGCGGTATTGAAAACGAACGAGGTTTTTGTTTATAATATAAATAAATAGTGTTTCTTTTTGCAAGATATGATAGAATCTATATAAATCGTCACATATGCGGATTTATTGTTATTATAATCTTATTTTATACAGTTACAATAGTTAAAGTGAAGTCTAAAATATTAAAGTGCATATAAGTGATGAAATATATTTTAATTGCCCAAATATTGGACATCTCATAATTGTCAATAAAATAAAATATTTAATTTATCTAGTAAGTATGTTTTTACAGAGATTATGTCATAAAAGATACTTTTAAAATACCTGTTAGCGAAAACAAAACCATCAGCACTATCGCAGACATCATGTTTTTCGACATTGTCATATCCGAAAATATCAGCACTACGTGGTTGTCCAAAACAGTTTGATAGACACAGAGGAAAAATATGACACAAGTAAAACGAGCCCAGATTCTATTGAAATCAGTAACTTTCAAGATACAACTAATTGGAAATTGTCATTTACATTTTTTAATTGGCGTAATTTTGTCAAGCGCACGTTCATAATCACGGCCATAAATCAACTTTGCTACATTTCATCTTTTGAATTTTATGAACGGGTAAATTTCATTGTCAAAATTGATATAAAAGGAGATCGATTTTGTTATTGATTATGAAATGATTTATGAAGCTATGGAATAAATAAAATCACGACATCTATGGCAGTTAGAAAAAATCATTTAAGAAATGTATAAATTAAGGAACGAGTTATTCAACGCCCAAAAATTGTTCATTTTTATTTTGCACGCTCCCAATGTTGGCCTCTACTGCTACAACACAGTCAATGAAAGTTAAGATCTAGACCTATGGGTTGCTTTTTGTATTGTAAATTAGATAATTGTCGAACCATTTCGATGTCACTGAACCCTATTTTTGACTAAAGAGAGAAACGCAACAGCGAAACTATGACATTTTCTTACGTAAATATTTTAAAATAATTAAATTTGCTTAATTTCCGGTAAGTATTTTATTAATTTTAGTAATAGAATAAGATCTGAAATATCATGTACACGGACAAAAAATGCATACACTATTACAGCAAACCCTGCCCCTAAGATTATAAAACTGAGAATGGAAACCATTCTCAAATCTCAACGATCTAATTGGCTGAAATGGGGATGGTCTGAATTCTGGTTGGCCAATACGACAATACTTTAATTGTGAGGTCTAACGAAACTTGTGCTGAAGATTATAAAACTGAGATTTGAAACCAGTCTCAAATCAGAATTTCAAATTCCAGTTTTATAATAACCTCTTATTATCAACCGGTGTTGAAGGCTGGGAGGTGATATCGGTCCGAAAGAGCAATATTGACCCGAGAACTTTACCATTTTCTATAAAATTCTGACACCCTTTTTTAAATTTATGACACTTCAGTTTTATCTATAAAATATTAACCCCCACAAAACTTATTATTTATATACCTACCCACCATTAAACACCTAGACCAGTCGACTTGTATGAAAAATATTTACTTTTAAAGAGCTATTTTCTGATTATTTATTTTGCGATTTCTAGTGCAGTCGTTAAAAATGTCCTGAGAAGTTACCCTTATCGTTGGCGAATTTGAGAAGACAATCATTTAAAGTAAATAGGGGATCAGCATGGGCAATATCTTTTTCTCACTTACTAGAAAGAAAAGTCTCTATTTTTAGCCGTGTGAAATTTCCTTATCCCTCATGGCCTTATCTTTATACAAATGTAGAAAGCGAGTGATTTTACAACGAAAAGTAGAAGAAAGTGACTAGAGGTAAGCACATCATATTTCTGTTTTGGAGATCGCTGGGTCGAGTCCCACCACTGATGAAATTCTTTTGTGACTTTTCACAAATCACATAACAGTGCGAACTAATTTTGTAATCTAGGAAATGGTTTTCATCCCTGACTATAAATGCTAATAATCCCGAAAGGTGAGTCCAGCAGTGTAAAATAGAAAAAAGAACCCAGCAAAAAAAAAAACAACGTCAACGTCAATTACGTCACAACGTCATTCTGCTATTATTCCATTGACAACAACGTCAATGCAAAACGACAACACAACAACAGAAACAGTGCATACGTTGTCACGCAAATCTTCATAATCAAAAGTGATCAACATGTCTGACACAAACATCGAGCTGGATGACATTGTGCTGACGTTAAGGTATTATGTTGTGTTTTTCACTATGATTGTTTTAGAGTTATAATTAACAGACAATAACGTCAAAAATTATACAAATCAAGTTAAAATATTTATGAACCTTAATTGTTTTCTTT
The DNA here is from genome assembly GCA_038501625.1 of Corbicula japonica. Taxonomy (NCBI): domain Eukaryota; kingdom Metazoa; phylum Mollusca; class Bivalvia; order Venerida; family Cyrenidae; genus Corbicula; species Corbicula japonica. Next base: position 8,169,668 of record JAZAYU010000017.1, on the reverse strand, counting down.
AAAAAATGAGATACTACTATTATTTTTGTATAAAAACGTTTTTGTTTATAAATTGTATATTTTTGTATATAATTTGTAGATATGTAAATTGTTTTTGCAGTAAAACCCGTCTTCAGAGACCACTCAGGTAAAGAAAAAGGTGGTCTTTGAAGGCAGTTGGTCTTTTTTCACAATGAATTTATTCTTTAAAGCAGTTATTGGAAAATAAAGTGTGGTCTTTATCCACAGTTGGTCTTTGTTTACAGGTGGTCGTTGACACAAGTTGAACTGTAATTTGAATGTTTAAGGAATATTTAAACAGGGTTAAATAACCATTTAAATAACCGGTGTGTTTAATATAATTGAGCAGCACCGTTTTATGTTTACAGAAGTCGTCTATTTATTCTATTACTCATTCATGCATTCACTCACTCACTCACTCACTCACTCACTCACTCACTCACTCACTCACTCACTCATTTATTCTTTAATTAATTACTCATGCCATGCAAAAACACACAGGAAATTGGGGGTTAACTTACTTGTCTCTAACAAGTCCCTCTTACTTGCTGTCAGTAACACGTCTTTCTAACTCCATTTGCAGTCAAGCATCCAATAAGAGTGCCGAAAAGAGTGTCTCGGACGATATGGGCGTTGGGGTTAAATGCTTACCATCGCTTGAAACTCAAGGTACCTTCATTTAAGCATTTTCACAATCATGGTATCTTCATATAATTTAAGTGATTTATATGTGTACACGGAAAAAGTATAAGCAACACAACTAGCACAGTTGGGTGAGCATTTTAGTCCTTATCGATCTGACATAAAACATTGCTTCAATCGATCAAAAAGAAAGTTTCCTTGCCGAGGGATGGTATAACAGTTTGAACATATACAAAGTTGAGTAATGTCATTTTATAGACATTTAAAATCGGGGTGAGATGCAAGATTTCCAGAAGTGGGTTCATTTGGGAAAGTCTCATGGAAGTTACATTATAAGTAAAACTTATTTTTAAAAATCGCCATGCAGTTAAATATTGTAGCAAAAAGGGCGTTTGAGATACCTCACTGAACCATCTCTGGAGCCGCCCCTGTTAAATTTTACTGTTATAAAGGACAATTTTCATTCTTCTTTCGCAACTTCTCTTAAGGTAACGTAAGGTATAATCAGAAAACAACAGCAACCAACAACAGCAAAAACAAAACAACAGCATCATTGTCTTAAGATTTCTTTTGGTAGAAAATGACATGGGTTTCTCCTTGATCTCTTACAGATGGAATAAATACCAGACTTGGTGACAGAGAGCCGGAATTACCGGTAATATGCACATACGATCCGGAGTTAAGTGGAAATTATTTTCATCATATTATAAGCTCGGCAGTTGATGGGCACGACGTTGATGCTGCTGGTATAAATAAATTCAATGCTCTACCTTCGGTCCAGGAAAAAGAATGCACAACTATATCAAGCAGCCCACCAGAAACTGTGAAACGTAACAAGCCTGTTAGAGACAGCTTATACAAGCGCCTGTTGGTGTTCCGTCTGCTCGGACCCGCGAACCAATCACGTGACTCTTGTTGCGATAATTACTGTTTTTTAACATGGCAAAGACGTTTCAGGAGACGAAAAAGACTGAACGGTCTAGACTAATTTGCAGGTTTTATATGGACTGAATTGAAATAGCGTACTATCTGGGCCGATCAGCAGTGTGTTGCTGTACTGATTTACCTTTGTAAAAACAGACAGAAATATGATAGTTGAAGTTATACGATTACAAATTACAAAATTTCCAAATTTAAACTTGTTTGTTGGTGTTTGTTTAGCAATTGCACTATGCAAGTAACTTCATTATTTGTTCGTTTTCATACATATCTCCGCACGATATAATTGGAAAAGCACTCTGTTTGTTGTTAAGGATCGGATCGATTATGTTTTTGGGGTATGGAAACAGCTGGGTTGTTTCAAGTCCGTGAAGCCTGTGCCCAAGGTTATAAAACTGAGCATGGGAACCAGTCTCAAATCTCAAGCATCTGATTGGCTGAAATGGCGACTGGTGCCAATCATATGCTTGAGATTCGAGACTGGTTTCCGTGCTCAGTTTTATAACCTTCAGCCCTGGTTGCTTGGTCTCTGTAGGGTCGTTTAAAAATGCCAGCTCATTAAATGTTCATGTGCTTTTGCGCACAACGTTATAGTGTTGAAAGGTGGGTTGGAGATAATTCATCAAGACAACCTGTACATGCTTGTTCATTTGAGAACCTGTTGAGGCATGTGTGCAACCTAGAAACTGCTTTAAACCCCAATTAACAAAATGTATTGTCACTGACCGTACTAATTCAGTTACCCTCAGATTCTCATTTCCGTTAATTGTTTGTCTTGTCATTCTTGAAATCGACTAAATTATAAGCCCCTGCTCTCTTTTCCTCTAAAATTTTGGCTTTGTGGGGAGCTGGGTTTTTTTTTCTGAATTTGGCTTTATTCTGATGCTCATAGCTTGATGTGAAAATGATAATAAAATTCTGTGGTATCAATTTTTTGCGAGGGTGAAATTTCGCGCAATTACTACAAATGCCATTTTCGCGCAGATACAAGTTTGCTCGTACATGTAGATTTATTTTCTTATAAAATAGGCTATTGCATAGTTAAATTCAGCTGGGGTAAAATTAAGCGCACTTTTCCTAACACGGCGCGAAATACGCGAAAATTTAACCCCGCGAAACATAATGATACAACAGCATACGAACTGAGAGCCGCAGGGGGAGAGTGCAAACGTCGCACAAAGCGTGTGAATGTAAAGCAATAAAAGAGAAGATAAACAGTTTCAGTTTAGTTTTATTTAGCTCTCTGCTGAGAATACAGTTTAAATTTAGTGTATTATAATTTATTAACAATGGAAAGAAACATAGTGCATAATGTTTATGAGCAGCGGAAATGTCAAGTCTGCAATAAAGAAAGTAATAACGATTTATTATTTTCACTATCTGTCCATTTAAAAATAAAAGTTATTTTAGAAATATGAAAATGCTAGCGTACACCGCAAAATTTCCAACGTATGGTACGGAGTTTCGTTGAGTCCATCGTTATTTCGTCATTGCCCAAGGTTATAAAACTGAGCATGGAAACCAGTCTCAAATCTCAAGCATCTGATTGGCTGAAATGGCGACCAGTCGCCATTTCAGCCAATCAGATGCTTGAGATTTGAGACTGGTTTCCAAACTCAGCTTTATAACCTTCGACCCAGGTCACCCTGTCGGACAAGACTAACAAAATCGCAAAAACGCGATGCGAGATCGCGAAAACACGACTTGCAGTCCAAAATACGCTCTCGATGGCAATCAAATAGAGCTTTTTTTATTTGCAAATATAAGAAAATAAGGTTTTTGCGATAACTCACATTTATTTTCGTTTAGCATTGGTTAATAACTGGTTTTCTAACAAACTTTAACTTTTGTCTTCACAAATAAAAGTTATTAGTAGTAGAATTATCTTTATTGTCATGTTCTATGTCTTTCAATCTTTCATTGTTGTTTACTAGTGTACTGTAAAGAAATAAAAACGCTCATCGCAGATGCTTTTTTCTATTTTCTTATATACTGAACAAAAAAAAGTATCCACTTTTAATACTTATATTCTCATTACCACATTTTCATATTATCACGAACGCTTTAAATGGTGTTTTGATAGTTAATCTCAGTTGTTTTTAAGTAAAAATGTTCATGAACATAATCTTCCACACAAAGAACTTAGCCACTGCCAGTCGAATAACAATTAATAATGAATTACAAACACTAAATATTCAATTAAAGGGAGGTAACTGGATATAGTTGGAATTTCTAGCGTTGTTTGTCGAAGACTAAATGTTTTATTGATGAATGTTTCGTGATTTTATTGATCACAAGAGGTGGAGAAATCGAGTAATTCAAATAAATGTAAATACTTTAATGAACTACTGATATTTTTTCTGAAATCCTCATTTTAATAAAGGGAAAGATAACTAAGTTGTGGCTGCAGATTTTCAAAAAAACTTTATTATCTCTTTGCAATGATTAACAGAAATGCAAATAAGTTCACATATGGAATTTTGAGTTTTCATTTTTAAATTTTACAGTTGTAAAAAAGAAAGTGGATATACTATTATTTTTGTTGAGTATGTTTAGAAATAATTATATTGAAGTAAAATGTACTACTCAAATTTTGATATGTGCCAATTTTGAAATCTGTAATTATTTTAATTAAAACATTTTAAACAGTTTTTGATACATTCAGTTTTGATCGTATTGTTTATTTGATGAAAACCGATTTTTTAGTCATCTTAGTTCAACTATTGAAATGGCTAAAATGTTGTGTTCCTCGGAACACACGTGTCGCCTGCTTGCAAAAGTTGAAATGTGAGCCCATGTTTAATCATATATAATAAAATGTTTTTATTCAAGTTGATTTCAATACTACAACACAGAACACATGAGTCACCTAAATTGCATTTTAAAGGGGAATAACTAAAAAAATGGTGAAACATGAGTTATCATTCTTCACCAACTGGTATGTGCATGCAGATGAAATATTTAAAGAATTAAGTGAACTAACCAAGTACTTTCAATTTTACAGGCAACATTATGTTTCATGTTAAAGTTGCATTTGAAAGGGGCATAACTCATAAAATATTCGAACGGGATTTTCATTCTTTTTGTCACCAATGTCGTTGTTCATGCAGATGATATATTCCAAGTATTAAGTGAATAGGACAAATACTTTCAGTTACATGCAACATTAGCTTGCATTTGAAAGGGACATAACTCAAAAATAGTTAAACAGGAGTTATGTTGTTGTATCCGTTGTTCAGGAAGATGAAATATTACAAGTATTATGTAGATAACACAAGTACTTTAAAAATATAGGCAACATAAAGTTTCATGTTAAAGTTTCATGTGAAAGGGACATAGGTCATAAAAAAGTCAAACAGGAGTTATCATTCTCATTGTTAGTGATGACGTTGTTCGTGAAGATGATATATTCTGAATATTAAGTGAACAGGACAAGTACTTTAAAAGTTAATGTCAACATTAAGTTCCGTGTTAAAGTTGCATTTGAAAGGGGGCATAACTCAAAAAGTATTCAAACAGAAGTTATGGTCCTTATTGTAACCGATGTTGTTGTTCCTGAAGATGACATATTCCAACTTTTAAGTGAAAAGGACAAGTACTTTCAAAGGTATGAGCAACATTAAGTTTCATGCTAAAGTTTTATTTGAAAGGGGCACAACTCAAAAAATATTGAAACTGGAGTTATTATTTTTGCTGTCACAGATGGCGTTGTTCATGCTGAATATATATTTAAAGAATGAAGATAATAGGACAAGTAATTTCAAAGTTATAGGCAACATTAAGTTTCATGTTAAAGTTTTATTTAAAAGGGGCATAACTAAAAAATATTGAAACTGGAGTTATCATTCTTGTCGTCACAGATGGCATTGTTCATGCTGATGATATATTCCAAGTATGAAGTGAATAGGACAGGTACTTTCAAAGTTATAGGCAACATTAAGTTTCATATTAAAGTTCATATTTAAGTCATTTGAAAGGGGCATAACTAAAAATATACTGAAATTAAGTTTCATATTAAAGTTGGGGGACTACCGGACGACGGCACTGCCGGCGACATCGACGACCACGACGACCACGTCGCCGGACAATAGGATCCCTTTGTGTCTATCTGCTATCGCAGGCGACACAAAAATTACTTATGTTCATTTATTGATTATTATCTTTATTCTAAATACGAAAAATTAAGTTTCATGTAAAAATCATACAAAGGAGAACAACTCAAAACAGATATAACTTAATTAAAACAGATGACATATATCAAGTATTGTGTCAAAAGAACAAATACTTTCCAAGTTATAACGATTTAAGTTTCAGGTTAAAGTTAATTGAAAGAAGCTTAACTAAAAAAAGTTCACCAGGAGTTATCATTTTCGGTGTCATATCTGCTTTGTTAATACAGACGACTTATTTAAAATATTAGGTAATCAGAACAAGTTCTTTCAATGTTATAGGCAACATAAAGAACCATATAATAGTCATTCAAATGTGACATATCTGGAAAAATAGTGAAACAGGAGTTATCATTCTTTAATTACCAATGGATTTGTTCATAACGATGATATATTCCAAATATTAAGTTAAAGGGACAAGGACTAAAAATTATAGGCAACATGAAGTTCCATGTTAAAAAAATTTGAAAGGGACAGAACTCCAAAAATAGTCAAACAGGAGTTATCATTCTTGTTGTCATTGATGGCTATGTTCATGCAGATGATATATTCCAACTATAAAGTTAATAGGACAAGCACTTTCAAAATTACAGGCAACATTAAGTTTCATATTTAGGTCATCTGTAAGGGGCATAACTCAAAAAATAGTCAAACAGGTGTTATCCTTCTTGTTGTCAGAGATGGTTTTGTTCATACAGATAATATTATATTCCAAGTAGTTGGTTAATAGGAAAAGTAATTTCAAACTTATAGGCATTATTAAGTTTCATATTAAAGTCATTTGAAAGGGGCATAACTAAAAAATAGTGAAACAAGAGTTATCAATCTTGTTGTCTGAGATGGTTTTGTTCATAGAGATGATATATTCCAAGTATTAAGTAAATAGGACAATTAATTTCAAACTTATAGGCAACATTAACTTTCATATTAAAGGCATTTGAAAGAGTTTTCATTCTTGTTGTCACTGTTGGCATGTTCATGTCGATGATATATTCCAAGTATTAAGTTAATAGGACTCGTACTTTTAACGTTATAGGCAGCATTAAGTTTCATATTAAAGTCATTAAAAAGGGGCATAACTAAAAGAAATAGTGAAACAGGAGTTATCATTCTTATTGTTGCAGATGGCTTTGTTTATGCAGATAATATATTCCTAGGATTAAGTTAATAGGACAAGAACATTCAAAGTTATAGGCAAAGTCGTTTAAAAGAGGCATAACTCACAAATAGTGAAACAGGAGTTATCAATCTTGATTTAAGAGATGGCTTTGTTCATGCAGATGATACATTCCAAGTATAAAGTTAATAGGACAAGGACTTTCAAAGTTATATGCAACATTAAGTTTCATATTAAAGTTTCATATTAAAGTCTTTTAAAAGAGGCATAACTCACAAATAGTGAAACAGGAGTTATCAATCTTTATTTAAGAGATGGCTTTGTTCATGCAGATGATACATTCCAAGTATAAAGTTAATAGGACAAGGACTTTCAAAGTTATAGGCAACATTAAGTTTCATATTAAAGTTTCATAATAAAGTCATTTAAAAGGGGCATAACTAAAAAAATAGTGAAACAGGAGTTATCATTCTTATTGTCTGAGATGGCTTGTTCATTTAGATGATATATTGCAAGTATTAAGTTAATAGGACAAGTTATTGGCAACATTATGTTATATATTAAAGTTGGGGGACTACCGGACGACGGCGCCGACGACGTCGCCGAACAATAGGATCCCTATGTCTCTACCTGCTATCACAGGCGACACAAAAAGGAAAAGCACTTTCAAATTTATAGGCAACATTAAGTAAATGTTAAAGTTAAATTTGAAAGGGACATAAATCATAAAATATTTAAACAGGACTTATCATCTTGTTGACACTGATGGCGTTGTTCATGAAGATGATATATTCCGAGTATTAAATGAGTAGAACAAGTACTTTAAAGTATATGTCACATTTTCATGTTGAAGTCTCCGTTGAAAGGGGCATAACTAAAACATTGCAACAAGAGTAATCATTCTTGTTCACTGATGGCAATGTTCATAAAGATGATATATTCCCAGAATTAAATTAATAGGACAAGTAATTTCAAAGTTATATGCAAGATTAAGTTTCATGTTGCATTTGAAAGGGGCATAAATCAAAAACAGTCAAACGGGAGTTATCATTCTTGTTCAAGTACTAACACAGTTAAAGGCAACATTAAGTTTCATGTTAAAGTTGCATTTGAAAGGGGCATAACTCAAAAATAGTCAAACAGGAGTTATCATTATTGTTGTGACCAATGTTGATGTTCATGCTGATGATATATTCTAAGTATGAAGTGAATAGGACAGGTACGTTCAAAGTTATAGGCAACATTAAGTTTCATGTTGAAGTGGCATGTGAAAGGGGCATAACTCAAAAATAGTCAAACAGGAGTTATCATTTTTGTTGTAACCGATGTTTCTGTTCATGATGATGATATATTCCAAGTATGAAGGGAATAGGACAAGTATTTTCAAAGTTATAGGCAGCATTAAGTTTCATGTTAAAGTTGCATTTGAAAGGAGCATAACTCAAAAATAGTCAAACAGGAGTTATCATTCTTGTTGTAACCGATGTTGCTGTTTATGATGATGATATATTCCAAGTATGAAGTGAATAGGACAAGTACTTTCAAAGTTATAGGCAACATTAAGTTTCATGTTAAAGCTTGTGGACTACCGGACGACGCCGACGACGACGCCGACGGACAATAGGATCCCTATGTGTCTACCTGCTATTGCAGGCGACACAAAAAACGAGTGGCCCTTATCAAAGTTTCTTTATAGTTTGATTTAGTTTGTAATGTATCTAATTACTGAAGCGTTTTGTATCTTTAATATATATTTGTGCAAGTATTTAAGTAAAATTATGTCGTCCTCTTCAGAAAGTTTCTTCTCACCAATAACTAGAGTACTTGCTCCAAGCGGATGGAGATGACGGGTTTCTCGAAATAAAATAATACTTTGACCGCGGTAGTTTGACCATTTAAAAAAGAAGTGTTCTGCATCTTCTACTCCTGCCTTACATTGACATAACTGCTCCTACATCGCATTCGTTGTACATGAGTAAAATGCATTAATCTTTCAACCTTTATAATTACAATATCTAGTACGTTAAATGTGTCCGCAATTACGGTCTCTAGTTTTTATCGGGAACTTTTCGAAGAGCTCCTTAGCTAAATGACCCAGAAAAATCTTTATTACATAAATTAGTATTTGTAATATGTCCATATGAAGATTTATATAAAGGAGAAAACCTGAAAAAAGTTACTTAATTTCATTTTAAATGGTTCTGCTGAAGAAAATCGACAGAACAAATACCTTAACAACTCTTCGTGAAAAAAAATACGTATTCTTACATGCCATTATTCTTACTTCAAAAGGGTTTCGATAACGTCAAAATCACTAGGTAAATGTTATATTTGTCAAGACGCGGACAACACTTTCCATGTATTACAATGACAATTTCTGAAAAGATCAGTAAAAGATTAGAATGAATATGTCCTTGATCGTTTCAGAAATAACCGACTTTATTTCCGAATCGAGGACTGTAGTTCTATATAGGAGTGTTTGCACTGAACATTAAATAGCATCAAAACATTGCAAGTACAATTAATGTTCCAGCAGTGCGCGCCTCGTTTTGAAAATGGCGTTTTGATAAAACAGGTGGACGAACGGACGAAGTCATTCCTATGAACCGCCGATCTTCGTCCAGAAAGTCGATATATCAATATATTTATGTCATTGTTTTATTGTTCCATGTTTTGCATAATTGTTCCCGTTTCGTTTTAAGGAGTCTCTGGATACTGCTTTATAGTGTTTGGGCCAGACTGGAATTTAACTTGAACTTCTACAGGCGAATATCTTTATAAGTTGTCTCCGAAATCTGGTATTTAGCCAAATATATAGGACTGGATTAGCCATAATATTTATGAGGTATGTCATTCTACCAAACATCATGAACTGTGTCACTCCAATATTCCTTTTTATCATAGGTGAAAATGCAAGCATGAATGACACCCACGGTGGTATCCAGGTAACGATGAAAATTGTGCAGACCAAAAAGGCGATTTTCGTTGTTCTAGCGACAATGATATCATGACAGCTATTTCTACTCGTAAGGATAGAGCGATTGACACTATTTCTCTTCATACCGTGGTGAACGCAATCTGTACTCATAACGTCGTGAGGCGGCATTTCAGAAGTAAACTTTTGATTCATTTGGTGTTCTTTGTTATCAGCATTGTTTAAATTATGTGAGCCTGGCATCGATGTGGAACCATTAGATATGGTAGCAACTGCACTGTCAGTACTTGTTTGACCAGTGTACTTGTCTGCTCGTGGTTCGTTTTCTACGTCGTTTTTGAAGTCTTCTTTAAAACGGATCTTAAACAATATCGAATTTTTGGATACTTTTTTTCCTACCTCTCCACAGTTTGTTCTTGGTGGATTACCGAAAGCAGACGGTGAAATCTGGTTTTTCCTAACAAAGGACAGATAGGTTCTGTTGCGATTTTCTTCGGCATTTTGAGTATTCGTTCTCTGATTACTGGTCGATAGTTGTGTCTGATGTTTCACGATGTTCTTTTTGCTTTCTTGTACAGCCTTTGCCACTTTATAATACGAAAACACCACAATTAGAGATGCGAAGACGAAAACGAAAAACACTATTAGGTAATACGCAAGCGTATGATCCTCGACATCAGACAGACATCGTCCATTCTTGTTCTTGTGCATGCCCAAGGAAGGCAATGAGAAAACTGTAGTTAAAATGCTAATTCCAACACAAGCATTTCTTGCTCTGGTTTTGTTATAATTAGTTGTCTGTCGACAAACTTTAAGATATCGGTCGCCAGCTAAACCAGCTATGAGAAAAGCAGAGGAAAGAACAACAGATTGACCAACAAACATGTGTATCTTACAGATAGTCGTCGTTCCGTATACTTTCCAAAGTCCATTTGTAAACGTGACGTAGATTGGTGTATTTATCAATGACGCAATACAGTCGCATGACGTAATAAACAAAATGTACCAATCGGTTGTTGAGGAGGGCGGATTTCGGATAAAAACAGCTAGGGCTAGGAAGTTTCCGGGCACACTTAACGAAATCATGAGGTAAAGGTAAATATTGTAAGATGTTAACACGTGTTCGTTGATCTGAACCCCTAGAACTTCTAGAGCTGTAGAAATGTTGACTGACTCAGCGCTCAAATTGCTAGTGATATTGGACGTATTCATTTTGCCTGGAATTTAAAAAAGCAAATACTTATATCAAATCCCTTAATTTTTATGTGATCCTATTAATCTTCTTTTAAAGGGAGATGTGCAGGATAGATGAATGGAACAGATTTGCTAAAGGGTTATTAATCAGTTGAACATCATTATTTGAAGCTCAAATATTGATTTACACCCGAAATATTTCAAACCAATATTTTATTAAAAAAAAAAGATATACAAATGGTGTTTCCTATCATATGCGACGCGCATATGTTAGCTTTTTCTGTATTTCCCGCCGCGTAAAGCCGCGGTGGTTTTGGGGATTGTCACGTGATCACTTCAACCAAAATACGCATTCGGTGTACCTTGCCGACTATCAACGTCACCATTTGTTTCAAAATGCCTCGGCCACCACGAATAGTAAGCTCAGCGATGAGCTAAATATAGAATGATCGCTAAATATAGAATGTATTTTTGTACAGGGATTTCTTCAGCGGATTGTTTTCAGGTCCGGTAAAATGGTAAAATTAACCGAAAACTTCCTCCTGGAGGGTTTGAAATGTAGAGTTTAGTGAAAAGTACACGTAAGTGTTACATAGATCGATATGTTTACGATTTTACCGAGTACACCTGCTCGACCCTGCACTTCTCCCTTTAACTTGAAGAGCGTTATAAGAATCGATAACCCTGTGTCCAAGGTTATAAAACTGAGCATGGAAACCAGTCTCAAATCTCAAGCATCTGATTGGCTGAAATGGCGACCAGTCGCCATTTCAGCCAATCAGATGCTTGAGATTTGAGACTGGTTTCCAAACTCAGTTTTATAACCTTCAGCTCTGGTCTATCTTATTTTTCACAGCTTGACGCTTTGTTAAACCACACTTTTACGAATCTGATTACATTTATAACACAAAAACTAAGTTACGAATGTGATTGCCCGACATTGGAATTGACATTAGAAGCAAGTAGTTCGTGAATTACAAGGTTCAATGAGTTAATAGTAATAGCAACATCAATATTTGTCTTCCATAAGTACCACAGTAAGTTATCGTCACCTTCTAAGCTTATCTATTACCACTGAGGTGGCTGAATCGGTATTGCCACATAGAAGTGGGGATTTTAATTGATGCAGATTCACCGAGTCCAATCGTTCAGTATAGGTCCCAGGAGGAGAACGCATGGATAGACCGCTTTTTCAGGAGGGAATTGGGTACTGTGGTGAGTAAATCGTCTCGCATTTCTTTGAAAATTCATATTTAAGATTAAGATATGGCATATGCTGATCTCATATATATACTCTAAACAATGGTCATCTCACATCCGCCAAACTTTCGGTATCTTCTGAGAACATTCTCTACAACTGCACTGGAAAATCGCAAAAAAATGGCAAAATCACTCTTTAAAAGCCAATAATTTGATAATTAAACAAAGTTCTGAGCATTTGTTTCGTTCTAAAGATTCGTTTAACACTTTTCTTCATGTGTCATAAGCCTCCACTATTTTAAAGTCGTTTTAGGAGGACTTAGACCACAAGTTATAAAATTTTCAAAATGAACGCATGGGTAGAAGTTTTCATCAATTTTCCAAATGAACGCATGGACAGGAGGCATTTTAGAAATCCACGTTTTTTCGTGAATAACCCACATTAAATCTACTTTTTGACTTTAATATTTTACAACACTTCATTCTGAATTGCTAAAATATCATTTAGATCGGTCTCTAGTTTCGTATCGGTAATAAGCGATACCATAGGGCCTATATAGTTTTTGAGATTAACTTGGAATTATTCATCATGCAAACGAAACTTCTGACATCTCATAATAACTGATACGCTTCCCACGATGATTCATTATTCTCTGCTTCAGATGTAAACATTTTATAATCATTTATATTGACACAAAAAAAAACAAGAAACACTAATGTTACAGTATTAACTTCATGAATAACTCCCCGTTTTTTAACCTCCGGCATTTGTAATATTTAGGAAGAATTGAAAAAAAAATATTATAGTTGCTTTGATCAATTTTCAATTAATATAAGCGACATATTTTTACAGTTTTATAGTTCACTTTTATTACACTATCTCTAGTTGTACGTAAATTAGAAAATGACTTGCAATGGCAGAGGTGTAAGAGTTTATGAAGGTTTATGGGGAAATCTTTTCTTAAAAGAACCTAGAAGCTCGATTTTTTTTATCCCTGTCATCGTGTTCTTGCTGATTTTACTCCAGGTGCTCTGGTCTCGGTAAGATCATTGAGTACCCGCCCTTTGGCTTTGCAATGCTATTAAATTCTTATGTTTATATGTTTGTGTGCTTTTGCATGCAAGATTGTTGAGCTGATGGGTGGGTTGGAGTTATTTCACCAAGACAATTTGTACTTGTTTTGTGATACGAGAACCTGTTGGGGCAAGTGTGAGGTTGGTGCACCCTAGAACCTGGTTTAAACCCCCAGTGGCTATTTGTTTTGCCACTGACCGTTCTAAGGCGGTATCCCCAAAGGTTCTCTTCTTCTTTAATTGTTTGTGGCGTCCTATTAGAATTGACGTACTTATATAAAACATGCGCGCTCTCTCTTCCTCTCATCTTTTTCGCTGCGTGGGGAGGCTGTGTTTTTTTGAGTGTGGTGATTCCTGATATGCATATATTGCTTTTTTTGCATTTAATCAAATGCAGATGATAGTCTTGTGCCTGACATTCGAACCTGAGTGATATTTGACCCGGCATATTTGAAATGTATACATTGATCAATGATCTCAAATCTATCACTTAAACTGAAAAACTTGTATTAATATTAATGGCTGACGAAGTGTCAAGAGCAGTGGCAGGAATTATAGATGTATCTGTGCGAGCTGTTGGGACAGAAGGTTTGTAAGATCTTTTCCTTTTATTTATTATGTTATTTTAATTAAATGATAATTGATATTTGTATATGATAATATACTTAAGGACTTTGAAAACGCACCCTTGGGATAAGTGTATATAAACATAGAAGACGCCTTTTATATCAAACATATTATATAGCTGTGTAAAGTACAACTCATTGCCGTCATTTTGATACCAAAATATTTAAAATTGGTTCATTGATAATAAAAATATCGCGTGTTCAAGACAGTAACCCTGAAATCAAAAGTAACACTTTAGCCAATACAAGCGTTCGTTTTCAATGATATGCCTTTAATTGTAATGCAAGCTCTATAGGCGTGAAGTGTTACTTTTGATTTTAGGGTTACTGTCTTTAACTCGCAATATCTTTTGTATAAATAGACCAATCTTAAATATTTTACTATCAAACTGACGGCAATGAATTGTACTTTACAAAGGTATGTGAAACATTTCATTTCAAAGGCCTTTTCCAAGTTAAAATACACTTATCCCAAGGGTGCGTTTTCAAAGTCCTTAAGTATATAATATTTTAAATGTTCTTTGTAGACCAAAATCTTATGTTTGAAGGTCTAGAGGTACTAAAGTACTGTAAACAACAATTAACAGATGCCAACATTTTTACTGTTGTTCTTTGTATTTTTATATAGTTTCAGTATAAAATTATGATAACATTTGCATTATGACATTAAATAATGAGTTTATTCAACAGTATAATCAATTACATAAAGAAATATTACTTGGTTTTACTTGGCACCTACCCTAGTGCGAAATTTAAACCGGCGCGAAATATATTGATGCAACACTAGAGGTCATGTTTCTGATGTTTATTCTAAATGGGGAAAATTAATAATAGACATTTTCAAATACAGCTTTCGATGTGTTTCAGGTTTAGAAGAAGGATTTTTCAGTTCAATCCTGAACTTAAATAGTCAATCTTTGTTATAAAAATTCAAATGAAAGAAGTAAAAATCGTACATTTTTTAAGACAGTTATCTCGTTTCTAGTTACAGTGTCAGAAGTTTCGTTTGCATGATGAATAATTACTAGTTTATCTCAAAAACTATATAGGCCCTATGGTATCGCTTATAACCGATACGGAACTAGAGACCGATCTAAATGATATTTTAGCAATTCAGAATGGAGTATTGTGAAATATAACAGTCAAAAAGTCGATTTTATGCGGGTTATTCACGAAAAAACGTGGATTTCTAAAATGCCTCCTGCCCATGCGTTCATTTGGAAAATTGCTGAAAACTTCTACCCATGCGTTCATTTTGAAAATTTTATAACTTGTGGTCAAAGTCCTCCTAAAACGACTTTAAAATAGTGGAGGCTTATGACACATGAAGACAAGTGTTAAACGAATCTTTAGAACGAAACAAATGCTCAGAACTTTGTTGAATTATCAAATTATTGGCTTTTAAAGAGTGATTTTTCCATTTTTTGCGATTTTCTAGTGCAGTTGTGGAGAATGTTCTCAGAAGATACCGAAAGTTTGGCGGATGTGAGATGACCATTGTTTAGAGTATTTATAGAAGATCAGCATAGGCCATATCTTTATCTGTAATATGAACTTTCAAAGAAATGCGAGACGATTTACTCACCACAGTACCCAATTCCCTCCTGAAAAAGCGGTCTATCCATGCGTTCTCCTCCTGGGACCTATACTGAACGATTGGACTCGGTGAGATTATTGCATTTTTTTTGCAAGCAGATTTGAATTTTCCACATTTTACCCCACCTTATTCTGAGCTTGGGGTAATTTTGTTGCAGAAGAATTAAGAAAAAATGATAAAATTTTGCAACTAATGGTTGATCATTTTTGTATTTCAAATACGAAGTAAAATTATTTGACCTTTGCACATATATGTAAATGAAGTTAAAGCAATTTTACAAGTAGCCAATGTTCACTGAATCGAACATTATGAGTTGAGACGATCTAACTAATGATTCCATTAAAAATTATCGACAGCTGTCAAATGACTATTGATTTTCAAAGGTTACTGAAATTCCGCGAGATGTAAACACCAATTGGGTTTCCGGTGGTTCAAACCCAGGTGATAACAATATACTTACTAGTTTATCCACTGTGGGGAATCACATGATCAAAATAATCTCTAAGCTATAGGGAAAATTTGAATTTTTTGAAGTTTTATTTTCTGAATTTCACAAATATAATAAATACGTGTACTATCATATGCCCACAGACTACAAGTTTTATACTACAATTTCTAACAATTGATCCGATTTGAAGTTTACTAGATTACCTCTTTAATTCTGAGTTTCGAATTGCTTGGGTGTTCTGAATATGGAGAAAGGCGTCGTGAGCGAAACACATGCAGTATTATGATACTTGCCAGTGGGCATATGATAGGCTACATAATAAAACATTAATACCAAACACAAACAAAATCTACTTTATATTTCATAGATTGACTTTTGTTTAGAGGTTATTTGGTCATGTGATTCCCCATAGTGTATCACTTTCGCCTTTCAAAGCATATGTATATATAACAAGAAATATCTTTAAAAAAGATAAACGGCGTTGATGGAAAAGATTTATATATACATGTCCATGTATATAAGAAAGAAGGAAATACAGAGAGGCGAAGCAGACACAGTTTTGTTATTTTATTTTACTTGTTATAGCTGTTGACGAACCCTCCCTGCCTTCTTAGTATGACCTAGAGTTTAAGCGACCGAATCATGACAACTCATAAATTCATTTAAAGTGTCTTTCAAAAAAAATGTTGAAGCTGATGCAACAATTTCATGCAGTGATAACAAGTCGATTAAAGAAGCAATGTCTTACATTAAGTCTTGTCTACATTTATTCAGTTTCAATAAAATACCTCTTGTAGAGTTAGAACTGAAGATGAATAAATGTCCTTGAAATTTAATAAAAATAAATACAAACAGCCTGTTAAAAAAGCGAAATCTACCAACTTGTACGTAATTAACTTTAAAAAAATGTCCCTCCTGAGTTTTGAACCCGGGGCCTCCGCTTCAGAGGCGAGAGTGTTAGCCACTACACTACAACGAACAGTATCAAAGGAACTAGAAAGAAACCAGTAAGAATTAGAAATATCTACACTTCTCTTTCGTTTTACACTGTGTGTTGTATGCAAGTGTTTACCTGACACCCAAGAATATTCCATATAAAAATGTATTTAAACCATCAATATTGACTTAACTGGTTATTTAAATCGTAAATATGTTTGTCTCCAATACAACACCAATCGAAATAATCTATTTGATTTTTCCGCTGCATAATAATAAAAATCCCACTAGATACCTCTCCACCCTGCTAGATGCCTCTATGGTGTAAATAGCTACCAATCGAAATAGTTTATTTCATTTTCCCTCTGCATAATAAGAGAATACGAGTATTATTTACAATATTTCATTGGTCGAAAAACTAGGTCAAAAGTGAGCTTAGACAGCTAACGCCGAAAAATCGATAGTGGTAGAACTCAACACCTAAGTTGCTCTTAACAGATACCTCTCGTTTCTTTTCATATTCACTTAATACTTATTCTTCCTTTCCAAATTGTTTTTCCATGTAACGTATGTTCTGAGCTTGGCCACATACGAGACTCCCTGCTTTCATATTACGTGATATACGGCTGATACATCTGTCGTGGTAACACGTTTGATTAAGAAAAAGTCTATATTCAAAACATATAAATTATATCGTTATTGAATTAATGTTACAATATACGACATGTAGACCAATAAATAATAAGACACCTTTCAAATGACAAGCCGCTAAGAAATTATTCTTCATAACTTCTATACGAGTATAGTTTTTAATGAGAAGAGACATTATAGGAAAAATGTATTATTAGTAACTATCCTATTTAATTATAATTTAATGTCATTCAAGTACGCAAAGGAATTTGAAACGCAAGATATTTTTTCTAATTATTAGTTTCAAAAGGTAACAATTATATTCTTGTCAGAACCATATATATACAACTTATTGAACTTACTAAAGATATCAGATGGCATGATGCAGGCATAATAAGTGGAGTTATTTTTTTAGTCTAATTGACATGTTGAACTTATTAGTTTCACCTGACAAACTGCAAAAAAACGTCTACACTGTCGGTTTAGTTAACATAACATAATAATAATGTTTTAATTGAGTTAAAAATGATTAGTTCAGACCACAGAATATTAACTTTAAGATCCACGATAATATTTGAATAAATAAGAGTGTATTACACGCTTGTATTACATCATTTTAATAAGAATAAATAGTGTGACACACCTATCATGTAAATAAGCCATATAAAATAAGTAAACATATCAATAAGGATGCCTTTATCACGTATGTGTTAAAAGTATACGAGGCAATACAGCTCACAATATGACCGTGATATGTTTTTCGTTTACTGGTATTATAAACAACATAATGCCACTTCGACTGAAACCAACGGTCTAATATACCAAGTGATCCTATCATATTAAACCGTTACTTCATAGACTCACGTTGATTGCGTGGGCGAACAGTTTAGATCCAGATCAGCCGGCACAGCCGTACCGTCTGATCAGGATCTAAACTGTTCGCTTTTTGATTCATTAGAAAAAGTGAAATATGCATATC
Source organism: Corbicula japonica (assembly GCA_038501625.1). Taxonomy (NCBI): domain Eukaryota; kingdom Metazoa; phylum Mollusca; class Bivalvia; order Venerida; family Cyrenidae; genus Corbicula; species Corbicula japonica. The sequence goes on along the minus strand of JAZAYU010000017.1, from coordinate 8,151,182 downwards.
AGGAATGGCCACATCCAGCAGACACAGCCTCCCCACACAGTCAAAAAGTAGAGAGGAAAGAGAGCATGGTATTAAAATAATCAGTTTCAAACTGGACGCCACAAACAATTAACGAAAGTGAGAACCCGTGGGGTTACCGCCTTGAAACGGTCAGTGGCAATACTGTGGCAATTTGTCACTGGGGGGTTTAAACCAGGTTCTAGGGTGCACAAACCTCACACTTGCCCCAACAGGTTCTCAATTCACAAAACAAGTACAAGCTGTCTTGGTGAAATAACTCGAACCCACCCATAGTCTCAACAATGAGGTTATTTCTGACCAAATTGCGACCAGTGCAGATCCTGATCTGACGGCACGGATGTGCCGGATGATCGGGATCTACACTGGTCGCAAATGCGTTAAAAGTTGTATATATTGAGGAAAGGGTGAATTAAGTAAGGAAATCAAATATAGAAGAACGGTTCGTAAGTGTGAATGGCGTCTAAATAGCATGGGACATTAACACATTTATTGGCATTAATTGTTTAATTGTTATCGCCATGTAGACAGCATTGAAGAAAACAAATAGATATAAAAATACAAAAAAAACAACTTCACAAAAAATACTTCAAAATGTATAGTAACAGTTTTTGCCTTTCAATGATATGCATGGCATAAGGTGAAAGAATTGTTCAAAGAATGTGAAAGATATTTAAGGAACTGTAAGTTTTTATTATATTTATAATGGTTTCGTGGTCTTATTCATCTTTAGTAATGTTTCTTTCACCAAAAGCAATCAAATTAACAAAACATGATTTGGATGAAATCTAATACTATTCTATCTGAAGTCTTGAAACAATTTGTTGTTGTTTTTTTTTTAAATTAATTTAAAACTGTTTTTATATGTATGAAATTGACAATGTGCAATTTATTGACTTCAATATAATACACCACACATGCTTAATTAATTGTTATATCTGGGTTTGGCATACTACGTATAGCTAACAGACATTTGTAATAAAACAAGAGGCATTACATAATTGAAGACAAATACGACAATGGAAGCTAACGTTATTTCTGGGCATAAGATAAAAAAAAAACCGAGATAGGAGCTAGTCGCCATTTCAGCCAATCAGATGCTTGGTATTTGAGACTGGATTCCATTCTCAGTTTTATAACATTGCGACCTGGTGAAGACTTCATGCAGAGGACCTATGTCGAATTATTTCCTACAAATGATTGTTTAATATGGATCCAAGGCATACCATGCAAACTGAGAAAAACTGAGTGAAATATGAAAAGGAATGCTGCTTCACGCCTACTTGCTTTTAAAAGTGGGGTTTTATACATCATTACAAAGGTCGTTTAAAGTCGCTAAAACACTGTTGTAGTAGTAGTAGTAGTAGTAGTAGTAGTAGTAGTAGTAGTAGTAGTAGTAGTAGTAGTAGTAGTGGTAGTGGTAGTGGTAGTGGTAGTGGTACTAGTAGTAGTAGTAGTAGTAGTAGTAGTAGTAGTAGTAGTAGTAGTAGTAGTAGTAGTTAGTAGTAGTCGTAGTGGTGGTGATGGTGGTGGTGGCGGCGGCGGCTGCGGCTGCGGCGGTGGCAGTGGCAGCAGCAGCAGCAGCAGCAGGAGGAGGAGGAGGAGCAGGAGCAGTAGCAGCAGCAGCAGCAGCAGCTGCTGCTGCTGTTGTTGTTGTTGTTTTCAAACATCGTTACACCGTTCCTATTAAATCGCTAAAACACTGTTGTTGTTTTTAAACATCATTACATAGGTCCTCTGAAATCGCTAAAACGCCGTCGTTTTTTTTCAACACCATTACACAAATCCTAATGAAATCGCTAAAATACTGTTGTTCTTTGAAACATCATTACGCAGTTCCTATGCAGTCGCATAAACACAATTGTTTTCAAACACCATTGCACAAATTCTCTTTAATCGCTAAAATACTGTTGCTGTTGTTGTTTGTTTAAATCACTGTGTTTGTCCTCTGAAATCGATAAAATGCTGTTGTTATTTAACATCACCACTCCATGCCTCTGAAACCGTTACACACCGTTACAACGCTGTTTTTCCAACAGCAATGTACACTTTTAAAACATCATTGTAAATGCTGCAAATTTATAAAGTTTCTTAAGACGATTTTTTTTGTATGACTGTTACCTACATCACTACACTTTCCCTTTGAAATCGTTAAAATACTGCTGGATTGTTAAAACATCATTACACTGGTCCTTTAAAATTGCTAAAACTCTGTTGTTGTTTTAGCATTTTCATACAGTTCCTTTAAACTCGCTTAAGCTCTGTTGTTCTTTTTAAACATCATCACACAGTTCCTTTAAACTCGCTAAAGCTCTGTTGGTTTTTAAAACATCTTTACACAACACCTTTATATCCATTAAATCGATGTTGGTTTTTAAAAATCATTACACGGGTCCTTTTAAATCGATAAAGCTTTTTTGAAACATCGTTACTCTACAGATTGGTCAAATCATCCCATAGAAGTCACATATAAATATAAAATACTCAAGACAATAATTCATCTGTACGACTCATTTACCAAACAGGCCTTACTTGTAATTGAAAATAACAAGTCAATATATGAATAAAATAAGGCTGTGTTGACTTCTAGGAAGCAAAACATGCCATACAAATTCTTGTAAAAAACAGTCGGACCTCGGCAAAATAGCAAAGTGATGTTGAGGCAAATGATATATAGGCAGTAACCTCTCCGGCTCTCTCGTTCGTTAAATAAAGATTAAGATTAAATTTTAATTTTAAAAAGTCTCACCTGAAAACTCACTGCTGCGACAACGTTCCTCCACTCCTCAATAACGACTGGTGAACATTACACTATTATATAGATACTAGTGATACGCTGTTATTCAATATGAGTTATCGTGGTGCCAGCATTGACGCTTATATGATGCCTGATCTATATTTTCGTGCCTATAAAATTTAATTGCTCTCTTCAGTTATCATTTTTTCACAGTTTTGACAAGCCTCTATTTTATTATTTCATCTTCAAGTTAGTTAACATTTATGTAACACATATAAATAAGCGTACGTCACAGAAACCATGCAACTTAATATTTATGTAACATAATATAAATAAGCTTACTTAACCAGAAACGCGGCAATCTTTTGATGACGTGCAAAACATGCACCGCAGTCGAAACACCTTGCTAATTGACGTCAATTACAAGTGCAAACTGGTCGCCATTTCAGCCAATCAGATGCTTGAGATTTGAGACTGGTTTCCATTCTAAGTTTTATAATCTTGGAACCAGATTTCTCACAACAAACTCGAAGCTTAAACCTTTAGAATGTATCGGACGTTTCATTGCCAACTTCGTATATCAAACAAATGTTAAACAAATCAAATGGATTTGATTTTTATTCAAATAAACCCATTTTTCGAGTACTTGAGTGGTATATTTAGTATTCGATACTCGGGCGATCGACCGGGTACTCGGTTTCTCGAGTACTCATTGCTATCCCTTAATTTTACACTAACATAAAATGTAATTCTATATTGTACATATCTTTTAATATTTTTTTTTCATTTACACGCAATTATATTATTTCTATAAAAATGTCTTCAAAGTATAGACGACTTAGGTAAATTATGTCGTCTATATTGCAATATTTTTCATATATAAAATTTCTCGATAGATAATCTTCCTATAATTAAATAACAGCGATTTTCAGCTTTGATCTCCTAACTTCAGCTAATAACTTGTTAGGTTGCAACAACCATTAGAACGTTGTGATGCAGATTCCCCTTCCGGCTTTCAGAATTAGCTTTTTAAAAATATAATTACTATGCCCATAAACAATCTGATTAACTTGAATGAATATTACTTAAAAAATTCCGGGAGCAGACAGTGTTTTATTCTAGAGTGACTGAAGTCTGTAATCGGCTCATTCTGTTTCAGGTATGTAGTATATGCAAGTAGACTTGTCGTGTTTCTTCGTCGTTTTTCGACATTAAAATGATTTTAAAACACAACAAACACAACACTTGATTTCCACCTTATAACATTTAGTCTCTCTGTCAGTTTGGCATCAAAATACAACAGTCCCGTGATAGTAAGTAGATGATAACGGAACTTTGAAAGCCTTCGAACTGGACACTCATCAAAATATTGCAGGTTCAGTTTGAATGAGCCCGTTTGTGAGCAGTAATCGAAGTTCACACTGCTGTTCACTTCACGCCGTCCAGACCCATGTTGAGCGCAACTTATTATTTATATAAATATAAACATCGAGCTAAAAAGGCCTTCAAATCGATATATAATTGATAAAAGCGCCTATTAAATGTACGGGGTGACGTATTACGGCCACCACACGGCACAAACAGAACGCTACTGTGATAATCAAAATAAACATAATATGTAAAAACGGTAAACTTTTTAAGATAGGTAGCATTATAATTTTGCCGCCCACATGCAGCAATCCTCCAAGTAAGTTCTAGGTAAACAAGTGACGTTTTGGTAAATATGGATATATACACAGACTGAAAATGTTTATGTTATAATTGTCTTATGTAATAAAGTGTTTTGGTAATCAGATATCAGGAAAATATATGATCTTAATCCATGACGAAAGTATCACTTAATAAGAACCGTCGAACGAACTCATGCAGACATGAATGAAATTACATTCGTGTGTGGAAACCTTTACCAAATGTTAGTGCATATTAAGTATAAATCATTCTGTTTTAAAATAATTAGTAATGACGAAAAAAGAATAAATTGCGTACACCTCTCTTTTGATTAATCCTCAAAAATCGAGATTTACTTAGCACTATATAGCACTGAGACTTATTCCATGTAAAATTATTATTTACTGCAACATGTTTAAATTTAAAAATTATTCTTGAAAAAGTTTATAAATAACGTAATTTATTATTTTGATGTGTAACTTTAAACTCATAAATACACAAATGGGGGGTCGGATACAAGATTTCTGAGAATGAAAAGCGGTCCGTTTGGGGCAGTTTTATGGTAGTAACTTAACAATTTCTAACTTTCTGGTCTGAAGGTTATAAAGCTCAGCATGGAAACCAGCCAATCAGATGCTTGAGATTTGAGACTGGTTTCCATGCTCAGTTTTATAACCTTGGGCACTGGCCTAAATCTCCATGATAATTAAACAATGCTGGCCAAAAAGGGGGTTCCTGAAACACCACTGAACCACCATTACGAGCATAATTTTAACTGTTAGAAGTGGAAACAAAAGAACAAAGGGTCTAGGAATTTTAGGCACCTTTTGTATTTCATAAGTTATATCTTTCGATTCAATAAGGCCTATGATGTAAATGATGATACATAAACATCCTTCCTAAATTATAATCAACAATATGAAAACTTCCTGAACGACAGTATACAAATCCCGTTTCTTGTGTGATTTCGATCAACGACACAAGTTGATACTTTATATCTAATCCTTCTTCGCGCACAATAACACAGTAAGTTTGATAATTTCTAAGCTTCTTTTCTTGTGATTCTGTGATGGGCAACATCGTGTTTTTCGGTGCACTTGTTTTGAGCATGGTGTGCGTTTGTTGTACCATTAAGGAGAAGACACTAGGTACCATCTTGATTAATCAAGGTAAAATCTTTTTATGGACATGCATCTTAATTAAGGGCTCTGCACAAGACTCGCTGTACTACAGTCAACTCTGTCTTAAAAGACCACTCAGGGTAAAATCCATAAGTGGCCATAAAAGGCAGGTGTTTTTTTATTCACATTTGACTTTGTTCTTAAAGTCAGTCACTGGCACAAATAAAATTTGGTCTTTATCCACAAGTGATCTTTATTTACAGGTGGTCTTTAATACACGTTTTACTTCCTTTCACTTATCGACCTTATGTTCGTATTCTTATATTAAATGGGTTATAAATCTCAGAACCTGATGTAAAAGTCGCTTTAAATAAGAAAGGCATAACAGAGTGAACTATGAATAAGGATTGGCAAAATGAAGTTAGATTATGTCTGGGATCAATGGGAATGTGGTATTTCAATAAAATCATGTACTGGTTGATTTATTTGACATTTGATCATTCCGGACAATCATAGCCACAAGTTAATATATAACAATATATACCAGGTTTTTAATTTTTCGAAAATCGTTTAAAAGACGAATGTTCTGCTTTTGCGAATAGTGTGAGATATAACAGTAAAGCCTTTTACACTTTGGGGTTCGTAAGTCTTCTAATAACTTAAGACGCCACAATGAGGCGAAACCATATTTAGTATTGCATGGCTATTGTTGAAATAAAACTATCGCAATATATCGCATATCGCGCGAACGGCAATACGCATCAGAATAATCGTTCGAAAACAGTAAAAAAAAAACAAGAGGCCCATGATGGCCAGTGGCGCTCTACTGGTAGTATCTGACTGACACACCATCACATTCAGGCAAAATGTATTATTTTCAATAATATTGATTGTAATTTCTGTCGAGATTGCAGATGATTATTGTTGTTGTCGTCCAAGGATCACACGTGGCAAGTTATTTTGAAATCCCTCCATTAAAAACAAAGTTGGGACACGGACAAGAAAATTAAAATGTTTTTCGCAAAAGCGACATTAATCCTGGACCTTTGAAGCTAGGTGTTTTTAAACACTTTGGTTGTTTTGGTGATGCATATGCCAAGAAATGTTGAAATCACAATGAAGTTATAGCTTGGAAAGGAATCAGATGAAAATTTTACTTTTTGTAGCGGTGACATTTACCTAGGATTTTGGAGGCTGTGTTTTATGCATGACACATCTTCCTATAATGTTGATCACATATGCCAAGTTGTTTCGAAATTTCTCCACTCATAGGGAAGTTATAGCCCGCACAATCAAATTCTTTTTTCAGTAACAATGACGTTTGTATATATTGTATCATGGGATTAATTTGAAGTTGTTTGAATTTATTTCCGCGCGCTAAGTCGGCGGTAGCTGATGCGCAAAGCTTGATCTCAGAAAAAAATAATGATAATTTAAACGTTTGTCCTTGTTGTTTCAGAGAAGAATATGAACTATGCCTCCGATGATGTATTCGACGTGCAGGACCGTGAGTATTAACGCAATTTTTAACACGATCAACAGGTTTATACATCAGTTTGAGTGTTGTATGAAGTTAAGAGGTCGCAAACATTGCAAATGGCGAAAACAGGCTAAAATTTCAAAAAATGACTTTTGGGGGAAATACTTATTGCCACCTAGATTTTAGTAAATAAATGTATTTAGCTATGGATGTAGTAAATGTTTGCAAGCTCAATTTAGTCTAATTAATGTTCTAATTACCAAGCACATACTAAAACAAAAGAAAAACCATTTGCATGAGAACTCTGAAATTCATTAACAATATACCAAAGCAACTCATACCTGAAATAAGTATATGCTGGTCTACAATGTTTAGTGCCAATCCTTCAAAATAATGTTAGGGTTTTCAAGAAATTCAAGGAAATCTTACTTTCTGGTTCAAAGTGAAAATAGAAAGTGAAAGTAGGTAAATAGAAGTTCAGGGAATTTTTAGATCTCGCTATTTTTCTTTACTGTTCTAACGTGTCTTACCATCTGCAAAATAAAGATACATTAATAACATACATTTGTGCAACGTTTCATTTAACGGCATTTTGATAATTTTCTTTTTATCGACGAACAAGATTGGGAGGAGTGTGGTAAGCCCTTAATCATGATTCAATCTTGGCTGTCATAAGGAGAGGACGTTATTCACCCGTATCATACAGAATTTAAGTTTCTGCTGGTAGCAAATAGATGCAGTAGCATGCAATTTCATTCCATCTATTTAACCGAGTCTGCAATTTTAATGACACACGTTTCGACGTTTCTGTGACTTTCAAAGTTCACTTTTCATTATCATCTGTTTTTATTAAGTGGTGTTTACACTGCATCAGAGGTTTTGCCGAATGATTAAGTCAGCACAATCGTTTATTAAGATACATGTATCATCGATGCTGCTTTCTCTGGAAATATATGCGAGTATATTTAAACTTTACTTTTTTCCCCAAACATCATAGTGTGATAGCGTTTATTTTATGGAGGTTTGCGTTTACTCTGTTTCAGTTACTTGCGCCTGTCACTTCCGACGTATGTGTCGGAGGAAAAGGGGTTGTTACATCACTGTACGTGCTCCGCCTGGCTATGCTTGCTACTACAAGTACGAGGGTTCCTGGAAGTGTAGTGGAACAGTAGTTAACTGTACAGATCCGGATAGTTTCTACTGCAAGCATCCAGATCGCTCTAAAGAATCGTGTCTTCAAAGTGGAGGCGACTGTAATGGTTATTGTAACAGTGAAAAACAATAGCAATTTTAATATTTTATTATTTCTTTAGTCGGCACCTCTGAAGGGCGCCGTCTTTATTTTATATATCTAAGAAATGATACCGGTAGTACATGACGGGATAAAGTCATAAACTGCAGAAAAATGTTGTAGATATTTGACACGTTGCAATACAAATTGGAAAAAGAAATAAAAAAAATTGTGACAAAAATTGATAATATAGTAGAAAGTTATAACGGCCTGAATATATTGATTGTGAATACCAACGTAATCCTGAATATTAATTATCTCCCTTGACTGTAACAGTCCGCCCCAAAACCAAGAATTATGTTAATTATTTTTAATTTTAATTAATATTGTTATTAAAAAATAGACTTTCCATCACAGATCAAATTCTTGTTAAATGTTGTGTATTTTGAAGTACCGGTGTCAGTTTCTATAGATATCGAATACTCGAAAACAAGACCAATCCCTATAAATAATTAGCCCTTTCCTCCATAGATACATCTTTATTGCATGGGCGAACAGTGTAGTTCCAGATCAGCCGGCACATCCGTGCCGTCTGATCAGGATCTGCACTGTTCGCTTTTCGATTTGTTAGGTTATTTCTGACCAAAATGCGACCAGTGCAGAACCTGATTAGACGGCACGGGTGTGCCGGTTGATCTGGATCTACATTGGTCGCACATGCGTAAAAATGCGTATATATGGAGGTAAGGGCATGAAAGCATCGCGGCGTTTCTTGCTACCATATTATGCGAACCTTTACCAAATGTTAGTGCATATTAAGTATATATCATTCTGTTTTAAAATAATTAGTAATGACGACAATAGAATAAATTGCGTACACCTCTCTTTTGATTAATCCTCAAAATCGAGATTTACTTAGCACAAGGGGTTATTCATGCTGAGACTGATTAATTATTCCATGTAAAATTATTATTTACTGCAACATGTTTAAATTTAAAAAATATTCTTGAAAAACGTTTATAAATAACGTAATTTATTATTTTAATGTGTAACTTTAAATTCATAGATACACAAATGGGGAGTCGGATACAAGATTTCTGAGAATGAAAAGCGGTCCGTTTGGGGCAGTTTTATGGTAGTAACTTAACAATTTCTAACTTTCTGGTCTGAAGGTTATAAAGCTGAGCATGGAAACCAGTCTCAAATCTCAAGGATCTGATTGGCTGAAATGGCGACCAGTCGCCATTTCAGCCAATCAGATGCTTAAGATTTGAGACTGGTTTCCAATCTCAGCTTTATAACCTTGGGCACTGGCCTAAATCTCCATGATAATTAAACAATGCTGGCCAAAAAGGGGGTTCCTGAAACACCACTGAACCACCATTACGAGCATAATTTTAACTGTTAGAAGTGGAAACAAAAGAACAAAGGGTCTATTAATTTTAGGCACCTTTTGTATTTCATAAGTTATATCTTTCGATTCAATAAGGCCTATGATGTAAATGATGATACTTAAACATCCTTCCTAAATTATAATCAACAATATAAAATCTTCCTGAACGACAGTATACAAATCCTGTTTCTTGTGTGATTTCGATCAACGACACAAGTTGATACTTTATATGTAATCCTTCTTCGCGCACAATAACATAGTAAGTTTGATAATTTCTAAGCTTCTTTTCTTGTGATTCTGTGATGGGCAACATCGTGTTTTTCGGTGCACTTGTTTTGAGCATGGTGTGCGTTTGTTGTACCATTAAGGAGAAGACACTAGGTACCATCTTGATTAATCAAGGTAAAATCTTTTTTTGGACATGCATCTTAATTAAGGGCTCTGCACAAGACTCGCTGTACTACAGTCAACTCTGTCTTAAAAGACCACTCAGGGTAAAATCCATAAGTGGCCATAAAAGGCAGGTGTTTTTTTATTCACATTTGACTTTGTTCTTAAAGTCAGTCACTGGCACAAATAAAATTTGGTCTTTATCCACAAGTGATCTTTATTTACAGGTGGTCTTTAATACACGTTTTACTTCTTTTCACTTATCGACCTTATGTTCGTATTCTCATATTAAATGGGTTATAAATCTCAGAACCTGTGCCCAAGGTTATAAAGCTGAGCATGGAAACCAGTCTCAAATCTCATGCATCTGATTGGCTAAAATGGCGACCAGTCGCCATTTCAGCCAATCAGATGCTTGAGATTTGAGACTGGTTTCCAATCTCAGCTTTATAACCTTCAGGCCTGATGTAAAAGTCGCTTTAAATAAGAAGGGCATAACAGAGTGAACTATGAATAAGGATTGGCAAAATGAAGTTAGATTATGTCTGGGATCAATGGGAATGTGGTATTTCAATAAAATCATGTACTGGTTGATTTATTTGACATTTGATCATTCCGGACAATCATAGCCACAGGTTAATATATAACAATATATACCAGGTTTTTAATTTTTCGAAAATCGTTTAAAAGGTGAATGTTCTGCTTTTGCGAATAGTGTGAGATATAACAGTAAAGCCTTTTACACTTATGGTTTCGTAAGTCTTCTAATAACTAAAGACGCCACAATGAGGCGAAACCATATTTAGTATTGCATGGCTATTGTTGAAATAAAACTATCGCAATATATCGCATATCGCGCGAACGGCAATACGCATCAGAATAATCGTTCGAAAACGGTACAAACAAGAGGCCCATGATGGCCAGTGGCGCTCTACTGGTAGTATCTGACTGGCACACCATCACATTAAGGCAAAATGTATTATTTTCAATATTATTGATTGTAATTTCTGTCGAGATTGCAGATAATTATTGTTGTTGTCGTCCAAGGATCACATGTAGCAAGTTATTTTGAAATCCCTCCATTAAAAACAAAGTTGGGGCGCGGACAAGAAAATTAAAATGTTTTTCGCAAAAGCGACATTAATCCATGACCTTTGAAGCTAGGTGTTTTTAAACACTTTGGTTGTTTTGGTGATGCATGTGCCAAGAAATGTTGAAATCACAATGAAGTTATAGCTTGGAAAGGAATCAGATGAAATTTTTACTTTTTGTAGCGGTGACATTTACCTAGGATTTTGGAGGCTGTGTTTTATGCATGACACATTTTCCTATAATGTTGATCACATATCAGTGGCGTATCCAGAAGAGGTTCGGGGGGTTCGCACGAACCACCCTAATTTCCCGGATTATTTGTTGTCCCGGGTGGTTCGAAGTTTGTGGGTGCCAATCACTATCGTTTACAGAAAGAAATCGAAAACCAGTTGGAATCTTAATTGTTTAATTTGGCGACAAAAAGGCAGCCTCCGTGGTGGTCTGCCTGTCAAAACTTGGTCTTCGTGCATCTTGTGCGCTCTCAATTTAAACCTGTGTATTGCCAATAAACAACTTCGCACCCTTGTACTCTTGCCACTGTTTGTAGCCAATCTGCTTTTAATCTAAAGAGGAAATTGTTAATCAATGGAAAACTTAGTGTTTCCTGCGTCACCCAATCGCTCGTCATGGGCATTTGATAAATCAAAGAAAAGTGACCTTTTGCATTCGACGCTACAGTCTGTGCTATAGAATTTTACATGATTTCACATTCATTCAGATGCTATATTCGCAATATAAGAAATACATAAAGTTTGAATATATAAAATATACATGCATGTTTGAGTTTTGGTCTCGGACAATGAATAACTTAATTAAAAGACTTCTTATACACTAATTCAACATTTTAGCAAGTTTCAAGTTTATGAAAACACTATATTTGAATAATTCTGACATATTTTGACCTGACTATCATGGAAGCTGAGCGGATTCATCGCCGAATGTTCGGAAACTGTCGAGCTGTTCAAAATACATTAAAACTTAAGTTACCGTCTTATTTCTTTACTTCAATAATGATTTTTAACGTTAAACTACGGAAGCCCATTAGGGCCGTTTTGAGTTAGAAGTTAGAAGGCAACTATTCGAACATAGATGTTAGATCTTAGAACTTAGGTCTTAGAACTTAGAAATTAGACGTGAAAACGCCATATTGAATGGAAGACAGACAAGAAGATGGATGTGAGATAAACTTCTTATTTTAATTCTTTTAATTTTATTTTTTAATTCTTATTTCACAGTAGCGTTGTTTGTGCCGTGTGGCGGCCGTAAAAAGTCTCCCCGTACATTCATCAGTGTTGTTATCAGTCGTTGAGCACGATACTTATGTACTATGTTAATAGTATTTCTAAAATTGCCTTTGTTTAAATGTTTCGGCCAGTTTATAGATGGATGGTATCAATATCCCAGCCAATATAGATTTTGATATTGTTCAATCACCCCAAGGATATACTTCCTGCTTTTTGGAACTAGTTACAATTTTGCCTTTGACGTTATCTGTGATATGCAGGATTTATATTCTCAGATCCCCTGCCAAAATTCTATTTTGTTTAGTTCCGGATCAAAATTGTACTGTTTATTGGTGTGAATATTGAGTTGCGCTCAACCCGGGGCCAGGCGGCGTGGGCAGTAAGATGCATTTCCATTACTGCCCATGAACAGGCTCAATCAAACCGAGCCTGCAATATTTTCGTATTTGTCGTGTTCGATGGCTTTCAAAGTTCCCTTTTCGTTTATTTTCAAGAATTGGTGAGATATGGCTAGTAAGTTAAAAATCAGGTGATTATATCGGTACAACTTCAAGGGCTGAGTCAAAACAATCATTTTCAATAGGCATAGGTTGACAAAGCTATCTATAACTGACTGGGACGAAATTCAAAAGTGTTTTTTTTTTATAGCCAGTTCAAACTAGTTTAGCCAAATACGGCTAAAAAAAGATCTTCAAGATGACAATTTGAAGAGCAACTTGAGGTTCAACCTAATTACTTCGTTTCTTCAGAGAAAGGGGAAAGCAAGACGAAAGTAAAGGCAGATATAAACTTTATGTCATAATCTAGCAGAGGTTTCTGCAGAAAACGAAAGAATGCAAATGTATTATATTTGAGTATTTAGACACTCAGCTCATTTGCAAATAAATGAACTCGAAAAAAAGTCAGATTATTTAACATAGGGGTGTTGTATTTAGTGAGCATCGATAACCAATTCAATAAGGTGTAACTCATTGATTCGTATGACGTATGAAAAATCTATAGTATATGATCTATTTAGTTTCTAAAGTAACTCTATCAAGGATAAAAGTAACGGTCACATGAAGTCTACATCCGCATAAAGTCAATTTTCGTGCTAGGTTTATTTTTATCTCACCGGAATTTTGTGACCAGGTGATTTTTGCGATCAAACTTAGTCTAGCTGGCTAGCTGGCAGCTGTCTAGCCGTCTTTCAGTCTGTCTGTCTGTCTGTCTGTCTGTCTGTCTGTCGGTTCGTCCATTTGTCCATTTGTCTTTCTGACAAAATCCAAGGTCATAAGTTGAATTTGAATTTCAACAAAAGTTGTGGGAATTGTATATTGGTTAATGTTCTTTCAAGGTTATAAAAATAATTCATTTCTTAAAAAAAAGCTGTTTAATTTTTATTTAATTTGCTATGATTATTTCTCTTTTTAAAGTTGTTGCTATGGAAACCAAAGGATTTGCAATCAAGGGAATGTCAATGTCACCCAAGTAACCTAATAACCATTTATTTTCATTTGCAGCCATTTACTTTCATTTCAACCAATGACTTACCAAGCCAATAAGTTACTCCAGGTAGCCATTGATTTTTCTTATCAACAGGTGACACCCATAGCATCCATCAATTTTCCTCAGTGGCCATTGACTTCAATGCAACAATTGATTTTCCTAAGCCACCATTAATTCCATACCAACAAAGTATTCTTAGCGACCAGTGACTTTCAAAGCTACAGCTGACTTTAGGAACCAGGGAAAAGGTGAGGTGAGCAGTTCAATGTAGTTATCAAAATGACTGTAAGCAAATTACCATTGAAAGTGTGACATAGGTAATTGGAAATGATCGTTTTATCAATTTATCCCAACTAAGTAAAACATGTTTTCTGCTTTGTAGGAACCTGATGAGAAGGAGGAAAAAAAAAGAACTGATGATGAAACAAAATAATCTATAGAACGACAGTTTCAGTCTGAGAAACAAAGCTGTATTACTCGGGCTGATTAAATGGCATAAAGTGACAAACATACATACTCAATCCAACCTAAAAAAAGGATTTTATTCATCAAATGGAACATGCATTAAAGTTGTTTTATAACACCCCTTAATTGAATAGCAATTCATACAATGATTTTCTTTCTTTTTTATTTTTGACAACTACTTGGCCTAATGCAATGCCATTTACGCGAAAGAATGTTTTCATTACACTTGATTTAGAGGCTCTTTTAGAAGATCTAACTTCACTGGTAGCAGTTGGAATAGGTGGCTGCTTTAGATGATCCAACTTCATCAGTAGCAGTGGTTATGTTATTCGATGCTGTTTTACCAAAAATTAAAAAAAACAACATAGCTTGAATATTTCTTGTTTTTGACCATTAAAGTTTAACGACTCTTGACTACTTAAGAAATTTCCTTAACTTGGATTATTTGGCCATGACCTACAGATGACAGTGATCTTAAATAATATATAATTTATTTCTTGAAACTAAAATTGAGTATTTCTTGAACTGTTTGGCTCATATTCACAAATTTACATTTTTATTGATTTTTCCCATAACTTAAACATTTCTTGACCTTTTTTATTCCTGTTTATACAAAGGAATCCCTGAGATAACCACTTCTTTGAATATTTGACCTGAAGATAACATTGAACTTTGCTATAAATAGTATTTAATTTTACAAAGCATTAATTATTTCTTGAGTGTGGCACGGCGGTATGCCATCGACAAGTTCTTGTCGAGGTTTTGGTATTATTATCAGTGATAAATGAGATAAGTATATTGTTGCATTTTTTGTAGATAACTGTTACTTGAATAAAGTTTTATGTTTAAGAATGGAGTTATTTTTCCTTCTTTAAGTTTCATATTTGAAAAGCATAACCGATTTTTTTGAAAATTTCTGTCTAAGTTCTAATGTCTAAGTTCTAATATCTACGTTCTAATGTCTAAGAACTAAGTTCTAATGTCTAAGTTCTAATGTCCAAGTTTTAATGTCTAAGTTCTAAGAACTAAGTTTTAATATCTAAGTTCTAAGAACTCAGTTCTAAGAACTAAGTTCTAATGTCTAAGTTCTTAGAACTAAGTTCTAATGTCTAAGTTCTTAGAACTAAGTTCTAATGTCTAAGTTCTAAGAACTAAGTTCTAATGTCTAAGCTCTAACAATTTTATTCTAAGAACTTAGTTATAACATAGTTTTATAGCTTTTTTGCATGTATGGTAAAGATTCATTTAGTTATGCGATCCATTATATATGTACAGATGACCCCAATTTGGAGCCAAGAGCAGGTCACACCATCAAACATTTTTGCAGAGTTATGTCCCTTTGTCACCTATGGAAATTGTAGCAAATGGTATTTCAATACTATATAAGACAAAACATTTTCTTAAAATATACTTATATGATAACCACAAGCGGTTTCCGAAAATTTACGTACTAAGTTTTCTGACAATAAGCACAATTAGCACAACAAAGATATTATTTTCGACTATGACTTAACAGGTTGAATGGTAAGTAATCACACGAATTATGTAGTGCTGCAAGTTATTTGATACGATTTACGAAACCCCTGTTTCGTTGTAAGTCACTGTAAAATCAATCATCTCAATCATCATCTCAGTCATCGGTAAAATTTCAATGTACGTCGGCTGTCAAAGGCCTTCTGTTATCCAACGACAACACTCGATCCTCTGTTTCGTTAATAAGGCCGTTTACTAATAGGTGATCCATAAAGTTTCTAGGATATCTGTATGTCCTCTTGATCAACATGATGACCATAGTTATGTCCACCATCAAGTACACATTATACATTATATCATGTCTTTCGCAAGTAATTTCAAAATTCTTTTGGGCTCGAATATTGTGAGCGTTCCACTGCTGAGCTATCATGTCGAGTTCTGCTTGGATCAATGCATGAAACAATATCTGAGGCATTTTGATGTGTATAAGACTTGTTGCATCCAAAACGTTTACGTCAAGTAGATCCTTGCAAAATGAAATCCACCAGTGAAATCCTATGTCTACTAAGTAATCCCAACAGGTGTGCTTTGTGTTCACTAGTTCCTTTGAGATCGATTTTATCGATTTCTCATTACAGACACTACAAGTCGGTAGTCAGTCTCTAACTTTTGCCACATCGAACAATAACCTACACACTCCTTTAGATTTCTACAACTCAGGTGTATGTGTTTTGCGTCTGGCAAGATTGTAGGCTTTCAGTATACGCTGAAGTTGACGCAAGCTTAGTTTACTATCACGCACAATATATAATAACAAAATAATATCATTCTATGATAAGCTAGATCTACTCTAACATTTATTGGTACATATACTATCAAGATCAAAATTACACTATCGATTGGATAGAATTCTGTGAAAATATCACCAATGAATCATAACTCACCCCTTGCTGTCGATTTTTATGTCTACCTGCCGCTGTTGATATTCTTGAAAAAATGGCGTCCCCCGCTTTTAAGAGATTTCTACATTCTAAGTTCTAAGACCTAAGTTTTAAGATCTAACATCTAAGTTAGAATTGTTGCCTTCTAACTTCTATCTCAAAATGGCCCTAATGGGCTTCCGTATTAAACACATAAAAACTGCGAATATTACCAACATTATATAATTTCGGACTGTAAAAAAATAGGACGTTTTCTTTCTCCATAAACAGTTTACTCTTGATTCGGCAAATTAACGTTAATAATTTTTTTATGCAAATTGATTCAAAAGATAATGATTTTGAATATTTTGTCCAGTTGGAAACCAAGTATCTCACAGCTAATTTCACTCTCTAAACTTCTCCCACCACAAACAGTTATTTGGTTACAGACTTTGGCTCCAGTGCAACTAAAATGGCTCCAACATTTTCCAACTGTCGAAAATATTGGTCACAAACTGGGAACCCTGAACTACAAGCATTTCGAGCAGTGAAAGTTTCTCTAATTAACACCTTGTTGAAACACATCTTCTCAAGTGTCAATTAATGAGGTAGAGAAAGAGTAGTCGAAAACCTGCTATAAAGTCACCACAAAATACATCAGAATGCAGGATTTGGCATATAAATTTTCGAATTTTTCCAGGGAGCATCCCCCGGACCCCATATATTAGTTAGGCCACTTACAATTTTTTTGTATGAATATGTTCCTATTGTGTGGTTCAACGTAGTAGTGTTTTAGCTCAGTTACAAATTAATGCTGTAAACAAAATTATGAGTTGAACCACCCTTGCCGAAATCCTGGATCCGCCCCTGCATATGCGAAGTTGTTTCGAAATTTCTCCACTCATAAAGAAGTTATAGCCCGCACAATCAAATTCTTTTTTTCAGTAACAATGACGTTTGTATATATTGTGTCATGGGATTAATTTGAAGTTGTTTGAATTTATTTCCGCGCGCTAAGTCGGCGGTAGCTTTTGCGCAAAGCTTGATCTCGTAAAAAAATAATGATAATATCAACTTTTGTCCTTATTGTTTCAGAAAAGAATATGAACTATGCCTCCGATGATGTATTCGACGTGCAGGACCGTGAGTATTAAAGCAACTTTTAACACGATCAACAGGGTTTATACATCAGTTTGAGTGTTGTATGAAGTTAAGGGCTTGCTACACTCCTCCCAATCCTGTTCACCGATTAAAAGAAAATTATCAAAATCTCAATAATGGCAAAATGCCGTTCAATGAAACTTGGCACAAATGAATGTTACTTGATTTTGCATACAGTAAGACACTTTAGAATAGTAAAGAAAACAAGCTAGACCTTAAAATTCCTTAAAATTCTATTTACATAAATTCACAATAACTAAGCGATACAAAACATAATTTAAAATTCCCACGTGAGTGCAATGTTACTGACAAGAAAATGGTGTGTACTTTGTAAAAACTTACAACTACTAAGAGAAATCAGTGATTGTCATCCGTTTACGCGACCAGGAAGCGACCAGAAAATTGAAGGTCAAACACACTTTTACTAATATCTCGTAAAGTTTACATATGTAAGTCACGAGGACACAATAAATTGTTGTCAGTATTATATTACTCATGTGGACATTTAAAATAATGTTTTGTGTTGTTTAGTTTTTGTGAATTCAGGGAATTTTTAGATCTCGCTATTTTTCTTTACTGTTCTAACGTGTCTTACCATCTGCAAAATAAAGATACATTAATAACATACATTTGTGCAACGTTTCATTTAACGGCATTTTGCCGTTATTGAGATTTTGATAATTTTCTTTTTATCGACGAACAGGATTGGGAGGAGTGTGGTAAGCCCTTAATCATGATTCAGTCTTGGCTGTCATAAGGAGAGGACGTTTTTCACCCGTATCATACAGAATTTAAGTTTCTGCTGGTAGCAAATAGATGCAGTAGCATGCATTTTCATTCCATCTATTTAACCGAGTCTGCAATTTTAATGACACACGTTTCGACGTTTCTGTGACTTTCAAAGTTCACTTTTCATTTTCATCTGTTTTTATTAAGTGGTGTTTACACTGCATCAGAGGTTTTGCCGAATGATTAAGTCAGCACAATCGTTTATTAAGATGCATGTATCATCGATGCTGCTTTCTCTGGAAATATATGCGAGTTTATTTAAACTTTACTTTTTCCCAAACATCATAGTGTGATAGCGTTTATTTTATGGAGGTTTGCGTTTACTCTGTTTCAGTTACTTGCGCCTGTCACTTCCGACGTAAGTGTCGGAGGAAAAGGGGTTGTTACATCACTGTACGTGCTCCGCCTGGCTATGCTTGCTACTGCAAGTACGAGGGTTCCTGGAAGTGTAGTGGAACAGTAGTTAACTGTACAGATCCGGATAGTTTCTACTGCAAGCATCCAGATCGCTCTAAAGAATCGTGTCTTCAAAGTGGAGGCGACTGTAATGGTTATTGTAACAGTGAAAAACAATAGCAATTTTAATATTTTATTATTTCTTTAGTCGGAACCTCTGAAGGGCGCCGTCTTTATTTTATATATCTAAGAAATGATACCGGTAGTACATGACGGGATAAAGTCATAAACTGCAGAAAAATGTTGTAGATATTTGACACGTTGCAATACGAATTGGAAAAAGAAATAAAAAAATTGTGACAAAAATTGATAATATAGTAGAAAGTTATAACGGCCTGAATATATTGATTGTGAATACCAACGTAATCCTGAATATTAATTATCTCCCTTGACTGTAACAGTCCTGCCCCAAAACCAAGAATTATGTTAATTATTTTTAATTTTAATTAATATTGTTATTAAAAATAGACTTTCCATCACAGATCAAATTCTTGTTAAATGTTGTGTATTTTGAAGTACCGGTGTCAGTTTCTATAGATATCGAATACTCGACAACAAGACCAATCCCTATAAATAATTAGCCCTTTCCTCCATAGATACACCTTTATTGCATGGGCGAACAGTGTAGTTCCAGATCAGCCGGCACATCCGTGCCGTCTGATCAGGATCTGCACTGTTCGCTTTTTGATTTGTTAGGTTATTTCTGACCAAAATGGGACCAGTGCAGATCCTGATCAGACGGCACGGGTGTGCCGGTTGATCTGGATCTACATTGGTCGCACATGCATAAAAATGCGTATATATGGAGGTAAGGGCATGAAAGCATCGCGGCGTTTCTTGCTACCATATTATGCGATATTTCCCTCTGAAGCGCTTCTAATTGCCTATCTTGCCGTAATACACTTATACTGAAGAAGTTTCATGTTCAAGTTTTCAAAAAGTTGCGATTCAAAGAAAGTGTTGTTGTTGTCTTGTATTGCATTGATTACAATTAAATCAGCTCATAAATAATACATAAAAAGTCTCCCTGTACATATAGTCAGTACTGTAATCTGTAAAATAATCCGTTACCGATGTCGTGCAGTGATGATTACGTATATCAGGGCTATCCGATCAACCTTTTTGGGATGTTGTCCCGGTTAGCTCAATTGGTTGTGTCGCCGGATTCCAGGGCAAGGCGCTGTCGCCGTGCCGGTGCGGGTTTGCTCCCAGGTAGAGGCAATATCATTTATAAATAAAACAAAAATACTATGGTACAAATCACCACCTTTAAATCTGTTGCTACTTAGAACATGTGGACTGATTTAACTCACAAAACTATTGCGATGTTAATTACGTTCCATCAAAAATGAATAAGAAATAATAAAATTCAAGATAGTAATAAAAGTTTCTATATACATGATATATGAGATAAACATAATGCAACTTTATCAGAAAGGGATGGTAAATGCCCTTTTAAAGATCAGAAGATTACTCTGTACAGACAAAACATGGGCAATTTCAGGGTAAAAATATTGTTAAGAGGAATTTGCTAGGGATAAAATATACTAAATTAGTATCTGAAAATTGTTGTAGATCAGATACACGTAGTGCTCTGAACTGAGCATTAAAATAGCAAAAGGAAATTTTAAAACAAATTAAATAATCTATTTCTAAAGATTAAAAAATTGATTTTAAAAAGGAAGTTCAATTTGAAAACTTGTATTATTTACAAAATTTAATTGGATGAAAAACTAAGTCAAAAGCCTGCATAGATATCTTACATTGACCCTATGCTAACCTTCTAAAAATAAGGATAAGTACTGTGGATATCTTTTTAAGCTTTGCAACTTTGAATAGTTTTTGTTGACAATAAAAGCTTTTATAGTTGATAAGCAACCATAAGGATGAACAATAACACACACACACAAAAAAACAGCAAAAAAAATTTCAACATCTTTAAGTTTGGCCTCTGTGACTGCATGTTCTTTTAAAGATAACAAAACAAAATATCAACACTGGGATGGGACTGTCCTTTTGTAGATTGAACAGCTCGAGTTCCTTCATTGACTTCTTTGCTGCCAAGCATTACATGCAAGTATAGATTTCATCTGATGTATAATCAGGGTTGTTTTCATATTAAGAAAATGTGTTAAAAAGACCCTCAAAGAATTTCCCATGATGTTCACGTCTGTGACAAGCAGATAAATCTGAGAGCAACTGTTGGTACTCCTTACTACGAGCCTGGCCAGCAAGTACAGGCTTAATTTACCAGCAGTGATTTGGCTGAGGCTTCAATGGGGAATTTGGTCAGAAGTTAGAAATTATCATGTAACTATTAGGGGGTGTCAATGGCCGAGTGCTTAAGGTTTCCAACTGAGAATCACTTGACTTTCACCGCTGTTCACCAGTGTCAAGATCTTTCATGTGAGGAAGCTTGCCAGCTAGCTTGCGGAACGTGGGTGGTTCTACCCAGGTGCCCGCTCGGGACTGAAAATTGTCCTCCAACATGTAAAGCTGGTATTCCAAATGGGCCTAAGAAGCACTAAGCTTAGCATCTGCTGATGTTCTGGTCTCTAATCTACATGATGCATGATAATAGAAAATTGCCCCCAATGAACACCTTTTCAGGAAATCCTGCATCTGAAAGTGGTCAGGGAACATATAAACAGACAAAGCCTTACACTTTTCCAGAGGTGTCTCACTGGGGTGTAGCAGGTGTCTCACTGGGGTGTAGCCATCTATATCAAATTCAAGCTACATTGATCCAAGAATTTAATGGCTGTGGCTCATATCAAGCAGTCGAATAGTTAACCCTTTCCTCCATAGATACACCTTTATTGCATGGACGAACATCTGTGCCGTCTGATCAGGATCTGCACTCTTCGCTTTTTGATTCGTTAGGTTATTTCTGACCAAAATGCGACCAGTGTAGAAGCCAGATCCTGATCAGACGGTACGGATTAGCTGGCTGATCTGGATCTACACTGGTCGCACATGTGTAAAAATGCATATATATGTAGGAAAGGGTTAATACAGATCCCAGTCTCCAAATGGACCAATCAAAAGCTAGTTTTTAGACTGGTCTAAACACTATACTACAATGTAAACACATCTACACTGTTTACTTCTTGGCCTGAAATAACCTAATGAATCTCAAAGGAACAGAGATCCTGATCAGATAGCATAGACTGATCTGGATCTACACAGTTCACACATATGATAAAATCATAAAAGGTGTATTTATGGAAGAAACGTTTAAAACTCAAATATTTCTCAAACTCTCAACAGAATGTGTACATGTAATTCATTATTTTCCTTAATATAAGCTACATGTACATTTGTAAAAGACACAAAAACAAATAATATTTTGAAATGAAATCTTTAATTTAAATAATATAATAATAGTATTTTAAAAAGTCCTTTGGTCAAAAGAATATTATAATACAAGTAGGGTAATATATTATAACGTTATCCAAACTAAATTAACCATTTCCTCCATAGACTCTCCTTTATTGCATGGGCGAACAGTTTAGATCCAGATCAGCTGGCACATCCGTGCTGTCTGATTAGGATCTAAACTGTTTGCTTCAAGAATTAGGTTATTTCTGACCAAAATGCGACCAGTGCAGATCCTGATCAGATGACATGGATGTGCCGGCTGATCTGGATCTACACTGGTCGCACATGTGTTAAAATGCGTATATATGGAGGAAAGGGTTAATATTAAAATTATTATCACAGTCAAGATTTTAACCCCTTGCTCCATGCATACAGGTTTAATTGCGTGCACAATCAATGTTGATCCAGATCAGCTGGCACATCTATGCCATCTGTTCTGGATCTACAGTCAGAAGTAACCTAATAAATCTAAAAACAAACAGTGTTTATCCTAATCATGCAGCACAGATATGCTGGCTGATCTGGATCTACACTTTTCTCTGTTGTAATTTAAGTTGTCTCCATGGAGTAAAGGGTTCATGTGGAAAAAGATATCAGTGCAAGTCTTAATGAAATAAAAATGCTAAAAATAGCTCAAGACATTCCCATCTATAAATGCATTTTTACTGATCAAGTTGCAGAAAAACAGATATTGAAAATTGCACTATAAGTATAACAAAAAGATGTGAAGCACTTAAAGGACGGACATTTGTAAACTATTAAACATATATCAAGAAGAAAACAAAATATTTGGAAGCATGTCTCTCAAAAAACAACTACATGTATTTGGGCAAAACAAGTCTATTTGAAAACATTTTTTTCACAAAGCAAATATTTGGGAACATGTTATTCTCAAAAGAAAAATTCAACAAATATTTGGAAACATGTCTTATCATAAAACAAATATTTGGGAATGTGTCTTTCACAAACCAAATATTTGGGAACATGTCTATCACAAATCAAATATCTATTAACATCTCTATAACAAAACAAATATTTGGAAAAATGTCTATCACAAAAACAAATAATTGGGAACATTTCTTTAAAAAAAATAAATAATTGGGAAAATATGTATCACAGAAACAAAACTTTGGGTACATGTCTTTCACAAAACAAATATTTGGCAACATGTCAATCACACAACAAATAATTTGGAACATATCTATCACAAAGTAGCCAGGCCTGTGGTTCCATGTATCACAGAGACAATAAAAATTCTTTGCGTAATAAAAATCTGATGAAAAACTGCTTCATCTCAATAAAAGGCTTGTTTTATTCATGAACCTGCTAAGTTAATGTAATGGAACTGTTATTTTTAATTGCCTCATTCCATTTCAAACTTAGACATCGGGATGTTTTAGCAGAAATATAAAATAGTGGATGGTGTAGATCATAATCAGAATATGCAGATATTGGTTTACACTGGCTGCAAATGTAAGCTGAATTATATTTTGTTTCCAGCAGCTAATGGATTAAAACAAACAGCCTTCATATGTATATAAAATTGTATCAAAAATAGAATTTGTAAACATAAATAATCAAATACTGATAAAAACATTAAAACATAATCAACAAAACGTAACATTATATAAATTTAACATAAATAACAGAAATATAATTTATTGGCAACAAAGATATTGTGCTTTAACCCTTTCCTAGATATATACACATTTTTACGCATGTGCAATCAGTGTAGATCCAGATCAGCCGACACATCAGTGCAGTCTGATCAGGATCTGCACTGGTCACATTTTGGTCAGAAATAACTTAATGAATCAAAAAGCGAACAGTTTAGATCCTGATCAGACGATGCCGATCTGCCGGCAGATCTGGATCTAAACTGTTTGCCCTAGCAATAAAGGTGTATCTATACAGGAATGGGTTAAATATAGTGCTGATAAACTTTGGCTATTTCAAGACTAAGTTACAACAACACGTACATGACATTAATAACTTAACAACCACACCCATCATTTTTTAATGAAACATGTCAATAAAAAACCAATCAGTTCTTTGCTTTTGATTGATTTCATAGATTACTTTTTATTTTAATCTTCATAATAAAATGCCTGATATTGAGTGGAAATAAATTATGTCCCAAGTTGTAGAAAAACAAAGTAAAATAAAATGGGTAAATACATGTACTTGTAACAACAGCAATGGAAGACAGAATATTACATATAATTTGCTCTTTTGTTCTTAAATAAACGTACAATGTACATAAAACCCAGAAAATATGAAGCCTAATAAAGTATCATTCACATGTGTTGAGAAAAGATCGCGTGATCCGGCCAGAGTGCAATATGCACAAGGGCTGTAATGAGGCTATGCCGATTTTCCGCCTAAGTGCATATTTCATGAGGGGCAGATCAGGCGATCTTTACCCATCATAAGTGAATGATACTTTTTCTTGCATACCGTATATATTTTGCGCATTTTGGGGTATTTTCCAGTAAATTTTTCTTTGCATTACTTTTTTATAGTAGCAGAGTGATATACGCGACATTCCATTGTTCATTCATAACTGCGTAAGACATCGTGATGTCATATAAGGCGCGTGACTCATTCTACATGGGGGGGGGTGTAGGATCAAAATTTCCTACACGGGTGAAAACACCGGATGACCTGATCTGGTATGCAAGAATATTAACTCTGGCTTCAAAGGAATTTTCACTATCTAACATTATTAAGATGCATGGTCCCATAAAACCACTGACTGAACTCCAGAAAAGACATAATACATTTTGCAGGTGGCTGCTAAGGCAGGTTTCACTGTATTATATTACTGTATCAAACAATTGTTTTTATTCTAAAGATGTGTTTCAAGCCTCAAAGACAATCCAACATAGGGTTCATACTTAGTTCTGTATTGGCATAGACAAAAATCTATAGTGTATTCAGTGAGGCATTTTTGTAAGATTTCGACCTTGCATAAATTCAACACTGGGCAGTTCATAAGACAGATAATTTGTTGAAATACTTATCGAATTGGCACAACCATGTAACTCTCTAGAAAGTCATGTGTTTAACATCATTTCCTCAGCAGATCTGCACCCCATGGTTAATCCAGTAATGTTCAGTTGTTTTGTTAATTGTCAAGTTGGCAAAGACATGCCATCCCTCTGTTAATCCAGTAATTTTCAGTTGTTTTGTTAATTGTCAAGTTGGCAAAGACATGCCACCCCGCGGTTAATCCAGTGATTTTCAGGTTGTTTTGTTGGCAAATCAATGTTCATTACCCAGTTAGTGGAATGCCCAGTCGTGGAGAGCGTTCCACGTCTAGCACTTGTCTTATAAACTAAAACAGTAAAGAAACAGGGATTGTTTTTGCATTTAAAGCCATTGCAATTTTAAAGAATTAACACACCTTTATATTTCATTTTCTACTAAACAGTAAAATCTGTACTGCTTTATCTATTTAATCCACTGAAATACATAAGAAATGTTGTCTGCTAAACTTTTTAATGTTATTTAAAGAATGACATCAACTTCCTATTGATAAATTTTCACACGACCTGGCTGATTGTTATTTAACTCTTTACTCCATAGACACACCTTCATTGCATGGGTGAAGTGTAGATCCAGATCAGCCAGCACATCTGTGCCGTCTGATCAGGATCTGCAATGTTCGCTTTTTGATTATTTAGGTTATTTCTGACCATTACCCTTTACTCCATATATATGCCTTTTATCACATTGGCAACCAGTTTAGGTCCAGATTAGGCCACACATTCATTCTGTCTGGTCTGGATCAAAATTATTCTTTTCTTGGTCAGAAATACCCTAATGAATGAAAGAGAAATGTGTAGATCCTGATTTGACAGCACAGACATTCAGGCTGATCTGGATCTACACTGTTTTCACACATGAGAAAACCCGTAAATATTGAGTAAAGGGTTAAGGGTGTTACAGATCAGCAAACTACTCTGGGCCTTCATTTGTGGATATTTGCTGTGCTTAAGGTTCCGCAAACATTGCAAATGGCGAAAAGTGGCTAAATTTTCAAAATTGAATTTTGGGGGAAATACTTATTGCCACCTAGATTTTAGTAACGAAATGTATTTAGCTAAGGATGTAGTTAATGATTGCATGCTCAATTTAGTCTAATTCATGTTCTAATTAACAGGCACAAACTAAAACAAAAGAAAAACCGTTTGCATGAGAACTCTGAAATTCATGGACAATATACCAAAGCAACTCATACCTGAAATAAGTATATGCAGGTCTACAATGTTTAGTGCCAATTTGTCAAAATAATGTGAGGGTTTTCAAAAAATTCAAGGAAAACTTACTTCCGGGTTTCTACTTTCAGTTTCGGTTTGAAGTCAAAATGTACTTCTTAAAATTTCTGACCATTATTTTAACAGATGACCACAAAGTATTGTAAATAAGTGTTTACGTGATACCTATATAATTTTTCTAGACGTTTTAAAGAGCCATTACAGACTTCTTGTGCAAACGGTATTTCGTTTTTGTGTGTGTCTGTTCTATGTAAATAAAGCATTTTTTTCAAACAACTTGAGCATCCAAACTTTAATACAGCCATGTGACACTATATTTCTTCACTTTTATTGGTCTGCCAGTGGGAATTAATGTCGAGTTTTGAAAAGGTACATCAAAATGTTAGAATTCAAACCGAAAGTAGAAACCCGGAAGTAAGTTTTCCTTGAATTTCTTGAAAACCCTAACATTATTTTGACAAATTGGCACTAAACATTGTAGACCAGCATATACTTATTTCAGGTATGAGTTGCTTTGGTATATTGTCCATGGATTTCAGAGTTCTCATGCAAACGGTTTTTCGTTTGTTTTAGTATGTGCCTGTTAATTAGAACATGAATTAGACTAAATTCAGCATGCAAACATTAACTACATCCTTAGCTAAATACATTTCGTTACTAAAATCTAGGTGGCAATAAGTATTTTTCCCCAAAATTCAATTTTGAAAATTTAGCTACTCTTCGCCATTTGCAATGTTTGCGGAACCTTAACGTATGAGGCATGTCACGCGAAAAAGTGTCTTTAGTTACATTTTTTTGACTTTTTAGTTTTTACTGTAATTGGTCAAAAATATCTATCCGTATCTCATAACTAAACTTACAGATTAGTGATTTACTGCAATATACACAATAAGCAATGCCATCTGCTCAAATTTATGATGTTAATTAACCTTTTCCTCCACATATATGCATTTTTACGAATGTGCTACCTGTGTAGATCCAGATCAGCCAGCACATGCGTGCTGTCTGATCAGCATCTGCACTGGTCGCATTTTGGTCAGAAATAACCTAACAAATCAAAAAGAGAACAGTGCAGATCCTGCACGGATGTGCCGGCTGATTTGGATCTAAACTGTTCGCCCGCGGAATAAAGCTGTATCTATGGAAGAAAGGGTTAAAAAAATAACTTCTATTTCCCTGAAGACACCTTTCCCAGTGACATGCCCCACATACAAGAGTTCATATTTTCAGATGAAAATTCAAAGTATGGATAACTGTACACTTGTTAATTTGATGTCTGTTAAATAATCGGAACAGCTTAATGTACATTATATAATATGCTGTGATTATACTTACTTGGACATTTGTAGACTGCTTTATGCTCAAATTCTTCAGACTTTCCAGGCTTCAGCCATATCTAATTACTTGTTAAGAAATCTGATGTATTTTACATAGCTCAAGAGGTTGTGGCTACTGTGGTTTAATTATATTTTCTGCTAGTTCAAATATTGCCTGTTTCAAAGCTGAGTTGATGCACAAATTAAATTTAATTTTAATTACACATATTTCTTCTTATATTTAAAAAAATTTACTTCGTAATGATATTCAAGTTAGCACGAAAAGCTTAGTGGACGGATTTGAATTCATATGTAAATCATTTGCCAAGGATCATAAAACTAAAACTGGAGACTAGACTCCGGTCTCAAGCACCTGGGCTGAAGGTTATAAAACTGAGATTGTAAACCAGTCTCAAATCTCAAGCATCTGATTGGCTGAAATGGCGTCTAGTCACCATTTCAGCCAATCAGATGCTTGAGATTAGAGACTGGTTTCCATGCTCAGTTTTATAACCTTGGGCACTGATCTAGTCTCCATTTCAGCCAATCAGATGTCTGAGATATGAACACTGGTCCCCAATTTTGGGCCCTTGTCTGCATCAGTCCCCGACAGTATACAGATATGATACCTGTAGCTAGCTTTGATACTGATAATCATGTTGCTCCATCTGTTGGCAACTGGCTTTAAAAAAATAGCCCAAAACTGGTTTCATTGAAAAAATAATGAAGAATATTTAATTTTCTATTTCCTGTTGCATTTTGAAGTTTGTAGGTCAAGGATACCACCGGGACTGTTTCGTACAATATCTTTGGGTGAGATTCCTCAATGCACTTCTTTACTCGGTCCCATCTTGCCCCCTCCATGTACAATCCTCGGATGTAGGCACCATTACTCTACAATATTCATTAATGTAAACATTATAAAAACACATAGTTAACCCCTTCCTCCATAGATACACCTTTATTGCGTGGGCGAACAGTGTAGATCCAGATCAGCTATCACATCCGTGACGTCTGATCAGGATCTGCACTGTTCGCTTTTTGATTCCTTAGGTAATTTCTGACCAAAATGCGACCAGTGCAGATCCTGATCAGACGGCACATCAGTGGATCTACACTGGTCGCACATGCGTTAAAATGCTTATTTATGGAGGTAAGGGTCAAACAAAAAATAAGTCACACTCTGCATAATGGCACAAATATGAATGAGAAATACATTCATTCGTAACTATAAATCATTAGTTCCAAAATAAAAAGAATAAAATGATATATCATGGTATGAAAGACGAAGTATCTCATAATTATGTTCAATTGGGAGTAGAAAATTTTTTTTCCTTAGACTGGATTTGCCTCCAGGATCTGATACGTCTCACGTCAGGGTCGGAAGCAAGATTTCCAGCAAGGATGTTTGTCTGGGGCAGTCTTAAGGTAGTTACATGATACATGTAATTTCCAACTCTCTGGTCAAAATCCTCATGAAAATAAAATATTGCTGCCCAAAATAGGGGGTTGAGCAACTCCACCCAACCCAGCAAGATCTGCCCCTGCATGTAAAAGCTGCATATTCCTGGGTATTACTTATTATTTGAATATAACTTACAGGTTTCTGTGGCATGGTTGTATCGTGATTCATCACTTCAAACTCAAAGCCCAGATGGTCGATGGGGATCTGGTAACGTCTGGCATAGTTCTGTAACACACCCGTCAGGAACGACTGAGTGAAGTAAAATCCTGATATCCACTTCACCACTGGAGAACCTGCAATATCATTCAAAAATATGTTACTGAAATTCCTTAACCTTGTACATATGTGCTATCTGATCAGGATCTACATGTACACTGCTTTTAGATTCATTAGTGCCCAAGGTTACAAAACTGAGCATGGAAACCAGTCTCAAATCTCAAGCATCTGATTGGCTGAAATGGCGACCAGTCACCATTTCAGCCAATCAGATGCTTGAGATTTGAGACTGGTTTCCAATCTCAGCTTTATAACCTCCAACCTAGATTATTTATGACCAAGAAGCAAACAGTGAAGGTCCTGATCAGATGATACTGTTAGCCCATCGATAGCAGCCATAGCCCATGGAGTAAAAGGGTTAAAAGAAGTAGAAAACAGAACACAAGTTTATTGCAAAAAATTGGTTTAGAGTTACGTTTGAAGAGTTAAATATCAAACATGTTAAATGTTATAAATACATGTACGT
Organism: Corbicula japonica; assembly: GCA_038501625.1. NCBI lineage: Eukaryota > Metazoa > Mollusca > Bivalvia > Venerida > Cyrenidae > Corbicula > Corbicula japonica. Next base: position 8,120,872 of record JAZAYU010000017.1, on the reverse strand, counting down.
ACTGAATCTACAATTACACACTTACCAGCATAAACCCATTCTTTGAAGAACTGAAGCCTGGCCAGTAAATCAGTGATGTAACTACCCAGGGGTTTTAGTGAAGGGTAAGATTTTGCTGCCCACATTGCTGGTACCTGCAGAAATATATATTATATAGTCATCTTTAAATTACTTCCTAATTTTCCCATTAACTTGAAATAACTCAAATCTCTGGTTTATAAATATTGCAGTTGTCTCATTATTTCTTGGAAGTAGAAGTTGCTTTAGTGAAAAACGAAGGGAGATACTCGGCTGTTGGAGCCTGGGGATAATGGACACAACCCCTGTGCCCCCCACTTTAGTCCCCCTCCTCCCCCCACAAAAAAAAAACAACAAGTGACAGGAAATTGTCACAAAACCAGGTTTTCATTTTCCAGACTGATGGACGAGCACGAATGTGTTTTTAAAGTCAGTAGATATACATTATGTGAAAAAGAAACAAAGTTTTATAATAACAGAGTAATCTCCCTTTTATAAATAAGGAGACACAAAGTTGCTAACGAACGGATGGACGGACCACCAGGAGCATAACATTATACATTGACATGAGGGCAAATTAGCCCTAAATCGCTCACCTGATTCTAAAATACATGAAATGAAAGGTAGAACAGAACATATTGAAAAACAGTACAGTACAGCACCAATATTCCAAGTTTGGAGTCAATAAGCCAAAGCAAACTCAAGTTATTAAGCTGAAACTCAATTTCTATTTTTAGCAACAGTGACCTTGACCTTGATCAGTGATCACAGACACCTGGGTAGCAACCCCAAGCTGCCTCTTGACATAAGCTTTCCTTACACCAAGTGTGGAGTCAATAGGCCAAGCAAACTCAATTTATTAAGTGGAAAATGAATTTCTATTTTTAGCAACAGTGACACTGACCTTGATCACAGACATGAGGGTAGCAATACCTAGATGCCTCTTGATATAAGCTAACCATACACCAAGTTTGGAGACAACAGGCCAAAGCAAACTGATGTAAGCTAACCATACACCAAGTTTGGAGACAACAGGCCAAAGCAAACTGATGTAAGCTAACCATACACCAAGTTTGGAGTCAATTGGCCAAAGCAAACTGATGTAAGCTAACCATACACCAAGTTTGGAGTCAATAGACCAAAGCAAACTTGAGTTATTAAGCAGAAACTAAATTTCTATTTTAAGCAACACTGACCTTGACCTTCATCACAGACACCTGGGTATCAAACCCAAGCTGCCTTTTGATATCAGCTACCCATACACCAAGTTTGGAATCAATAGGCAAAAGCAAACTCTAGTAATTGAGCAGATACTGAATTTATATTTTTAACCACAGTGATCTTGACCCTGTGGTCAAACCCCAACAATATGCGCCAGGGCATTTCATGACAATACTTCTGTGAAAGTTTGGTTGAAATCCATTGAGCAATGTAGGAGGAGTTGAGTCCACAAGAAATCGCACAAGAAATCGTTTACGCCCATCCCCCCCCCTCCCCTGCCAACATACCCCAATCTAATAACCAGGATTTTGGGGCAATCCTCTGCTACAAACTTTTGCTGAGACAACTGCTATTGCTGTGTAAATGAATGATAATAAGGATTATGCTGCTGTTAAGGTTCTGCTATATTTGTATTATAAACACTAGATAAGGAATTCCAATAAAAACTAGTTGTTCCCATACTTAAAATTTGTGTTAATTTTGATCTTTTTTTCACAAAAATATATGTCTCAAAAATGAGGGCAATGCTACCTTTCCCACCATCATGCTGTCAAACATGTCCTCTAGCTCAGCAGACATGAGTACAAGCCCCTTGATGGCCTTGCGGATATCCTGCAGGCTGGTGCGCACCACCTGGATCAGCCGGTTGAACCGGATCAGCTCCTGCACCAATACTGTGTTCATTGACTCTTCGTATCGCACTGGATATTTCATCTAAAAGAAAACAACAAGAGATGTTTGTAAAACATGTATGCCTCCAAAACGCCAACTGATTAGTGATCTGCAGTTATTTACTGAAGGTCACTGTAACCTTACCTTTGACCTACTGACCTCAAAATCAATAGGATTCATCAAGAATAGGTGATGAAAAACCTTCCTACCAAATCTGAGGACTGTATGCCAAATCCATGTCCAGTTATTGATCAGACAAGGTTGGTTCCACATGGATCAACTGACCAACCAACATTGTACAAAGCTTCTTCTAAGGGGGCATAATTAAATATTATTTTCTTTTTTTTTAATTTAGTTTAAATATAATAAATTCTAAAAAATGTTGTTTTGCTTTTGGCTCTTTATTTGGAAGGTAAAGGAATGACAGTATTTAGTTAATCTTATAGGTTCCTAATAGTTTCTTAATAAACTATAAATATCTATCCACAATAAATTATAAATTTTTTCACTGGGTAGAGTTTTAATGATTTATTTTACGTAATTTTAGGTATTTACTACCCCAACAAAACCACTTTCAATCACAACTTTTTTTAAATCCACTGTAGTACAGTGGGACTTAGCTACCTACACGCCTGGTACCTACTGTGAAATAAATTTGCAAAGCTATAACAAGAGTGAGTGCAAACTGACACAAAATACGCCCGTCAAAATGCTGATCATCAAAGTTGCGTAACGATCCGATGAAAATTATTCGACTTGGAGAGCAGATACCGCTAATTCAGTTTTTGGACAATTCAAGGGCCATAATTCAGGAGTGCCTGGGGGGATTCGGCAGGTTATAGAACTTGGTCAAGATATTATGCCCACCAACATATTCACTAAGTTTGATAAAGACCAGATGAAAACTCTTTGACTTAGAGAGCGGAAACAGTAATTTTGGACAATTCAAGGGACATAATTCAGGAGTGCATGGGGGGATCTGGCTGGTTATATTATGCCCACCAACATATTCACCAAGTCTGATAAAGACCGGATGAAAACTCTTTGACTTAGAGAGCGTAAACCCTTATTTAGGACAATTAAAGGGCCATAATTCAGGAGTGCCTGGGGGGATTTGGCTGGTTATAGAACTTGGTCGAGATATTATGTCCACCAACATATTCACCAAGTTTGATAAAGACCGGATGCAAACTCTTTGACTTTGAGAGCGGAAACAGTAATTTTGGACAATTCAAGGGCCATAACTCAGGAGTGCCTGGGGGGATTTGGTGGTTATAGAACTTGGTCGAGATATTATGTCCACCAACATTCACCAAGTTTGATAAAGACCGGATGAAAACTCTTTGACTTACAGAGCGGAAACAGTAATTTTGGACAATTCAAGGGCCATAATTCAGGAGTGCCTGGGGGGATTTGGCTGGTTATAGAACTTGGTCAAGATATTATGCCCACCAACATATTCACCAAATTTGATAGAGACCGGATGAAAACTCTTTGACTTAGAGTGCGGAAACAGTAATTTTGGACAATTCAAGGGCCATAATTCAGGAGTGCCTGGGGGGATTCGGCAGGTTATAGAACTTGGTCAAGATATTATGCCCACCAACATATTCACTAAGTTTGATAAAGACCAGATGAAAACTCTTTGACTTAGAGAGCGGAAACAGTAAATTTGGACAATTCAAGGGTCATAATTCAGGAGTACTTGAGGGGATCTGGCTGGTTATATTATGCCCACCAACATATTCACCAAGTCTGATAAAGATCGGATGAAAACTCTTTGACTTAGAGAGCGTAAACCCTTATTTAGGACAATTCAAGGGCCATTATTCAGGAGTGCCTGGGGGGATTTGGCTGGTTATAGAACTTGGTTAAGATATTATGCCCACCAACATATTCACCAAATTTGATAGAGACTGGATGAAAACTCTTTGACTTAGAGTGCGGAAACAGTAATTTTGGACAATTCAATGGCCATAATTCAGGAGTGCCTGGGGGGATTTGGCTGGTTATAGAACTTGGTCAAGATATTATGCCCACCAACATATTCACCAAGTTTGATAAAGACCGGATAAAAACTCTGACTTAGAGGGCGGAAATAGTAATTTTGGACAATTCAAGGGCCATAATTCAGGAGTGCCTGGGGGGATTTGGCTGGTTATAGAACTTGGTCGAGATATTATGCCCACCAACATATTCACCAAGCTTGATAAAGATCGGATGAAAACTCTTTGACTTAGAGAGCGGAAACCATGTGGACGCCGCCCGCCCGCCGCAGGTGTTCCCATAATACGTCCCGTTTTTCAAATGGGCGTATAAAAAGGAAAATGTCAAGGTTTTTAGATAAGTACCTGAACTTCATCAAGGTTGAAGTCTGGTGGAATCTTGGTTAGGATGTCGCTGGCAAGTTCCTCGATCACTTCCTGTGACGACTTTCCTCCACCGCTTAACTGTAACCATAGCAACAATATGAATAAAGCAAATGGTTTTTAGAGACATAAATACAAGAACAATATGTATTTTCTGAAATTATTAGTTAGACTTTAAAAAAAATTATTTTCTCAAAATTGTTTTTAAATGCAATATAACAAATTCATAACGAAACCAATCAGATGAAGAAGTGAAATTGATATCATTTAAAAAATTACATTTTTGATATTATGGATAGGTCTGAACACTTAAATTAACTGCTTGTTTCTATTTAAATCAATAAGAAATAAAAGGTGTTTTGAATCCCAGTAAATATTGTACAATGTTTTTTTTATTAAGTAAAATGTCTTAAAATGTATTTAAATAGATTAAAATTCTGAAAGACACAATCTGTGCCAATTTAACTTTTATGCTAAAACAACCATCAACAAAACATTAAAACAAAATAAAGCTATAAAATATAAAACAATAATATTGGGATAACTCAGAATACTTTGTGACAATAGATGGTAAAAATTATCTGGTGTTATCTATTAACCCTCTACTCCATATTATGTATGATTTTTATGGCAAGGACGAACAGTGTAGATCCAGATCTGCCACAACATCCGTGCCATCTAATCTGGGTCTACACTGGTTGCAACTTGGTTAGAAATAACCTAATTAATCTAAAAGGGAACAGTGCAGATCCTGATCAGATGGCAAGAATGTGCCGGCTGATCTGGGTCTACATTGTTTGCTGACACAATAAAGGTGTATCTCTGGACTAAAGGGTTATGGTTGGATAAGCCAGGGTTAACACAAGGTTTGAACCGGTAAGATAACGGTGGATATAAGGGTGGGTTATAACAGGAAATCAAAGCAAGGTGGAACGATCAGAAAATGTAATCAGTGGCGGGAGATACAAAATAACAAAAGCATTCTGTAAATATAAACATCAGAAATCACAAAAAAGACAATAAAAAATGGTATCACATTTTCATCCTTTAAATATCTTGTTTTCCCATAAATTTCAAATACATTGCCTAATTTATATATTATCATAGCTGGTTGTAATTCTGTGTCTAAACAACACAATGAACGTCAGTAAATTGTTTTTGTTCATACAATACATGTATATCCATGCAAAACTATTGCAGACAAAAACAATCTAACTAAACAGTTTCTAGAATGACACATTTCTAACATGTGTGCAACCAGTGTAGATCCACAGAAGTCTATCTGATGAGGTCATCTACAGTGTTTGCTGTCTGATTCATTATGATATTTCTTATCAAGATGCCAGCTGAACTGGATCTACACTGGATGCACACATGTTAAAACCTGTATAAGAAGGGTTAAAACTCTTGCCTGTCATATCCAATTAATTTTCAATTTGACATAGTATAGGTTTGGATATATGTTGCAACAGAGAAGGTATACTAGATCATGCCTGGTAAGACTAGCACCAGAGATGCCAGGAAAGCTTCAACTTGTGCGCATTATCATTCCAGTGACGAGTACATTCGATTTAAAAAATAAATTTTGACAAAATACAGCATGCATTTTACAATGTACTTTTCTGAAAATCTCTCTAGTTTCACTAATTTTGGCAGCATTGTATATGCTCCAACTGTCGTTCTGCTTAGGCTGAAAACATAAGCTCAAATATAGCAGGGCAAAAATACAAGGCTTAACCCTTTCCTGTATAGATACACCTTTATTGCTAGGACGAACATTTTAGATCCAGATCTGTGCCATCTGATCAGGATCTAAACTGTTTGCTTTTTGATTCATTAGGATATTTCTGACCAAAATGCGACCAGTGCAGATCCTGATCTGACGGCACGGATGTGTCAGCTGATCTGGATCTACACTGGTCGCACATGCGTAAAAATGCGTATATATCAAGGAAAGGGTTAAATAAGTTACCAGAAACTACCTACACACTATGGGATCTTTGTTTCTATGACCAAGATTCTAAAACTGAGACTGTAAACCAGTCTCAAAACTGTAGCCAGCGATTGGTCAGTTTGGAGATCAGTCTCAAACTCAACCATCCCCTGATTATAGCTTGAGATTATAGACTGGTTTGCAATCTAGACTTAAAAAACATGGAACCAGGGCTTTTTCTGGGTGTTGGGGAGAATGGTGAAAAACTCTCTGTGCCCATGATCAAATAACTATAACTGGAGACCATTTCTGAAATTGAGACTGGTCTCCAATTTTAGTTTTATACATGTTTCTTGGGCCCTGTTGAAAATGGCAAATTAGGAAATCTGTCAAAAATACATTAAAGAAATAGATTTTTCATCAAACTATATAGTGGTAAAAAGGTATTAAATTTAAAATGCTAAATTATTTCAAAAGGCATCAAATTATGCTTTAAAATGCTCAACTATTTAAAAAGATATTTAACTATGCTTTAAATTGCACAAATATTTCAAAAGGTATTTAATTATGCTTTATAATGCATAAATATTTCTTGATCTGTTTTGATCTTTTAAATGATTAAATTTCTTGACACTTGTTAACAGTTCATAAAAGGAATTAGTAAATGAGACAGGGAAATATGCACCTACTTTGCATAGGAATTAGGGCAATCTATAGAAAAAGCCCTGTTTAATACAAATAATAGTCTCTAAGAAATCATATTAAAAAGTAGCTCAGTGTAAAAAGCCAAGTATAATTAAAAAAAAAATACAGAATTCTTTATGAATTTTAGATCAGTAAGGTGCAATGAACACTGAATAAAATGTATTTAGCTTCACTAAAATTTCGCAAAGAACCATGTTTTCTACAATCTCAATACTTGCATGAAGATTTTACTAATTTCTATCAATAGAAATTTATGTGTTTGATAAAAGTCTATGTTACTGATATATAAATTATATAATTAACATGCATAATTTGATACCAGTATTTTGAATATGTTACAACAAGACTTTCACATTTACAAGCTTTAACTCATTCCTTTATATATATGCTTTTTTACGCATGTGCGACCAGTGTAGATCCAGATCAGCCGGCACATCTGTGCCGTCTGATCAGGATCTGCACTGGTCGCATTTTGGTCAGAAATAACATAATGAATCAAAAAGCGAACAGTTTAGATCCTGATCAGACGGCAAAGATGTGATGGTTGATCTGGATCTAAACTGTTCGCCCTAGCAATAAAGGTGTATCTATACAGGAAAGGGTTAATCATTTTTTAATTACAAGTTAAGGTTTTAGAACTGTAATATTTCCGCCAAACATCGACTTATGCCGTTACTTATTCGTGTTTTCTGAACGCCGATTCGTATGTTTCCATTGATACTATTTTTCGTAAAAGGAGTCTACTCTTTAGGTGTTTCCCGTGATTATGACGTCATAAATAACTAAATCAAATAATTAAAAAATGCGGATATAAAATTGATGTAAAGTAAACAAATATTTTCATAAAAAATACTCAAAATAAGACCGTAGACGAACAACACTCAGCAATAAATACAGCTTATATGAAATTAACTACCGTTTGATCAATCCTCCGTGGCGCAGTGGTAACGCTCTGGATTCTTCATTTTGACGGACCAGGTTCAATCCTCGGGACAGGAGCTTTTATTTTCCTTTTTCTTCTTTTTTTAAATTATTGTGAGGTAATTTTTAGACAAAATAGTATAATCAATAGGTTTAAAATTCGGAAATAATTGTTATTATTCTTCATCTTCATTTAGTAGCCATGAAAACTGAAATATTTTAATGATATTATTACAAAATACTGATTTTTTTATAATACAGCAACAGAATCACAATATGAAACTAAAATGATTGTGGAATCTGTTCTTTCATTTTGGAAAATGTTGCTATTTTATTATTTCTATATTTGAACAGTAATTTATGCAGCTCGGAAAAATGTGCATTTTCGAAGCTGGGGTGCACTTAAAGAAATTCAATTTATAAAGCGTTAGAAATAAATTCTAAACATAATGCTCGTTTTTTCCTGTTCAGGTATGATGTTCTTTAACAATTAGCCTTAATTTTACAAAATTTTACAAGGTTTGAAAGAAATAGAGATGAATTTAGCTTCTGATATGTTTGATTTTACAGCCCATTTTTCGAAACAGAGGGTCCCCTTCTAAAATACTGAATTTCCCGAGTTACGCATGGTAAATGTTTTTTAAAACTCTTCTTTAGATGTCTAAATGTATGTACTTGGAAATGAACACAACAAAATCCCAATCTGCAAAAGTGCTTATTACAGTTCTAAAACCTTATCAAAACATGTGCAGCTGTTTTATAATGCTTAAAACATCAGGACAAAACATGAAGACACCTTAGAGCACTTGTTTGTAAAGCAACAATGAAAGCTATCAAGTTAGTTAATGCACACAGTGAATGTGACCATAGATTGTTGTTATCACACTTAGTCTACCATACTCATTCTACCTGTTTATTACTGCTCTGTTATCGCATGCAATAAATATAAGTAATCTTATTGACTGTCAATCAAATACACAAAAAACTGGACAAATTTGTAGAAAATTTATAATTCCATACATGCATTTGTTAATCATAATTATGTTCCATTTCATTGGATCTGTCCATTCATGGCATTGTTCTTTTTCATAGGATTGTTTCCCTTCATATGATAATTGCATTTCATAGGACTGTTCCTTCCACAGGACTGTTCTATTTATAGGATTATGGATTATTCCATTTCATAGAATTGTTCCTTTAATAGAAATGTTCTATTCATAGGATTATTTAATTTCATAGGAAATTTCCTTTCATAAGATTGTTCCCTTTCATAAGATGTCTTCTATTTTAAAAGATTGTCCTATTTTATTCCATAACATGAAAGAATGTGTTCCATTCCATAAGCTTATCTTATATTATATGATTGTTCAATATTACCTGAAAGGCAAAGAACTCAGGCTATTTGGAATCTGATTCTAAACCCTTTCCCCCATAGATACATCTTTATTGCATGGACGAACAGTTTAGATTCAGATCAGCTGGCACATCTGTGCAATCTGATCAGGATCTAAACTGTTCGCTTTTTGATTTGTTAGGTTATTTCTGACCAAAATGCAACCAGTACAGATCCTGACCAGACTGCATAGATGTGCTGGCTGATCTGGATCTACACTGGTCGCACACATGTAAAAATGTGTATATATGGAGGAAAGGGTTAAAGTGTAATTATAGCCTGTATGAACACCTCAATCAACTCAAAATGAGTATTCTTTATTTATTTATTGTGTAATAAGTCCTTTACAAAGGTCTGACAGTTGACATTTCTATCATAAAATGTAGCAGAATTAAAATATCCGAGTATAATAAAAAAACAACAGCTCTGATATCAGAAATTCTAAAACCATCAATATAAGCCAAGCCAGGAATAAACATGTATTCCGAGATATTTTATGCATTTTTCTATTTCTGCTGCTTGAAAAGAAATCTCATTTATCAATTACTTTATTTTGTTTTTATTTACATCATACTTGCCAGAGTTTTCATTATTGGCAGTATTTTTACATAATTTCTTTGAATGGCATCTGCTCCCTGAGGACATATTTTATCCATGGCATGACTTGTAAATATTGCCCTGCACCACTATTTACAATCTGGTTACATTTCTATTCAACATCTTTGTCAAATTGTTAAACTGTACACCGATATCCTGCTATTTGAACATTTTTAATCAGCATTAACCCCAAGCAAAATTTTCAAAGAATGACTTACGCCAACCATCATGATTCTGCACAGAATTACCACTGCCCTAATAATTTTGCACAAAATGACCTCTGTAGAGCCCAGTTATACTTCATAAGATAACCCCTAAGACCCCAGATTATGCTGACCAGAATAACAATTTTAGACCCTCATAATTGTTAAAAAATATAAGTACTGTAGACCCCAATTATACTGCATAGACTGTTAACTCCCAACCCAGTCAACATTAGCCTTCTTTTAGTCGAAACCTGTCTCTATAAGGTTATCCAGTAAAAAAAATTTCCCTCATTGGAATGTATGGACTCCTATTTGCAACATGGAATAGATTTCTTTGAATCAAAGAAATGCTATTCCATATTGCAAATATGGGGTATAGCAGGATAAGGGTTATAATTTGTTATTCAAGCAAATTCACCAAACACCACTTTAAATAAATTTGATTTAGAGATATTTCTCAAGTAGAACTGTCAGAATCAATCAATCTATAAATTCTCTGAAACCACATAAGCATTATTAACCTTTTACTCCATATATACATGTGTTATCACATGTGCAATCAGTGTAGATCCAGATCAGCTGGCAAATTCATGCTGTCCGAATATATTTTGCACTGTTTGTTTCTTAGTAAAAAATGACCTAATTAATCAAAAAGTGAACATTGCTGATCATGGTCTGACAGCTCAAATTTAAATGTGCTAGCTGATCTGGATATACAATGTTTGCCCATGGGATAACATCCATATCTGATGGGGTAAAGGGTCAACATTAGTTGTACAGAGTATAGCATACCTGTCTTGGTAGCGTAAGCAGGATACCATTAAACAGTTGCTGCGTCTGCTTCTGATCCTTGGTGATGTCTGCATTCTCATGGAGGCCAAACACCTGAAACAAAACAATGTATTTTCTTGCATACAGGATATAGAGGATATTTGTTTTTACCAGTGAAAGATAGAAATATATTTCACAGAGTGAGCTCCTGAATTCGTATTTTCACAAATGACCAAGCCATGAGTGAAAATACATAATTCCGGAGTTCACGAGTGAAATATATTTCTATCCTTCACTGGTTAAAACTAATTTTCTTTTTATTTTATGCTTTAGTGCAAAACTTGCGTGAATTTGACAGAAAAGTTGCAAGAAATGGCATCAAAACCGCTTGTTTATGACGTGACATCATGACGTCAAATATACAAATTTGAGCCCATTTTCTAAACATTCTCATTTGTTATGTTATCTGCGTTTGGGTACCAACGTGAAAAAATCAGTGAAAATAAAAATGGTATTCCACAGTTTGAAAACAGTGAAATACCACTTTTATTTCACCGGGAAAATTCTATAATTCAATGAAAAGAATAAAATAAAAGTGTTTCTTTACTGGAGAAGGAAAATCCTATCTTTCTCTAGGGAAAAAATACTGTTTGCTGAAGTGAGCAATGTCACGTCATCAATTATTTAACATCATATTATCAAGTTACTGACGTCTATAAGAAAATTAATACTTGTTAATTCCAACATTTTAGTGTATAGAATAACATTAAGAAGATATACATTAAATTTTAAACAAATGTATACATTAAAATTTAAACATATGTTATGAACAATAAAAGTAGCTTGCATGAAACTTTCAGTTATGATAGAAAAATGTGTCATCTCGGATGAACTTTGTAGGCGAGAACTCGGCAGAGCCTTGTTCCCGCAAAAAAGTTCTCCCTAGGTGATAGATTTGTCACACACTCATGCAAGATATTTATGTTGTGTGTCAGTATTTACCTGGCACTCATGGATCGTAATAATGTTCAGGCATTTTTGTTAAGCGCTTATTGAACTCGTTTGTTATTTAATGATTGATTGCTATATTTACAAACAATTTTGGATAGAAGATTTATTTATCCCTTTGTTTATATGTTTTTATAATGCTTGTGCAACCAGTGTAGATCCAGATCAACTGGCACATATGTGCCTTCCAATCTGGATGTAAACTGGTAGTATTTTAGTCAGAAATAACGTAAGGAATCTAAAGGAAAACAGTGTAGATCCTAATCAGACGGCACAGACTACAAAGTTTGCTCAGGAATAAAGGTTTATCTATGAAGTAAAGGGTTAAAAAGCTCGCCTCTGAATGTGCTAACAATACGAGACTTACCTCTGGATGAGGTATCAATGGAAGACTTCTAATGTAGGTGACATAATCATCGTATGTTCCTTTGGGTGGGGCATAATATATGCCGCTGTCGGAGAACCGATACTCATCATCGTCAATGATCTGTTTCAGGTAGAAGATGTTGAGAAGACTGATGATCAGACGACGGTCCATGTCATCTGTGACACGTCCTCCGTAATTACATTCTCCCGTCAAGTATGTCAGCGCTTCTAGAGGAGGTTGTTCATAGTCGTTAATAAACATCTGCAATTATATTATTATGCTACAAAATTTCATTTTTACATGCAGTGTTAAGACACTGTCATCCGGACCCTAAAGTTTCCATCTCCATGTGTATTGAGAGCTAGCTATTTTTGACTGCTTACACATTTAGCTGTGAATGTAGTCTTGTATTTGGACATATCATGGGTAATTTGCATTTTTCAGTCATTGCATTTATGGTAAAGTTATACTAAGAATTCCTAATGTGTCATGGCACATTACCTATTTAGGAATTTAAAAGGTCATGGCTCAGTCAAACAACCTTAGCTACAGGTGTGCATTAAATCAAACAAATAAAAAAACAAAAGTGATCAAATTACCTCTAATTGTCTTAGTTATCTAAGCTAAAGGTGTGCATTAAATCAAACATTCACAAAAAAACAAAAAATAACACGTTACCTCCAGTTGTCGGACAGATATGCGTAGATCTGATTCGTTAAACTCGTACGGAATGTTCCAACCAAGAGCAGCAAATTTTCGTCTCTCTTGAACCAGGGCATGGAAGAAACACAGTCCAAACAACAGCTTCTCAAACACCTGTAATTTAAGACTATTACAGTAAAACCCCATAAAAATGAACAATCTGAACATGATGTAATACAACCTTAAAAATATCTGGTCTTAGATTAGACCACTGAGATACCAAGTTTTACCTAGCAAGCTTTATTTAAATTATTAGCCCTTTCCTCCATTGATACACCTTTATTGCATGGGCGAACAGTGTAGATCCAGATCAGCTAACACATCTGTGAGTTCTGATCATAATCTACCATGTTCACTTTTAGATTCATTAGATTAGTTTTGACAAAGATGTGTCCAGTGTGCAGTTCCTGATCAGATGGCATGGATGTGATGGCTTATCTGGATTTACACTGGTGGCACATGTGATTAAAGGTGTGTATATGGAGTAAAGGGTTAAATAAGTTCAAAATGTCAGTATGAGTATAGGATGAGATACCAGGTCTTACCTTGGGTTTATTGCAGCTGTTGAAGAACATTGGGTCTGAGATAGGATCATTGAGATACCAGGTCTTACCTTGGGTTTATTGTAGCTGTTGAAGAATGTTGGGTCTGAGATAGGATCATTGAGATACCAGGTCTTACCTTGGGTTTATTGCAGCTGTTGAAGAACGTTGGGTCTGAGATAGGATCATTGAGATACCAGGTCTTACCTTGGGTTTATTGCAGCTGTTGAAGAATGTTGGGTCTGAGATAGGATCATTGAGGTAGGATCTCAGTAAATTAGCTCTCAGTCCAGCTGGGGGCTCGTTAGTCATCTTTACACCATTCTGGAGCACTGACACTGGGAACACTGGAGAGGGGTAACTCGTTAACCAAAGTCGGAATGAATCCTTCGTCTTTGTGGGGTCTGTTATAATCTGCATATGAAGGTGGACTTGTATTTTATCAATTACTGACTGCTTTTCTCTCTAATTTTTTTGGTTAATATCCAATAAAATCCTTTATTGTAATAAATTAGTGATGTAGCGCACAAAAATTATTAATAGTTGACTAAATTGAATTGTAGTGCAAACAATGACAACCTTGAACTGGCACCCATAATATGACATGGTGAGTTGCAAGGTGACAGTTCTGTAACACATACCAGGTACCAACTTCTGTTTACTGTATGATCACCTCAAAACAAGAAGTACTGAACAAATTGTTTCACAGATTCTCTCCAGCTCACCAAGCCAGTAAGCAAGCTGACTTTTCTTAAACACAAACCAGGTACCAGATTCTGTTTCCTGTATTTCCGGCTCGACCACGGGCGGCCGGATATACGGTAGGAATTTACTATGAAACAGCGAAGAAAACCAAGTAAAGCCTTTGAACGGAAGTTCGTGGTTCTCGCTTTCTCTATTGATTTTTTCATGAATGAAGGAAATCAGTGTAGGAATACCCCTTTTCAATCCTTTAATATAATTGGATTATAGCAGCTAATCAAAATCGTTGTTTCAAAAGCAACTAGGCAAAAACCGGAGTTTCCTTGGCCTTGGTCATCTTGATGCTTAGATTTGTAGACGCTCTCTGTGCTGCGCTAAAGTTGTTTCCTGAGGTATTCATCTCTAGAATATTTCGACCCATGTTTTATATAGACTCACGCACAGTTGATAAATATATAAGTAGACGACATTCAATTAAATTATAAACGTGCCGTCAACAAGTTTTAAGAAAATTATGATCTAGTAAGATATCTTAAATAATGAAATGGTATCTGAGATTAAATCATCTATTATGTTTGTAACTTTTCATTCAATTTTTGCACTGTTGTAAGGGTTTCCTCGGTTTGTGTATGGAAGTAAATTCTGTTAAAGGTCCATGGGTGTAAGTAATTCATCATATGTGGCTCTCAAGTTGTATGCCAATGTTTAACCACATCAGCCCACATTTTGTGCGATGTGATAATTATAAATTGATATTGTCTCAATGGAACTCTAAACGAAGAAATTCCGCTGAAATGTGATTTCCGGGTCTCGTGATGTCCAAGGTCATATAATACTAGAAAGAACCAACATAGTATAAGAGCTGTTTATTTATTATTATTATTATTATTATTATTATTACTTTGTATATGTGTTTGTATTTTTTCAGAAAGCGTCCAGCTGATCCAGAGGTGTGATGTACATGTCAAACAAGGTATTTATTTTTTGTTTATTTTGTCAAAAATTATACTTTTTATTGCAGAATTATTTCAAACTTAAGTTGATTTGTCAATTAGATTATATTTTTGCTTATGGAAATCAAACACGTCACGCGCATGCGCAAAAAACGGTGTTATGGGTCACGAAACTAGGACAAACCAGGATATTTGTTTTTGCATGCAAAAATTTCAAAGCTTAAAGCCTCATCCACTTCGAAGCTATCCTTGGATAACCTTATAACAGATAGTATCCAACTTGCCATCTCAGATAATTCTCTCCAGCTCACCAAGCCAGAAAGCAGCAAGCTGACATTTCTATAAAACAAACCAGGTACCAGCCTCTGTTTCCTGTATAATCACTTGTAAACAGGATGTACCTAACTTACCGTCTCACAGATTCTTTCCAGCTCACCAAGCCAGGAAGCAGCAAGGTGACAGTTCTGTAGTACAACCCAGGTACCAGCTTCTATAGCCTCCATGATCATCTTTTCTGCAATTGGACCTTGACCTTGACCCAGAGATATCGTCTGCAGAGCCTTGCTGCCCATACCTGTATATGTACACAATATTATGTTTTAAATTATGTCAAACAAATTTTAGAGTGTGTTGAACACATGTAGAATAACACCATGATATTAATAAGATGACATTTCCTATAATGATATGATATCATTGTTACATAGGCCCAAGATTATAAAACTGAGAATGGAAAGCAGTCTGAAATCTCTAGCCTCTGATTGGCTCAAATGGTGACCATTTCAGCCAATCTGATGCTTGAGATTTCAGACTGGTTTCCAGTCTCAGTTGTATAACCTTGGGACCAGTTGTCTGGTTACATGATTAATGAAGATTGTGAAGAAGTATTTATTATGTTATTTATGAAACTTGTTATTTACTAAAATGAGTGATTCCTACAAGGTTAAATTTTGTCTACATCAGTCAACAAATATGCTGAGTACATGTATAATAGTTTCACAAACTGTCATATAGCCCTTTCCTGGATATATACGCATTTTTACGCGTGTGCGACCAGTGTAGATCCAGATCAGCCGGCACATCCATGCTGTCTGATCAGGATCTGCACTGGTGGCATTTTGGCCAGGAATAACCTAATGAATCAAAAAGCGAACAGTTCAGATCCTGATCAGATGGCACAGATGTGCTGGCTGATCTGGATCTAAACTGTTCGCCCTAGCAATAATGGTGTGTCTGTACAGGAAAGGGATAGTCTAGTTTACCGATCAGCTAACAAATGTCAAATAGAAACATTGACTTATTTTTATAACAAAAAACCTTAAAACATTTCTCGTTATTTCAAACTACTCCTGTACATGGAAAACACTGTAACATAATGATCACTTCCAAACACCGACCTTGTGAACCTCTTTTGTTTCGTGTACCATCATTTCAAAAACTGTCACAAAACTGGGCTATGTTTGTGCATAATGCATCAGTGTGCTAGTGTATATGTTTATAATATATGTAGTATTATATTGTTTCCATTTAGCATCCTTCCATGACAATGATTGTACATCTCAAGGCATTGGCTCTTTCTTTGGTCTCCAAGGTTGAAGGTTATAAAGAGACTGGTTTCCATGCTCAGTTTTATAACCTTGGGCACAAATTATAAAATCTGCAGCTCAATATCATAAAATAATAGACTTTACAAAACATCCAGCAAGCAATATGCTATAATTATGGTTACAAGTTTCGTGAATTGCTAGAAAATATTACCATTTAAGAGGTCAGTATAAACCCTTTCCTACATAGATAAACCTTTATTGCATGGGCGATCCAGATCAGCCAGCAAATCAGTGCCATCTGATCAGGATCTTAACTGTTCGCTTTTTTATTCATTAGGTTATTTCTGACCAAAATGCGACCAGTGCAGATCCTGATCAGATGGCACAGATGTGCTGGCTGATCTGGATCTACACTGGTCGCATATGTGTAAAAACATATATATGGAGGAAAGGGTTAAACCTGAATACAACAATTAAGACATACTTATTTAATAATTACATATAGAATATGTTTCATATAAAAATTGACTTAATTATATGCTAAACTAGACCTGCTAGGAAACTGCCCACTAGAAAGTTTTTGTGCTTGTTTTCTAGTATGTACCTCTTGAATGACTATGGCTGAAAAGGGGGGAGCATAAATCAGTGTGGAACTGAATAGAAACAATATAGTATACGACAAAACTGTGCTCGTAACTTACTCTGGCTGACATCTTAAAAACAATCAGTATATTTATAAAAACTGTTTAAATATTGACATTTAATACACAAGTTCTAATTGGTAAATATCATTATAATATGCTACATATGCTAAGTAACTACACAAAGCTAGCAAATTGCTCATGCATAATTAAGTTTACATATCAATTACAATTCACACATTTGGCTAAAATCATGGTCATTTTACCGGCTATTTCATATAAAAAGTATACAGATTCAACCAGAAGCAGACACAAAAGATGATTTAGTGAATTAATCAAATTCTTATTTCGGTTTTATAAGAAAATTTACAGTGATTATATAGAAATCCCAAAATTTGTTTGAGTAAAAACTTAAGGGAGATAATTTTTAACTTTTTTTCAACTTTAATCAAATCTGTTCTCATTTTTACAGTGTTACCTGAAATAAATTCATGAATGTTTGCTGTAAATGGATGAATTGATTCTACATGTAGAGTGACATAAAAACTACAGTGTTGAAGATTATAAAACTGAGATCTAAAACCAGTCTCAATATCTCAAGCATCTGACCAGTCACCATTTCAGCCAATCAGATCCTTGAGAATTGAGACTGGTTTCCATTCTCAGTTTTATAATCTTGGGGATAGGTACTGTGCTCATAGGTACCATGGCTAAGCAGATCTTCTAAGTCTTAATAATAATTGCATTGCTATTCAATATAACTGGCACCCCTGATATTTCAGACATATCCATCTGCATGTGTACCCTGTGGCGTAAGTGCTGAATTATACTGAGAAAACTGCTAAATTTCATGAATACTTATTTTAAAATAAATGTAAACTAACTAAACTAAACAACTACAAGACTTTAAACATTTTTTAAAACTCCCATGTTCAAAATAACTTTCTCAGACCTAAGAACCATTATTTCTTGTTTGCCAGTTGATAGTCAACAAAGCAGTTACAATCCTGCTGTTCCTCCTTCAACCCTTTCCTCCATAGACACACCTTTATTGCATGGGCGAACAGTGTAGATCCAGATCAGCAGGCACATCTGTGCCGTCTGATCAGGATTTTCACTGTTCACTGCTGTTCACTATTTGATTTATTAGGTTATTTCTGACCAAAAAGTGACCAGTGCAGATCCTGATCAGACGGCAAGGATGTGCCGGCTGACCTGGATCTACACTGGTTGCACATGCATAAAAATGCATATATATGGAGGAAAGGGTTAAAAAGACTAATATTTACCTTTGTTTCCCATATCCTCACTGGCAGTGATCATGTACATGACTGTTATCATCTGGGTAAACAGTGTAGATCCAGATCAGCCAGCTACTCTATGCTGGCTTGCCTGGATTTACACAGTTCACCCATGGAAAAAAACCCATATGTATGGAGGAAAGGGTTGACTTTTATCACATAAAATGAATCTAACACTAAGGCTATTTGAACTAAGTTCACTAATAAATATGTCTACATTTTCACCTATTATACTCAACAGCAGCAGACAGAAGTAAGACAGCTCTATGTTGATGGCAACAGAATATAACACCTTTTTGCACAAGATCATAAAACTAAAGCTAGAGACCAATCTCAAATCTCAAGCATCTGATTGGCTAAAATGGTGACTGGTCACCATTTTAGCCAATCAGATGCTTAAGATTTGAGACTGGTCTCAAGACTAAGTTTTATGACATTGGGCCATTGAGTTGTTCATATTGACATGAATTGTGTTAAATTTATACACAATTAGATTTATTCTGAACAAATAAGAGACCAAAACCATAATACTGTGACTTGGAGACCAGTCTCTAATCTCAACAATTTGAACAATTGTAAATGAGATGGTCTTTAAACTGACCAATCAAAAGCTAGCATTTTGAAGACTGGTCTACAATCTCATTTTTAAGACAAAGACTGTCTTCAAATTGACCAATCAAAAACTTGTGATTTTGTAGGCTGGTCTACAATCTTATTTTTATGATCTTGGGTAACAAACAGCATGCAAAATTGGGGGAAGTTCACATTTCTGAAAAAAAAATGCACCAAAAACAACATGAAAGCATTTACAAAAGTATGTATACACAAGGCAGTGTGCGAGTATAGAATATGGAGTGTTTTTACAGGACTACATCCATTCTGGTAACCTACTCGCAAGCTTCTCTTGTTTGGCAAGACCTGCCAAGTCGCCACCAAAGATACTGGAAACTCTTCTCCTACGGGCATCATCGGACATGCGCTCTTTTCCCTGGGTCAAGTTGACCGAGGCAGGCAGAGGCTTGAGGCTATCCTGGGACTCGGAACTCTCACCATTATGAATGGTGGACTGACGGGAAATTATCCGATTTATTACACCTGATTTTTACCAACAAAACATTATCAATAATTTTTAAAAATAGTGCAGAAGACTTAAACAAGAGTTGTCAGAGGAGACAGCATGCTCGACTATTCGAATCATTTGAAACAAATGCAATTTGAAGATTAAAACAATAACAATGATGGCCATACATTCATGTGCAATCAGGAAAAATATTAACAAGTGAATGGTATGGGAGAAATTCATTTCAAATAATTCCTTAATGTACCATAAATATTCAACTGAATAGGGGAATAACTATGAAATATTTCTGAATTTGTTAGAAAACTTGTTAGTAATTTTTTATTAGAGACATTTACTTTTAGTCAAATATCAATCACTTCAGTTCAGTAATGTTACAGAAAAAGAACTGAAATGAAAATATAATGGAAGTTTGAAGTTGATACCTTAAGTATTTGCAAAGTTACCGATGAAGTGCACTTAAGTGAAAATATAAGTGAAACTAGAAATATGTCCATAGGACACGGATGCCCCCGCTATGCATCGTTTTCAGACACTCAAGTGCAATGATGGGAATAATAGCATTTCAAAGACAGTGATGTTCGAGTAATTATAAGAATATGGATAAACTTGAAGATCAAGTAAATTATTTGTATTTGTAGCACTGTTGTCTTCTCATTACGGAAATGTCTGTGAAGAAGTTGGTGGTAATGCAATGCAATGTCATAGTGAACATTTGTGCCAAGTTATTTTGAAATCCCTTCATTCATAAAGAAGTTATAGCCCGAACAAGTTAATTCAAGTTTTAGTAACCGTGACCTTGACCTTGGACTTACAGGCATGGGTAATGTACGCAACACACCGCCTTGTCATGGTGAACATTTGTGCCAAGTTATTTTGAAAACCCTCCATTCAAAACAAAGTTATAGCACGGACAAGAAAATTCTATTTTTAGTAACAGTGACCTTGACCTTGGACCTACAGGCATGGACATGGTACACGACTCACCACCTTGTCATGGTGAACATTTCTGCCTAGTTATTTTGAAATTACTCTATTCCTAACGTAGTTACAACCCTGACAAGTAAATTCTATTTTAGTAAAATGACCTTGACCTTGGACCTACAGGCATGGGCATGGTACGGGACACACCACCTTGTCATGATGAACATTTGTGTCAAGTTATTTTGAAATCACTCTATTCCTAACGAAGTTACAGTTCGGACAAGTGAATTCTATTTTTAGTAACAGTGACCTTGACCTACAGGCATGGACATGGTACGCGATACACCGCCCTGTCATGGTGAACATTTGTGTCAAGTTATTTTGAAATCCCACCATTTATAATGAAGTTACAGCCCGGACAAGAAAATTCTATTTTTAGTAACAGTGACCTTGACCTTGGACCTTCAGGGTTGGGTATTGTGTGGACACACTGCCTTGTCATAGTGAACATTTGTGCAAAGTTATTTTGAAATCCCTCCATTCATAACAAAGTAACAGCCCAGACAAGAAAATTCTATTTTTAGTAACAGTGACCTTGACCTTCGACCTACAGGCTTGGGCATGTACGTGACACACCGTCTTGATATGGTGAACAATTATACCAAGTTATTTAAAAATCCAATAAGAAATAACAAAGTTATAGAGTGGACACGATTTTGCATGAAAATTCTATTTTTAGTAACAGTGACCTTGACCTTGGACCTACAGGCATGGGTATTGTACGCGACACACTGCCTTGTCATGGTGAACATTTGTGCCAAGTTATTTTGAAATCCCTCCATTCATAACGAAGTTAAGGGCCAAGTGTATATTTTGCTTAACACAAAATGTAAGTGAAAAAGGGGCATAATTTGAAAAATATTGGAAGCAGGGTTATGGGTCTTGTTGGTTATGATGTAGATTTTGATGGTGAAAATATATTTCAAGTTTCAAGGCAATATCTCAAGTAGTTTTAAAGTTATGGGCAAAATGCATATTTTGCTTAACACAAAATATAAGAAAAAAGGGGCATAACTTGAAATATATTGACAGCAGAGTTATGGGTCTTGTTGGTAATGATGTAGAATTCGATGGTGAATATATATTCCAAGTTTCAAGTTGATATCTCAAGTAGTTTATAACTTATGGACCAAAGTGCATATTTTCCTTAACACAAAATTTAAGTGAAAAAGGGGCATAACTTGAAAAATATTTGTAGCAGAGTTATGGGTGTTGTTGGTAATGATGTAGAATTTGATGGTGAATATATATTCCAAGTTTCAAGTTGATATCATAAGTAGTTTTCAAGTTATGGACCAAAGTGCATTTTTTGTTTAACGGACGCCGACGCCGACACCGGGGTGAGTAGGATAGCTCCCCTATTCTTCGAATAGTCGAGCTAAAAATGACAAAAACTTCATTGTCTTGAAGTCTGTTGTTTTGCAATGAAAACCTTGATTAACTGAGAATTAATTTTTCTAAATGATACATAAAAAATTATACCTGTATATTATCTAATCCAAAAAAAGCAGGTAAATGGAGACATTGAACTCACACACTTTTCTCTTTTAAATTTGGAAAAAAGAAAACTAACTAAAGTAAATCAAATTTCATAGCTGAACATTTTTTACATAAAATCTTTGACTTTAGTCATATCTGGGTTATGTCAAGTTGAGGTTGGTATGTTGATGCCACCAAGGAAACTGAGGCTAGCCTGGGATTTTGACTTCTCACTTTCATGTATGGTAGACTTGACTAAATGTCTCCCTTAAAAATGTTTGTTCCAACAAATGCCATATGCATAGGTTAGTTATGCAAGTCATTATTTAAGAGGTTCAAGATATATTATTTCATAATGATAATGAAGATCAAGATCAGCCAGTGCATTGGTTTCTTCTATACTGTTCACATCCTGGTAAGAGATAACTAAATAAATCAAAAAGTGTGATTCAGATCAGTGCCACCTGATCTGGATCAACACTTTTAGATTAATTTGATTACTTCAGACCTTAAATCAACCAATGTAGATCCAGATCAGATGGCACTGATCTGGATTCAGATCAGATGGCACAGATCTGGATTCAGATCAGATGGCACAGATCTGGATTCAGATCAGATGGCACTGATCTGGATTCAGATCAGATGGCACAGATCTGGATTCAGATCAGATGGCACAGATCTGGATTCAGATCAGATGGCACAGATCTGGATTCAGATCAGATGGCACTGATCTGAATCACACTTTTTGATTCATTTGGTTATCTCTGACCGGGATGTGAACAGTTTAGATGATACAGATGTACTGGCTGATCTGCACATGCATCAAAATGTTTATTTATGAAGTAAAGGGTTAATACTGAGATTTAAATACAATCAAAATAATTCTCATGCGATGATCTTAAATACTTTCAACAAATCAATAAAATGTATATCTAACCCAAACATGCAAATTTAACCCTTTCCTCCTTAGATACACGTTTATTACATGGGCGAACAGTTTAGATCTAGATAAGCGGGCTCATCTGTGCCGTCTGATTAGGATCTAAACTGATTGCTTTTTTGATTCATTTGGTTATTTCTGACCAAAATGCGACCACTGCAGATCCTGATCAGACAGCATGGCTAATCTGGATTTACACTGGTTACACATGCATAAAAATGCGTATAAATGGAGGAATGGGTTAAAAAAGAAACTGGCTACATGAGTGCACAATAGTAACACTGCAAACATCTCTAGCGAAACTAGCATTATAATAATCCCTGAAAAACATTTCGACATCGTACTAACAAGTTTAACTTCCTGACTCTTTAAACCAGACTACGCAAATTTTCTCTGGATAATGCATGAAAACATGCAACAAATTCATGCACTAAAATTATGTCATCTTTGCAGGCTAATGCAGTATTTCTTTTCAAAACAAGTTTAAAGTGCACTGAATACAATCAAATTGCAAAACAGAAGTAATTTGACAGTTAGGAATACCCAGTAATAAACTGTTGACAGGATGGATCAAATAGTATTATTTTGTTTTTAAAAAATCATAACTTCACCTTTTTCCTCTGCAAATCTGAAGAGACCAGCCATTGGGTCTGCCCCTGGGGACAGCACAAAGATGAGGGGGGAGGAGGAGTTAGAATCCTGATAGCTGAGCGAGAGGTCAAAGGTCGGAGGCTCGATGTACTGATGACCCATTTCTACCTGGATATAATCCTGTATGGCAGACACCATCTGAAGTATACATGTAGAAACACATTCTTTCACAAAGTTCTTGATTCTCTTTAGAGTTCCAATCAAAGCTAAATCCATTAACCCTTTCATTGATATATATGCATTTTTACGCGTGTGCAACCAGTGTAGATCCAGATCTGCCGGCACATTCGTGCCGTCTGATCAGGATCTGCACTGGTCGCATTTTGGTCATAAATAACCTAATTAATCAAATAGCGAAAAGTTTAGATCCTGATCAGACGGCACAGATGTGCCAGCTTATCTGGATCTAAACTGTTCGCCCTAGCAATAAAGGTGTATCTATACAGGAAAGGGTTAAACACACTCAGATTTCATAGTACCACAACCTATAAGCAATCCTCATCAGAAAAAGATTAATTACATATTTCTCAGAACTGGGCTGAAGGTTATAAAGCTGATTGGAAACCAGTCTCAAATCTCAAGCATCTGATTGGCTGAAATGGCAACTGGTCGCCATTTCAGCCAATCAGATGCTTGAGATTTGAGACTGGTTGTTTTATAACCTTGGATACTGATTGATTGGATTATTGCTTGATTAAACCCTCCATATATAACTCCATTAGTTTATCATCAAAATCATCATCACCATAAAATTTTCTCAAATGCATAACAATATTGAACCAAAACAAGTTAACAACTTAAGTTTCTTTTTTTGTAAGGAAAGAAACAAAAATTTGAGTTTTGTGCACCAAATTCAAACTCAAGTTTTAAAACCTTGTGGCAGGGTTAGAAACTGACCTTGGCAGAAAAGCAGCCACAGAACATTGGCTTATTTTCCTCACAGTTACTATTTATACACCCGAGTGTAGAGAAGCAATGAAGGTTTAACTTCTTGCTCAAGGAAACTGGCAGCCAGACAGGATCTAAACTGTTCGCTTTTTTATTAATTAGGTTAATTTCTGAACAAAATGCGACCAGTGCAGATCCTGATCAGAAGGCACGGATGTGCCGGCTGATCTGGATCTACACTGGTCACACATGTGTAAAAAAGTGTATATATCAAGGAAAGGGTTAAGTAAAAGAAGCAGTACCTTATCGGGTCTGAGACATCGAAGTATGATCAGTTTCTGAAGCTTGGTGAGTTTCTCGTGCCAACCTTCTGGAAGAACCTCGATCTGAGGGGCTGGTGAGTCATATATCTTCTTCCATAGTGCAAGCTACAGCAAATAAAGGCAGTGATATTAATTCTAACTTCGTTATTGGAACATAACAAAACCAAGGTATTCTTAAATAGAGGCATTGACTACTGTGATATCGTTATATTTCGCGTATTTCGCGCTCGGGAATGTGCACGAAATCAAACCCAAACCAAAATTAATGATATAATATAATATCCTATAGGAGCAATATAACTGCACGAATTTATGCCTGCGCGAAAATGCCAATTGTGCCATATGTGCGAAATTTAGTCCCTGCGAAATTAAATGATACCACAGTATGAAAGTAGATGAGACATTGTAGTTAATATCACAGAATTCGCTGTTTAAACTCTTTGCCTAAAAGTTGTATCTTTGGAGTACCATGGTAAATGGTTAAACTGGGCAAAATTTCTGTATTTTTTTCATTAGCAACAGTCTATTTCAATATCATTTCATTAGCAACAGTCTTTTTATTAGCATCAGTAAATCTTTCACAAAAGATCATTTAAAAAAAATGAGACATTAAATTTTATATAACTTTTTATACAGAAAAATGGCAATAACGGTGAGCAAAGCTTTTTTTTGACAAACTACTGTATTTACATTTAAACTACTAGTATATGGGTCTTCATTTGAACACTTGTGTTGCCTTGGAGTAATACTTTGTGACTTAACTCATCCAAGTTCGAAATGGGGCATAACTCACCCTGACCTAACGTTTGTGGCATGATCAAACCCAGTTGTCATAATCAATATAATGTGAAAGTTTGATTCAGATGTGACAAAGTTATAGCCAATGTTAAAGGCGTTCGCTACAGTTTTTTTCAACGAGTATTAAACTACTGTACCACCGTCTAAATGCAATGTATAAAACACAGTTCACGGCCCAATCTGGGTTTTATCAATGTATAAAACACAGTTCACGGTCCAAGACATGACTTATTCGGACATAGCTCGTTTCGGATACCTATGTGGATTATTGATTAAATTTTGGCTTAGGTTTTAAATTCCAGCACTGGTCCGAGCGCGAAATACGCGAAAATTAAGCCATCGCTAAATAAAATGATACCACAGTAATAATTAACGATGTACACTATATACCTTTAAGTCTTTTTGTTTATACATAATTACACCCCCCCCCTTTTTGAAATTGCCATTTCGAACAAATTAACATGGTAACCTACATTTTTCTTTTTTTATTTTATGTTTGTTATACATTGGTGAATATATTGGTAGTATATGGTGAAATTCTATTATGTTAAATTTAAGTAAACTTAAAAACATCCCTTAGAATGAAAAGATTTGACGATAAATTCTTTGTAGTAAAATAGGTAATACTTAATTTTTTGTATGTGTTTTATTATTTGTATTGCAATAAATAGCAATTTATTTGTAATTTAGAATGTTTTTAACTGAAAAATTGAATTATTTATGATATTCTTGTGATACATTCTATGATTTTATGCCGACAAAGAAGTCTATGAAAATCGTAAAAATTGTTCAAAATGTGACATATTCGGTATCTAATAAAAAACAATTACCCCGACAAGGTCCCATTTTTATTTGGTTTTTCATTGCATAACATCATGTTCTTGACATAGACAAAGTTTTAATGAAATCTTTTATTGGGAAAATTTTGATGAAACTGTAGCGACTGCCTTTAAGTTTTCATGACAGAAAGATGAAAAAAGAGGTCCCTATATACTGCCTTTTCTTCAAAAGGGCGACACAAATACATGTAGTACATGTACCTGTTTCAGTCATGTAAATCCATGAGAACAACACCATATAAAACAATTTATTACATTTTCTCTAAAATGATCCATCAGCCCTTTAAATGCTTTGAGTTCTGAACACCTCACAACTTCACTCCAGGATTTCTCAGGTAGCCAGACAGGGGCGGGGTTAGGGAAAGGATTTTCTAAGGCCACGCCTCCTGTTAACAGGAACCGCCACTCTGTATCATCTATTGTGCCCCTGAAAGATGATGCAATACAAATCATTAAAATAAAAACGGAAACATAAAAACAAGAACCAATTAATAAAGAACTGGGCAGTGCAATATCATGTTAACACATTCTGAATGTTTTTCATACCATAATAAAATTAAAATTATCTTCGAAATTCACACTTTTAATAACTCAAATGTTTTATAAACTGATTAAAGCAACATATTGTAGATTCTTCCCTTAAACTACAAGAATGATTTCTAACAAAAGGTAAAAATCTCTTCGTAAACTCTTAATGCAGACAATATTTGTGAAAAATCACCTCAATGCAAGAACCACTTACTTGGCTTTGGCTATGCCGATACAAAGGATGAAGGAGAAGAGAAGCTTGTCTTTCTCAAACAGTGATCGGCAGACGTTGGTGTAGATACTGTAGGTAAAGTGGGCGTTCAGATTCTCTATCCTTTCATCTAGCACAACAGATGGCTTACTGTTGATGATCGACTGAAAATAAGCATTTTTACATTTAATCCTTAATTCAATATATGGGTTTGATTGGATGTGCATGAGAACAGTGTAGATCCAGATCACCCTGCACATCCATGCCATCTGATCTGGATCTGCACTGTTCACTTCTAGGTCAGAAATGGCCCAATGAATCAAAAAGCAAAGGCAAACAGTGTAGATCCTGATCAGATGGCACAGACGTGCTGTCCTAACTGGATTTACACTGTATGCACACGTGATAAAACCCATATTTAAGGATTAAAAGGTAAAAGACTTGCATACAATATACAAAGTTGTTGCTTGTTGTTGAAAAATGGATCCAAAACACTCAGCTCTACAAAGTGAACTGCTTTACAATAGTTAAGCTTTAAAATTGTGACCAATTACATTATCTTACTCAAATCTTGTGATCAAACTTATACGTTATTAAAGATAGAGACAGGTTATGGCATGAGACAAATGTAGAATGAAATAATTTTGCAAGTGTCATTGATCACATTGTTTCAACTATAGTCTCATCAAATGTGACAACACCAATTTGTATGTAGGTTGCCTTCTTACTAACCTTTGATAGCTAAATTTGTTTTGTCCAACATCAGGGTTGGAATCTAGATTTCTAGAAGGGGTTAGTTAGGGGCAGTCTTAGGGTAGTTGCAGGATAATTTTCAACTTTCTGCCAAAAATCCTCCATGAAAATTAAATATTGCTGGCACAAAAGGGGGATTGAGCAACCTCACTGAATTCCATCATGCTTAACCTCTACCAAGAAAACATTAGTGACTCTAGCTGAACTGCTAAAACTAACCACAAGCCCTGCCTGGTGATCTAACCAGCAACTCTTGGATAATAAATCTGCACCCCAACCAGTCTCCCATATTTCATAAACTTTGATTTCGATGTAAGAGTTACTGCCCTTTGATTCCTTACCTGCAGATAGAGGTTTATGAACCATGTCAGCGAGTACTGGTACATGGGATCAATGTTGGCCAGGTCAGATATGGTGAAGAACAATATACTGCCATGTTTAGCCACCTGAAAAGTATAGGATGCAAATGTATATGCAGATATGCAGAAGGAACTGTGCCCAATGTTAAAAAGTGAGCATGGAAACCAGTCTCAAATCTCAAGCATCTGATTGACTGGTTGCCATTTCAGCCAATCAGATGCTTGAGATTTGAGACTGGTTTCCAATTAAGTTTTATAACCTTTATCCCTGATTTAGTCTATAGATCTGGATCTCAGCAGTTCCAGTAGCTGCTGAATCTCAACAGTCATTTTGACCATTTTAAGTTGATTTGCCAAATATTAGCCAATATGCCATAATTTAAGAAAAAAATGAACCTTTAGCTGAAATCCTAGGGGTCAAAATGAGGCTTTGTGGGAATTTCAGGAGTCAAAGGGTCATCTCCCTGGATCTACATTGTTTGTTTGGGATCTTTGGCCCAGGTTACTTAACCCTTTCCTCCATATATACGCATGTTTACACATTTTGACCAGTGTCGAACCAGATCAGCTGGCACATATGTGCAGTATAATCTGGATCTGCACTGGTTGCATTTTGGTCAGAAATATCCTAACAAATCAAAGAGTGAACAGTTTAGTTCCTGATCAGACAGCACAGATGTGCCGGCTGATCTGAATCTACACTGTTCGGCCACGCAAAAAAGGTGTTTCTATGTAAGAATGGGTTAAAGAGCAATAAAACTACTCAGAATAATCACTTACCGGTTTATATCCGTTTCTGACCATGTCAATCTCCTTCTCTGTCTGAGAGGCTATTTTCTCCTTCTCGGAGATCTCAAGGGAGAGTACTTTACTGGAGGAGAGAACTTCTATAGCTGTTTCATCTTCTAATATGTTACCCTGGGTAAAACAAACAAAAAAGTTTTCACAAACAGTAAATTATATATACTCAAACCCCATTGTACTCTAGCGATATTTTGCTTGCACTGCCACCTGTTGATTGTTTAAATTGTTAACTAGGTCACGCCTACTTTCGCTTAGTATTTGACTTAAGTTTTCTATGAAAATCAATTATTAAAAGTAATAGTACCTTTGAATAGTGTTTCCTCCACAAATGAAACTATTTTCACTAAGTGTTTTTGATGCACATGCATATAAACACATTTAATCGACAATGATGAAATGCCAGTATGTCTGCAACTGTCAACTATCAAAGTGATAGGTCACATGACATCTACGTCACAGTTTCATTCAGTATAGAAATGGCGGCCATTGATATTTTGAACTGTTTCCCACAATGTATCGATATAATGGCGTGACCTCATTTTTCAGTTGAAGAAACTTTAGAAATAATTGAATTAAAAAGACATAAAAGGATATTGAAATGCAGAAATAACATATGTGGTTTATTTTGTTTCACTGTTTATTGTTGGCTATTAAATAGATCAATACAATGGGGTTCCAGGCTAAAACAAAAAAAAACATGCCGTAAATATCTGGGCAAGATTACAAAACTGGGATTAAAGACCTGTTTAAAATCTAAAGCATCTGATTGGCTAAAATGGAGACAAGCCTGCATTTCAGCAAATCAGATGCTTGAGATTTGAGACTGGTCTCCAATCAGTTTTATTATTGTGGGCTGAAGCTCTATTTAGATGAACTTTTTTAATCTGAATATGAAATATGGACCAAAGAATATAAACATTTAACTGATGAAAACTTACTACTGTACAGTTCTGAGACTGTGCCTAAGTTTAACCAATGAGATCTACAACTGGCTCCAATGTTATAAAACTGAGTATGGAAACCAGTCTCAAATCTCAAGCATCTGAAATGGCGACCAGTCGTAATTTCAGCCAATCAGATGCTTGAGATTTGAGACTGGTTTCCATGCTCAGTTTTATAACCTTGGGCACTGGTCTCCATTCTCAGTTTTATTACCTTAAAGCCAGATAAAGACATTTAATTAAGATAAATAACAAGTAACATGAGTTTAAACAAGATCAAGATCTACACTGTTCCCTTCAATATTCATTATAGGATTTTTCTGACCAAGAGGTGACCAGTGAAGATCCTGATCAGATGCCATATTTGTGACTGCTGATCTGGATCTGCAGGGGTCATACATGTAATAAAACCCATCTATGAAGTTTAATCACAGCTCATATATAAAAGTTCAGTTTACCTCAGATTCAGACAGAACTTCCAGAATCTTGTCCTCTATTTCCTTGAGTTGTCGTTTGTTACTGGCACTCTCCAGGATCAGTTTGTTCTTCTTCTCTTCCAGTTCTGGTTTCTCCTTAGCCGCTACAATACCCAACAACTGGTCATCCAGACCCAGCGGGGTGATCATGAAGTTCAGCAATGTCACCTAAAATAAAAGTATAAACTTTGCTAAAGTCACCAATTGTATCAGTTAATGTACCTGGTAATAACACATATTTAAAATAAAATATTATTCATAACCTGATGAATGTGTTACATTCAGGGTCACAATCTAGATTTCCAGAAAAATGATTCATTTGGGGCAGTCTTAGGGTAGTCACATGATTTTGTCTGTTTCTCCGGTAAAAATTCCAATGACAATGAAATACTGCTGTCCAAACAGGAGGTTCAAACAACCCCACTGAACGACCTCTGGATCTTCCATAAACATTTTATATTAAAAAAATTTGAAAGAATCTGCTTTTTGTCTTTAAATACCTTGACTGATACTTCTGGTAGATAGTGTGGATTTCTCTGTCTGGATGTGATATAGAACCGGAAGTCTCTACTGTACTCTACGACCTGGTCCCCGATCCTCATGTAGTCCAGCCCACTCTGTTTGAACGTCTGCTTCAGCAAGATGGGCTCAAGTATTGGGTCTAGCTCTTCACCAACATTTTCCAGTAAACAGGGGTTACCAAACTTAAAACAGTAGATTCAGACCTTTATTTTTTTAAGTAAGAACAAGACAATTTTGTGCAAAAACAGTACAACTCAAATAGAGTTGAAATGTTTTTGCAGTAAGGTGACAAGAATAGAGTGCAGATCACTATTTTGAATCCTTTATTCTATTGAATATGACTGTTGTCAATGGGTGAATAGTAAAGATCCAGATATGCCAACACATCTGTGCCATCATATCAGGATCTACACTGTTTGCTTATAGTCATTATGATATTTCTGACCAAGTAGCAAACATTGTCAACAGATCAAATGGCATGGAAGTGCCGGCTGATCTGAATTTACATGGTTCACAGATACTCTATATCCTGTATACATGGAGTAAAAGGTTAAAAGGAAAGAAAGGAGCTAACTTCAAGCTAACAACTCTTTACGCAATTTTATTGTATGTTATTCAGCCCAATTAAAGCATTAAGTACCAGCTGTTGTGCCTCAGAAAGCAGGCATTTCAGGCAGAGATGTGCAATGTGGTGGCCGTAAAAAATCTCCCCGTACATGTAGTCAGTACTATTATCATTAAAATAACCTGTACCGATGATGTGCAGTGATGGTAACATATATCAGTGTTATCCGATCAACCTTTAATGGAGTTGTCCTGGTTAGCTCAATTGGTTACATCGTTGGAATTGCAGGGCTAGGCGCTGTGGCCGTGACAGTGCTGGTTTGCTCCCAGGCAGAGGCAATATCATATAGTAATATTAAACCTCAATATTCACTTATTGTATGCATTTATAACTGTGGAAATCCAAATCAACAACAAGTTTGTTTGTAACATACCTGAACACAGTTTTCCAATGATCTTGTAAAGTTAGGATCAGACTGTTTGACGACCTCTAGTTTGCTCGCTTTCTCCATGTTCTTTACCCACTTGTTAGCTTGACCCTGAGGGTCAATCATCAGTGGCCATCGGTTAGCACTGGTAGCTATAAGGGCATTGTCCACTGAAAAACTAGACACAAAAGTCAACATCAGAAATATATCAATTTTCTTTACTTTATGAGTTTTCTCAGTCTACCTTTTAATTTTAATAAAGTTTCATGTTCCATAATAATTAATAAAACTGATAGCATTTCTCGATCTTTCAAAATCCTATGCAAGACACAACAAACTGCTGCTTTCAATCTTCTTTAATTTGTATCATCTTATTTTGGTTCCTGACTTAACCATATACTTCATAGACAGGCCTCGGGATCTGGAATCAAAAACTCTACCCCTAGACCACTGATCCCAAGATCATATTAAACTAAAAGTGTAGACTGGTCTCAAATCTCATGCACATGATTGGCTTAAATCAGACAAGTCTCCATTTCAGCCAATCAGATTCTTCAGATTTGAGACTGCTCTCCATTCTTAGTTTTATGATCTTGCCCCCTGTTCCTCTATGTGACCATTACATACTTGTCCACAGGAAGTCCTGCAATCTGCCATTCTCTGATCTTCACTGGATCTCCGAGGGTTCCACTTAGGGAGAAATGTTCCGACAGTGGGATCCCTTTTTCTTTACACATTGTATACCACTTCTTTATACACTCCTGAAATTTCAAAATATCATACAGAAATTTGAAGCAAATAAAACCAGCTTGTACATGTATGCTTGCTTTTATTTAGATTCTAGCCAAAAGCCACACATTAAGTCATTAATTAACTGTAACAGCTTTTATCTCATGTAACATGTACCAATTTGAACTCAAGTGATATTCAGTCAACCCCGTTTTCAAGACCAATCAGGGTAAACCCCCAAAATGATCTTTAAAGGCAGGTGGTCTTAGCTGATGGTCATTTTTTTTCTTGAAATCAGTCAGTGGGACAAACAAAATGTTGTCTTTATCCACAGGTGGATCACACATGTTTACAGGTGGTCTTAAGCACAGATTGGACTGTACGTTCAAACTTTACACTGACTTTGTGACATTATTGATTCTTTAATCTATTTTTTTTAAATGGCATAATGTAATGTAAATTAGTAAAAAGTGTATTCCATAAACAGTGTATTTTTCAATAGATAGTCAATATGAAAATAGTTATGCAAATACCTGTCTGTATGCCAAAGTGAAAGGTCCGAGGTAGGCCACAACACTGGCTGACAACAGCAC
Organism: Corbicula japonica; assembly: GCA_038501625.1. Classification (NCBI taxonomy): domain Eukaryota; kingdom Metazoa; phylum Mollusca; class Bivalvia; order Venerida; family Cyrenidae; genus Corbicula; species Corbicula japonica. Next base: position 8,087,415 of record JAZAYU010000017.1, on the reverse strand, counting down.
ATCACCAACAATGTTGTCATATGTCTCACTCAACCGCTCCACATTCTACAATTTATAAACTAAAATTTGGTATTCCATGGAAAACATGTGTATACTAAAACTGCATCTAAAAGGGACATAATTAAAAAAATAGTGGAACAGGAATTATCATTCTTGTTGTCACCAGTGGCTTTGTTAACACAGATGATATATTCTAAGTATTAAGTGAATAGGACAAGTACTTTCGAAAGTTATAGGCAACTTTAAGTTTCATGTTAATGTTGCATTTGAAAGGGGCATAACTTCCAAAGTATTGCCAATCAGGAGATTCTTGAGGTTGCAGATTGCTTTGTTCATGCAGATGATATATTCCATGAATGAAGTGAATAGGACAAGTGCTGTCAAAGTTATAGGCAACCTTAAGTTTCATGTTAAAGTTGGGGTACTACCGGAAAATCGCACTGCTGCTGCCATAGACCCCACAGGACAATAGGATCCCTATTCTAGGTGACACAACAATACATAGTAGTGCTGGAAATGCAAACATTTCAAGTGAAATGTTTGATGAAATATAACAGTGTTCCCTGAAGTAAGGGCAACACTCAGGTAGTTAAAACATAATATTGACCAAATTTTAATGTTATTAACAGATTTTTTATCAGCCATATAGTGGTATAATTATATTTCACACAGGTTTTAATTTTGAGTATTTCGCACTAGGGTAAATTCATGAACTTAAACCCAAGTGAAAATGTAATGCCTTATAAAATAATAAATTGTGCGAACTCATGCCTGCATGAATATATCATTTAGGGCTTTTGCATGAAAAATTCATCCTAATGAAATTTAATGCTACATGTACATGCATGTCATAATTATAGTTCATATGTCTCTCTAGGATACTGGCTATCCTGTGTTACCTTTGTCCATCGTTCCTTCTCGCCACCAAGCCCACTGATGAGTTTCTCAGCTCTCTCTATCTTCACCTTCGTTAATGCAATATTGTCCTCAAGAGTCTGAAAATAATGCATACACAAAATTAAAACTGGTTTCAATACTATATATAAACACCTACAAATTTTATTGCATGTGCAAAAAGTGAGGATCCAGATCTGACAGCCAGCACATCAGTGCCATTTGATCAGGATCTACACTGTTCACTTCTTAATAAGAAATGACCTAATTACTGAAAAAGCATTGACATATATGGTAAAAAGATCCTGATCAAATGGCATGGATGTGCTAGCTAATCTGGATCAACAAAGTCTGCCCATAGATAACAGCCATACTACATGAGGTAATCATTAGTCTGGTAGTTCTTCTCTCTGTGGTATCTTTCCTTTACCTGTGTGCATATATTGTTGCTTTATTTGAGATTTCATTTAGCATAAAAAAGTTTTTACAATTTTAACATTTTAACATTACCTGTTTTTCATCCTGTTTCCTAGTGAGATCATCCTCCAAAGCCTGTAACTTGTCAGTCACAGCTTTAAGCTCCGCCCTCTTCTGATTTAATTTGGCCATCTGTTCTGCAAGCTCTGCCTCTGCTTTATCTAAGCTTTCCTTCTTTGGTGCCACAACCTTAGCCACACCATCATACACGTCAATAGCTCGCACCCACTTACACAAACCTTCACACGCCGATGACGAGTTTTTGATAACTGCTGGGTCAAAGTCTGCATTATTGATGTAGTAAGCACGTATTTTTTTCATAATTGGTGCAGGTATATTATCCTTATCATATTCCTTAAGGGACTCCAAAAACTTCAAGTCACCCAACATCTGAAACAAAAAACTTGATATATAAATTATGTTGTTCTGGTTATGTTAAAAGTCAGACCAAATTCTAAGAATCTACACTAAATTTCAAGCTGTCTGGGGGAGACACCTAATTTGGGGGTGAAGGCTTAGTATAAATATCAATATTAATACACATAATATTCCAAATGAGACCATTTAGAAAAGGTGTTAAACTTAAGGTATATAGTGTAATAACATGAGGTCATCATATTGTTTTTCATTGCATGAAATGGTGCCAAAAGCATTTGTATGCTTTTGGCACCATTTCATGCAATGAAAAACAATATTTACCAGTATAAGATAGAAATATACTGAGTGAGCTATTGAATTTGTTTTTTCACGATTTTCTTGTAACTTTATACTTTTGATGCTCAATTTGCATGAATTTTACAGAAAAATTGCATGGAAAAACACCAAAAATGTTTGCTTATGACATTATGCCATGATGTCTTATACCAGTTTTCTAAACATTTTCATTTGGAATGATATATGCATATGGGTACCAATGTGAACAAGAGCTGTCAGAGGAGACAGCACGCTCGACTATTCAAATCATTTGAAACAAATGCAATATTAAGATTAAAACAATAACAACTATGGCCATACATTCATGTGCAATCAGGAAAAATATTAACAAGTGAATGGTAAGGGAGAAATTCATTTCAAATAACAGAAATAATTCCTTAATGTACCATAAATATTCAACTGAATAGGGGAATAACTATGAAATATTTCTGGATTTGTTAGAAAACTTGTTAGTAATTTTTTTATTAGAGACATTTACTTTTAGTTCAATATCAATCACTTCAGTAATGTTACAGAAAAAGAACTGAAATGAAAATATAATGGAAGTTTGATGTTGATAGCTTAAGTATTTGCAAAGTTACCGATGAAGTGCACTTAAGTGAATATATAAGTGAAAAAAGGAACAGTGGAAAAAGGGGCATAACTTGTAGAGTAATTGTATTACAGCTATGGGTCTTGTTGGTAATGATGTAGATTTTGATAGTGAAAAAATATTCAACGTTTCAATGAAATATCGAATAGTCGAGGTAAAAACTAAATGCAAAAGGGGCATAACTTACAGAAATATTTCCAATAGAGTTAGGGATTTTGTTGATAATGATTTAGAAACTGATGGCAAACATATATTCCAAGTTTCAAAGTAATATCTCCTGTTGTTTCAAAATTATGGGACAATTGCATAAGTGAAAAAAGGGGAATAACTTGAAAAATATTGGTAGCAGAGTTATGGGTGTAGCTGATAATGACCTAGATTTTGATGGTTAATATATTTTCCAGGTTTCAAGGTGATAGCTCAAGTAGTTTTAAAGTTAAGGGCCAAGTGTATATTTTGCTTAACGCAAAACTTGAACGTGAAAAAGGGGCATAATTTGAAAAATATTGGAAGCAGGGTTATGGGTCTTGTTGGTTATGATGTAGATTTTGATGGTGAAAATATATTTCAAGTTTCAAGGCAATATCTCAATGGTAATGATGTAGAATTTGATGGTGAATATATATTCCAAGTTTCAAGTTGATATCGCAAGAAGTTTATAAGTTATGGACCAAAGTGCATATTTTCCTTAACGCAAAATTGAAGTGAAAAAGGGAAATTAGTTGAAAAATATTGGAAGCAGGGTTATTGGTCTTGTTGGTTATAATGTAGATTTTGATGGTGAAAATAGATTTCAAGTTTCAAGGCAATATCTCAAGTAGTTTTAAAGATATCGGCAAAATGCATATTTTGCCTAACACAAAATACATAAGAAAAAAGGGGCATAACTGGAAAAATATTTGTAGCAGAGTTTTGGGTGTTGTTGGTAATGATGTAGAATTTGATGGTGAATATATATTCCAAGTTTCAAGTTGATATCATAAGTAGTTTTCAAGTTATGGACCAAAGTGCATTTTTTGTTTAACGGACGCCGACGCCGACACCGGGGCAAGTAGGATAGCTCCCCTATCGTTCGAATAGTCGAGCTAAAAAACAGCTAAAATAAAAATGATATTACACTGTTTGAAAACCACTTTTATTTCACTGGAAAGCTATTCTATCATTCCCTGGTAAAAACAAATATCCTCTATATCTTCTTGAACTAAAATAATTCTGTCAAATGTTGTAAAAGAGAATAAACTTTCACCTTTTTGGCAGTTGGCCAATAATCTTCCACACTTTTGCCACTAGCGTCTACTTTCTTCTCAGGTTTGAGCCCCTTCATGATACACACAGCCTCCATGACAAGCTTCACGCCAGACGGAGGGTTGGTCATGGTTTTCACCAGACTGATATCATTCTGCTTCAGTGTGTCCAGCGCTGCAATAGCTGCATTCATAGCTGGCATAGCTATAGCTAGCTTCTCCTCACATTCAACCTGTAAAACAATACAGCATTTAACCCTTTCCTTTAAATATACACATTGTTATGTAATTAGGATCTGCACTGGTTGCTTTTTGGCCACAAATAACCTTTTAACAAAGGGCCATAACTCTGGTAAAAAAGGTCGCTGGAAAAAATCCTTTCTTTACAATCCATAAAGGCCTTTATATGAAGAAAGGGTTAAAATATCAAGAAAGAGTGAAATAGATGAAAAAGGAGCTATAGTTGCACTCATAGCTGACATGGCTTTAGCTAGCTTTTCAACACATTCAACCTGTAAAATTATACATCATGCGAAATAGCAATACATAGTGGGCTACAGCTGCATGCTCCAAAGCCTTTGATATCATCCTTAAACCAAATATAAGATCACAATAACAATTAATAATTATCTTTAAATTATACTCAGGGATATATTTCATTCAACACAGTTAATTCTGCTCTTTTATTTAACGTTTCAGCCTAATGGCCTTTATCAAAATCTACAAATAGCAACTGTGTTGAATAAATAATTAGATTTATTTTGATTGGAATCTTCCTTACTTTGATAGCATGTGACTCCTGAGCAGACTTATTAGCGATTGCCTCGTCAACTTCTACAACGTCCTTCACCTGCTGTACCTCGACGCTCTCCTTCTCTATGATGGCTATCAGCTCTACGGTCTCCTTGCTGGTCTGTATCAACTGAGGCTGTAACTCTATCAACTCCTTCTGCATTATGTTTATCTGCAATAAGTACAGCATTGTATGATACTTTGAATTCATGAACCCATTTTTCCATATATACAGGTTTTATTGCATGTGCAACAAGTGTAAATCAAGAACAGCCAGCAGTGCCCAAGGTTATAAAACTGAGCATGAAAACCAGTCTCAAATCTTAAGCATCTGATTGGCTGAAATGGCGACCAGTCGCCATTTCAGCCAATCAGATGCTTGAGATTTGAGACTGGTTTTCAATCTCAGCTTTATAACCTCCAGACCAGGTGTGAACTTGATCTGGATCTACACTAGTCACATCTTGGTCAGAAATAACCTGATGACTCTAAAAGTGAAGTGTTGATCCTTATCAAATGGCATAGATGTACCAGGTAATCTGGATATACTGTAAAACGCTTTGATTTCGCGTAGTCAAAATTTCGCAATTTAAAAAAAAAAATCAGCTATTTAATTAATTTGCATATTTATGAATTCGCAAATGTCGTAAAAGTATTATTTGCCTCATTTGAAGTGAAGTATAGTTCTATTTTAAGTTTTATATTTTCGGATGTTTTATATTTGGATAGCATATTTATGAATTCGCAAATGTCGTAAAAGTATTATTTGTCTCGTTTGAAGTGAAGTATAGTTCTATTTTAAGTTTTATATTTTCGGATGTTTTATATTTGGATAAACGGAAACTCGTCATATATTGGTGATATTTATGAATTCGCTATGTAAGCGATTCGCGAATATTAGCGAAAATAAAACTAACGCGAATAAATTCAGTTCTACAGTATACTGTTCAGCCACGGAAAACGGTCATATCCCATGGAGAAAAGGGTAAATAGTGACGGCGTAATACTTTTCATGGATTATGTGAACAGATCAACTAACAAATTTAAACCTTGAACAGAATTCTACGACAGAAATATATTATAGAGTGTGCAAGATTTTCCAGATCATGATGCAGCATATCTATTTAGGTGTTTGTACTAACTTAATTTGACTCATTTCATGTGCACATTTACACTATGCAAGAACCTTAAACAATTCCCTTATTTGCTTTGAAAATTATTTTTTATCAATCTGTGACAGAGTCTGCGAAACTTGAAACCTGAACCAGTTTGGGTTTATCGAAGTGGACACAACCTAAATTGTCGTGAGTTTCCATGTTTAATTGTTTTAATTTCTAAATTAAGTATTTTAAAAAAAGTAACCTGTTGTTCGGAGAAGTCGAGTTTCTCGAGGCCGACTTGGTATCTGTTCTTCAGTGTCAGCAGCTCCATTCGTTTCTTCTTGAGCAGGTTCTTGAACGTCTTGATCAGCTCCAAGTATGATGTTGGTGTTACATAGTTCCTACGCCTCATTGTGTCATAAAATCTACAATATAATATCTTGTATTGTGATAGGATCAAAGACAAAATCCAGTTTGTTCAAATTAAATATAATGGACAAAAGTTCTAGGATGATTCATGTATCTTATTAACTCTTTACTGCACAAACACCTTTCATCACATGGGCAACCAACACAAATCTTGATGAGACAGTACTGATGATCTGGATCTAAACTGTTAGCTTCTAAGTCAGAAATAACCAAGTGAATCTAAATGCAAACAGATAAGATCCTAATTGGATGTCACAAAGCAAGCTGATATGGATCAATGCTTAACCTTTTCCTCCGTATATATGCATTTTTTGGGGATGTGCGACCAGTGTAGATCCAGATCAGCCGGCACATCCGTGCCGTCTGATCAGGATCTGCACTGGTCACATTTTGGTAAGAAATAATCATTGAATAAAAAAGCCAACAGTTTAGATCCTAATCAGACGGCATGGATGTGCCGGCTGATCTGGATCTAAACTGTTCACCCATGTAATTATGGAGGAAAAGGTTAAAAGCTATATCCCATAGAGTAAAAGGTTAATATTTTTTTTTTAAAACACCCCTATCAATAATAGCTCAAAATGAAAAAAAAACAAAACAACATGTCAATTACAATAATTTAGCAAGGGTAGGTACATGGAAAAATGTCCTGCCATGATTTTATGTAAAGTATCATTCATGAGTTGTGGGTAAAATGGAAATATCTGTTGTTTAGGACTACGGTTTTGGTGGGAATAAGGCTATGCCCAGGATCTGACTTATACATAGAGAAAGATCAGATTTTCCTTCTAATGTGAAGTCTGCTGAAAATTTAACCAGCATTCTAGAAACACAGAGCATTACCTCTCAGAGAGTGCCCTGACACTCTCGTGGAAGTGTTGACACATGGTGACCGTCTCTATGCGAACCTCATTTGTCATCTCTACCTCGTCCAGAAACTTGTTAGCAACCAACTGTAGGGCATCCTCTGGCCACGCCTGAAATTGGCAACCAATAATCCTTAATGTTGAATTAGTATATACCGCTTTATTTCTTCTAGGGTAGAAAAATTCATAGAGCATGTTTCATGCAGGTATAAATTCTTGAAATTTCAAAATATATTATTAACCCTTTATTCCACAGGTGCGGCTTTTATCTCATGTGTAACGACTTCAGATCCAGATATGCCTGCTCATCTGTGCAGTCTGATCAGGATCTACCCAGAATACAGGATTCTTTTTTGTATACCATAAAATACTTGGCCATTCAATTTTTTTGTTCATTTTTAATTTCTATTTTCAAACTTGTATGTTATTAAAGCAGAGTAATTTACAGTTAATTGTTTTTACTGTTTCATTATAGTCTATCACCCAATGGGGCATCTAACATTTGCTTGGGTGTAAACAAGTTTTCCAGCTCTGGGGAACCCAAAATTCTACCGGTATGCATGAAATCTGTAACTAAAGTATGCAAGAAATTGGTAACTAAAGTATGCAAGAAATTGGCAACGATGGAATGCAAGAAATTGGAATGCAAGAAAGTTTCAATGATTGTTCAAATATAACAGAAAGTTACATATACAGTAGAATTCGGTTATTTGAAAAGTCCATTTGTCAGGATCCTTGATTCAATTAACTGGAGTATTATAATACACGGAGCTTTCAAATTCTTAGTTTAGTCAGTGGTGGGCGGGGTAAAGCACTCAGTGATATCTGTATCATCATGTTCAAAAGAGTCCTGTTTTGAAGATAACCCATACTCTGTAAATGTAGTTCCAGCTTTATTACCATTAACCCTTTCCTGTATAGACACACCTTTATTGCTAGGGCGAACAGTTTAGATCCAGATCAGCCGGCACATCCGTGCCGTCTGATCAGGATCTAAACTGTTCGCTTTTTGATTCATTAGGTTATTTCTGACCAAAATGTGACCAGTGCAGATCCAGATCAGACGGCACGGATGTGCCGGCTGATCTGGATCTACACTGGTCGCACATGCGTAAAAATGCGTATCTATCCAGGAAAGGGTTAAACACAAAAATTGCCAAACCTTGAACCAGTCAATGGTACAACAGTTGATGAGGGAGGGGAACATCCTAATTCTGGTCCTGAAGGCGTCTCCGATCGGACTAAATGCCAGCACTACGTGAAGATTACGTCGTACACGCTCGATAAATTTGTTGTACATGTTTAGCGGGGTACGCTCTATTGGCGAGTTCTCGTTCTGACAAATTGTCTGCATCTGGAATGAAATATTCCTCTTATCGTTATAGCTACATTAAGCCGGAAAATCATGTGATCAAATGAAATCACTAAGGAACAAGATGCTGTGTTCAGAAAACACTTATGCTGGCAATAGTATGGTCATGATACTAATTTTTAAAAATGGGTACAGCAAGTGTTAAAAGAGCAACTGAAGTCACAAGTTAGTTCCAAATAACATCACAACTTTCTGGTCGCAGAACTTGAACATGAAAAGAATTTCACATAAAAATCAAGTAAAGTAACCTATAATCTAAGCGACATCAAACTTGATGATTGAGGGTCAGAATGTCAAGCTATTTATGACATAAACTAGATGGGTGTTCAGTTGAACACTTGTGTCGCCCTCGGGTACAATGTTGGAAGAAAACTGCAAGTACAAAAAGGGGCATAGCTCCATCTTGACCAAAACAAATTGTCATAATCACAAGTGTGTTGTCTTGAGCAATATAATTAGAAAGTTTCATGAAGAAATATCGAGAAATCGCAAAGTTATGGCCAACGTTATGTTATCATATAAAAATCCAAGTACAAAAAGGGGTGTAACTCCATCAAATGTGAAGTTGACCTAAAGAATTCAGCATCATCATCAGCGTGTTGTCATAAGCAATATAATTTGAAAGTTTCATTAAGAGATATTGAGAAATGGCAAAGTTATTGCCAACATTAAGTTTGTGTTAAAATCCAAGTTCAAAAAGGGGCCTAACTCCATGAAATGTGACCTTGACCTAAAGAATTTGGCATCATCATGAGTGTGTTAATTGTCATAAGCAATATAATTTGAAAGTTTCATTAAGAGATATTGAGAAATGGCAAAGTTATTGCCAACATTAAGTTTGTGTTAAAATCCAAGTTCAAAAAGGGGCCTAACTCCATGAAATGTGACCTTGACCTAAAGAATTTGGCATCATCATGAGTGTGTTAATTGTCATAATCAATATAATTTAAAAGTTTCATGAAGAAATATTGAGAAATGGCAAAGTTATAGCCAACGTTAATTTTTCGTGTCAAAATCTAAGTACAAAAAGGGGCCTAACTCCATCAAATGTGACCTTGACCTAAAGAATTTGGAATCATCATGAGCGTGTTGTCATAAGCAATATAATTTGAAAGTTTCATGAAGAAATATTGAGAAATGGCAAAGTTATAGCCAACGTTAAGTTTTTGTGACGGACAGACGGACGGACGGACAAAGCGATCCCTATGTATCGCCATTTCTTCGAAAGGGCGACACAAAATCGTTAAATTGCATCATGTAAGAAATACTGCTGTATAGTGGTCATATATCAAATATTTTTTAACAGTCACACCAATGAAAGGTCTATGGGAAAATCTTGGTGGTCACATTAGAATGTCTAGAGAAACAATCCCAACAGACCTTCTCTATGATTTCCAGTCTCTCTTCGTTCTCATACAGATTTGGGATGTCACCAGTGTTAAGTATCATGTTCACATCTTCCAAGAATGAGACATCCTGTAACATAGATTATCCCTTTCCTTGATATATACGCATTTTTACGCATGTGCGACCAGTGTAGATCCAGATCAGCCGGCAAATCCATGCCGTCTGATCACGATCTGAACTGGTCGCATTTTGGTCAGAAATAACCTAATGAATAAAAAAGCGAACAGTTTAGATCCTGATCAGACGGCACGGATGTGCCGGCTGATCTGGATCTAAACTGTTTGCCCTAGCAATAAAGGTGTGTCTACGGAGGAAAGGGTTATATCATATAACTCTCTACTCCATGAAATATGGCTGTTATCCAAGGCAAACTGAGTAGATCCAGATCAGCCAGCATATTTGTGTAGTCTGATAAGGATCTACACTGTTCACGTTTTTGATTAAAAAGGTTTATTCTGTCCAAGAAGCAAAGAAAGGCATTTTATCATAATGATTATGGTCGACACTTGTTCAACAGAAATCTTTTTAATAGAATGAACTTTAAAGAATTTATACTGTACCTTATTTGTGACAATTGCTGATCATCTTAATAGTCTGATCAAAGTCTACACTGTTGGCTATTAAGTCAAAAAATTTCTGCAAAATATCCTAAGAATAATAAATGGAATGGCTAAAATTTAAAGATAGGCCAGTCCATTATAACAATTTAGTGGGTCAAAGGTGATCTTTGACCTCTGACCTTGATCTGATGATCTCCGAACAGGAAGACCATAGAGATTCCTTCGTCTCCGGCCTTCCTCATCATCTTACGCAGGTCATCCCGCCACTCTGGCATGTTGTAGTTCTTTGTTATCTCTATGCTGAAGAGCTCAAAGTCTGACATGAAGGCTGCCAATCGTGTAGCACTCTGACGCCCACTTCCTCCTATACCTGTAAGCAATGGTTACATGTGTCCTGGGCCCAAGATCATAAAACATAGATTGGAGACTTGTCTTAAGATTTGAGACTGGTCTATAGATTTAGCGTTATGATCTTGGACAAAGGTCAATTAATTACCAGAATCCAACAGATAAATACTTAAAGTTGTTAACTCCTTAATATATGTGTTTTTTTCATGTGGGAACAGTGTAGATACAGATCAGCCAGCAAATCCATGCCATCTGATCAGGATCTACACTGTTTGCTTCTTGGTCAACATCGGTGCAGTCTGATCAGGATCTGCATTGTTCACGTTTTGATTTGTTAGATTATTTCTGACCAAAATGCGACCAGTGCAGATCCTGATCAGACGACTGATCTGGATCAACACTGGTGGCACGTGCGTAAAAATGTGTTTATATGGAGGAAAGGGTTAAGAATCGTCTTTGGATATCTGGAATTTTGCTTTCTATCCCATTCTCTGTCACATGCATGTTATAATGTAACATATGTAATCTCACAATAAAGCATCATGCTGAGTTTTGCTTTGAATTCACAACAAATATCATTTGATTCACCTAAACAATATAAAAACTCATATCAGACAATTTGACACCAATTCCACCACTGAAATGCAGTTTGCATGGCTACTTCAAAGTCTACATGCCATCCTGAAATTAAATACTGCCAAATCTCTAGGATTTTCACAGAATTAAGTTTGTGTATTAATTAAGTATTCCAAGGTTCAGACGCAAAATTTCCAGAAAGGGCGTTTGTTTGGGCAGTTTTTGGTAGAACTTTACATGGTAACTTTGAACTTTAAAGCCATAAAAAAATTAAATATAACCAGGGGTTCTCCCAACCCTCTAGATCTGCCCCTGACTATTCCACTGACATTCAATATGAAGATTACAAATTATACTTACCCACAAGAAGACAATGTCCATTGGGTTGTTTAAGAACTCTACTGATACGGGAGATATGTTCTATGGCAAATCTAAACATGACAAGATCCATAGGGGCTTTACTCATCATGTTATATTCCTCAAGGCATTGCTCTATCACCTGAAGATAGAAAATATTGTGATCTTTATAACATTGAAGTTTTCAAAAGCATTCTATAAATCAAGCGGCTGAAAATCTGATGAAAACTTATAGCTCTGTGCCCGAGGTTATAAAACTGAACTTGGAAACCAGTCTCAAATCTCAAGTCTCAGTTTTATAATCTTCAGCCCTGCTTATAATTGGGTGTGTTCTCTGGAAATGGTTAGGTTTATTAGACTGGTCTTCAGTTTCAAATCTAAGCAAACTTGTGATTGGTCAGTTCTGATACTGTCACCAATTTCAATCAAGCTTGCCATTGGATAGTTGCAAGATTGTCAACAAGTCCAATCAAACTTGCAATTGTTCTAAGCAATAAGCTATGTTCTGTCTTATAAAATGAATGATATCCAAACTGCTCTGCAATGTTAGTTTCATTACCTTAATCAGAACATAAACTGCAAATTTTTTAAAGTTCTCCATTTGCATTTTGTATCATTATACAATTACTGATTATTTATAAAGCTGAATGATAAAAGATAACATAAAACCAAATTTTAACTTAGTTTCACAAACCTCCCTGAGCTCATCTAGGTTCTGTATCTCGTCATACAGTTTCTCTGATTTGCTCTTGTTGAGGTAGTCACCAAACAGGAGACTTCGGATGTTGTCATCGGTTACCTCAGCCTTAATGTCGCCCGTGATGTGTGAGAACAGCATCGGCATCTTCTCTTTAAACTGACCATCCACTGATGCCTGGAACAAAATAAATCAGTTCCCAAGATCATAAAACTAGGATTTGAAGACCAGTCTCAATCTCAAGCCATTTCAGCCAGTCAGATACTTGAGATTTGAGATGTAGTCTTATGAATGGCAATACTGCTTTGTAAGAGTATAAGAGTACCACAATCACCCAGTAAGCTAAGGGTTCGAGATTCGAATGATAATGCCTCTACTGGGTGAGCCAACCATATGGCGACAGTGCCTAGCCATGCAATTCCAATAAGGCTATCAACTGAGCTAACCAGAACAACCCCAAATGAGGTTGATCTGATAAACCTGATCAACACAATCATCACTGAATGACACTGTAAACAGATTATTTACTGATAACTGTACTGACTATATCTATAGACTATAGGAGTCCAAGTTTGGCTGCACATTTTCTAACCATGTTACATGTACATTATTTATATTAAATATACAACTCACCTTTACCACATTTTTCTCACACTGTGAAACATTATTTATATTAAATATACAACTCACCTTTACCACATTTTTCTCACACTGTGAAACATTATTTATATTAAATATACAACTCACCTTTACCACATTTTTCTCACACTGTCAAACATTATTTATATTAAATATACAACTCACATTTACCACATTTTTCTCACACTGTCAAACACTATTTATATTAAATATACAACTCACCTTAACCACATTTTTCTCAAACTGTCAAACACTATTTATATTAAATGTGCTACTCACTTTGACCATATTGAAGAAGGTATCCCTGTCGTTCTCGTCAACCAGTCTGTCATAGAAGACTCTGTACACCTCGTGTATCCACAAGCGTACAATCTTTTGTGAGCCCTCAACTCCATCTGGAACAACGTCTGATTTCAACAGTAAAACACCCTGCAATGTAACAGACATAGGGTAATTAAAATCAATAAGCATAATCATCTGTAACTGATTACAATTACTCATGTAATTGTGAGTAATCTGGCATTTTCTGATTACATGTAATTATAATGTAATCTATTACCAGGAGTTCCATTTGACCCAGGAGATGACCCTTTGACTCTTAAAATTAAAACTCAATCTGACCCTGATGATTAAAGCTGAAGTTAATCAAAATGAACCTTGAGATTCAGCAGCTAGTGGAATCCCTCATAACACTTTGAAAATAATCTGAAATTAACATTACTTTAACCCTTTCCTGTATAGACACACCTGTATTGCTAGGGCGAACAGTTTAGATCCAGATCAGCCGGCACATCCGTGCCGTCTGATCCGTGCCGTCTGATCAGGATCTAAACTGTTCGCTTTTTGATTCATTAGGTTATTTTTGACCAAAATGCGTACAGTGCAGATCCTGATCAGACGGCAGGGATGTGCCAGCTGATCTGGATATACACTGTTCGCACATGCGTAAAAATGCGTATATATCTAGGAAAGGGTTAATATCATCACCTTAGTGCAATTACAATATATCTCCTTTATATTTCAATGTTATTTATACATTTCCGCACACAAGTGACATTATGATTATGTTTCAATAAGATTTTCTCCAACTTTTAAAAATTTTAATTCATTAATCAGATATCTTACATGTTTATTGAAATAAAGTTAGACAGAATGTTAGACTAACAAATACATTTAAGGATTGAATCAATATTTGATGGTGTTCGTTTGGGTATGAAAAACATCTGGGTTCTGGCAGAAGGGTTTATAAATAAATTGTCCATCATGACATGAGGTGTTACAATTCAAGTTGTTTCAAAATGACAATAAGTTTATTCATTGTGCATGTTTGGGATTTGTTTGTTTTTTAGGCAAGTTTAAACTGTTTAAATGAGATTTAAAATGAGTCATGGTTCAGGTAACCATTGATTTAAACATTCCTGTGCTCAAGATCATAAAACTAAATCTGGAGACCAGTCTCAAATCTCAAGTATCTGATTGGCTGAAACGGCCATTGGTTGCCATTTTAGCCAATCAGATGCTTGAGTTTGAGACTGGTCTCCAATCTTATTTTTATGATCTTGGGCTTTGTTCTTACCTATTCAACAAGAGATCAGTGTACAACAACTGTTGCAGAAATATATCATGGCCCTCTCCTACACAGGGGTGGGATTGCTACAACTGGGACAGGAGCATTAATTAGGAGAAATACGGTACCTGAACTACTCTGGAGAAGTCTCGGAGATTGAACACATAGTGAGAGCGTGACGGGGATGGCAGGAAGTTCTGTATCGCCTTCTTGTATATCTCCAGGGTGGCAGTCACTATAATCTGAAATGGAAAATCACATATATGTTGTTGTTGTTCATTCCCAGTTTAAGGACCCTCCCGCCTCTGATCGAGGACATTATGGTGTGGTCCGAACATATATGTTATTTTTTATCTATCTTTTTAAATTAAAGTATGGAGGTGAAGTTATATTTATCAGTTCATAAAATTTTCTGTGTACTGCTTGCAAATGACAGTCTACTGGGGTGGACCATGAAAGGGGTTCAATAGGGTTGCTCAAAACCCCTTTTTGAGCAGCAATATGTAATGCTTATGGGCCAGAAATTTGGAAAATATCATATATCCAAAGACAGCCTTAAACAAACCACCTTTTCTAGAAATCTTGAATCGGACCCAGGTCTAATGCTTTACACTTTGAATGAATTTTCTGAGTTCTGTTCATTATTTCTAGATAATAAATAACTTACCCTGGACCATTTCCTGTGAGCAGTCTCGTAAGATCTGAAGTGCCAGTCTACAATCGGTGAGAATATGTTCTTCATGGTCTCTTCATCGAATGAAAGCATTCCAACGACATTAAAATGTCTGAGGAATCTTGGAGTGACCTTGTTACGACCTCCGCCTGGCGGGCCCATGGCACACAGCATGCTGATGTCCACTAGGTTTAAAATGCTGGTGTCTTTTCTGTAAAATCAAATGTTAGGTTATACTAATACTGTCTTGATGAATGTGTTTAACTCTTTCCTGTATTGATACACCTTTATTGCTAGGGCGAACAGTTTAGATCCAGATCAGCCGGCACATCCGTGCCGTCTGATCAGGATCTAAACTGTTCGCTTTTTGATTCATTATCTTATTTCTGACCAAAATGCGACCAGTGCAGATCCTGATCAGACGGCACAGATGTGCCGTCTGCTCTGGATCTACACTGGTCACACATGCGTAAAAATGCATATCTGTACAGGAAAGGGTTAACCCATTACTCCATATAATATGGGTTTTATCATGTGTGCGAACAGTGTGGATCTTATCCAGATCACCCATCACATGGTCAGAAAGATGTGAAGCCAGACGGAACTCGAACCAGGGACCCCTCTTATAGGGCAAGTGCTCTCCCGTCTGAGCTTTACACATCCTCTCCGCAGAAAGTGACAAGATTCATGCCATGACTAAAAGGCTGCCAATCCTAATCTATTATATAAAAACTGAGAAACTCAGTTTGCAAGAAAATATTATTTTATGCTTTTCAGTGAATTATAGAATTTTCCCGGTGAAATAAAAGTGGTATTTCACTGTTTTCAAACAGTGGAATACCATTTTTATTTTCACTGATTTTTTCACGTTGGTACCCAACCGCACATAACATACCAAATGAGAATGTTTAGAAAACGGGCTCAAATTTGTATATTTGACGTCATGAGGTCACGTCATAAACAAGAGGTTTTGGCGCCTATCTTGCAACTTTTCTGTCAAATTAACGCAAATTTTGCACTAAAAGCATAAAATAAAAAGAAAATTTGCTTTTACCAGTGAAAGTTAGAAATATATTTCACTTGGGCCTAAAATAAAATATTGTTTGTTTCCCCATCCACGACCGACCCGAAAAAATCGGTGCGACTCGAAAAATTTTATCGTCGAAACCTTAATGATATTTTTTTTATTTGGTACAAAAAACCTAGAGACGAAAACTGCATTTTTTGAATTATATTGAGTACAAAATCCATCGCACGTAAGTATAAGAGCAGTTGGTTGTTTGGCTGTAAATAGTAAATAGTCCACCAGATGTTCCTACTCGGGCTAGTCAGACAATGGCTGACACTAAATGCTCCCATTTTTTTTGTCTTTTGGGGTTATTAATTGACCAGTATGGGCTGAAAGGGACATGTTTAGTAAATGGCATGCTTTTACTGACACACTGATACCAAATTTATGTTTATAAATGCAATCTATGAAAAAAGGCCCTGATTTTAAGACCATTATGTAAAACAGTTTTGAAGTTCACACCGTAGTGAAAAAAACAGACCACCGAATTCAAGATGGCAAATCTCTGTTAATTGATACATGACCCCTACTTTTCTTGCTGTAAATGGATAAAACAAACAGCTTTAAAAGCATGTAAGTTAACCCCTTATCAAATGGTACCAGCTATGATTGCCAGCCTTTTGAAACATGTCATGTTTACTATAGTTTATATAGGGAAGTCTATTTACAGGTCTTACACCTGGTTATCAGACCTGTATCAGACGCTTCGGTCTGTTAAAATGTCGCATGTCCTCGGTCTTTCTGTCCAGCGACTTTAAATCTCAATAAAGCAACCTTTTCTACTTTATAAAATCCGGCTACTTCTCTTCAATCACAGTAAAATGATTTGTGATTGGTTGCCTGATTCCTATTGTCCGATCACGAATTCGATAACATCATCTAACGGCCATATAATGAAAAATGGTGTTTGGGCTGTCTAGCGTTGGCAGAGGTATTCTGTACTCAAACTGGGGACATTTCACGAAACACAGAGCAAATGCCGACATCTAGGCCATTCAGTTTCGATTTTATCGAAATTTAAAATGGATTGTTGCCTGTGTTGATTTTCATCTCACGGAAACAATAGAATGGAAGTCTAACAAAGTTTCATGGGATAAAAGTGCGAATTCGTTTGAAAGACAGGCGATCGGCAGTCGAAGAAAGTTATCTTTCATAAACCAGAAAGAGCGTAATAATTTAAGATTACATGTACATCAACAATTTTCTTGTTTGTTACTCTGTATAAAAATAAAATCAGCCTAACCAAAAACTTGTATTTTAAGGGTTATTTGGTGAAAGTTTGTTAAAACAGAAATAAAATTCAATACAAGTTTCACATTTTGTTTTACACAAATGTACCAAAAAAGACAAAAACTAAATATTTCATCTCCGTCTTTTTTCATTTAGGCAGATTATCTTACGGTCCGACAGAATTTCATTGCTCATCAGACCGAATGATCGGCAATATTTTAGCCTTTCGCGAAGTCGGTAACCCAGGGAACATTCTGTTTTCGTCTCTGTTTAAAATGTCGACACCAGTCGTTCTTTGGTATCCAAGAAAATTTGTAGATTGTCACACAAACAATGTGTGACATTGATGACGAAGTTGTTAAGCCTGTTGGTGATAGGGAAATTGAAAGCAAAGGAATATCACCGGCTGTCCTGTTTGCAGCACTTGATTTGCTAAGGAGTCAGAGCGTCCTGTTTCATGTTAAAAATATTGCAACGCTGAGATGATCAGTACCTGAATATATCTCTATTAAATAAATAATAATTACAGTACCTAAAGTTTTCGTCAAAATGTGAAATCTGTATTAAATTGTATTTCAGTTTTAAGTAATAAGGATGTATATTTCATTGTTTATATAACACTATTCTTGGGCAGGCTTATCACAAGGACGACTTGGTCATTTTGCGACAAAGGCATTCATCTATAGAACATGTAATCTTGGAACCTATATATTTAAATTTTAGAGTGTTGGTATTCCCCTTGGAGATAATCCTAGAATATCTATATGTGGATTATTAATCTGAAAAATTGCAAATAAAAAATATTTTGACCTATCTACCTACCCATACTAAATCTACTTGGGTTGGGATGGGGAAACAAAGAATATTTTAAGTCTGGCCTTGTGAACTCTGGAATTATGTATTTTCACTCGTGGCTTTGCCACTCGTGAAAATACGAATTCTGGAGCTCACTCGGTGAAATATATTTCTATCTTACACTGGTAAAAACAAATATCCTCTATATCTTTTGTGAAACATTAAGTTCAGACAAAAGGTTTGGTCCCTTATTTCTCCCTGGCTGACATAAGTTAGAATGCAAACACAACAACAAGTACCTGTCAAACCAATATCCCTGGTCTATCCACTGCCTGAGGACCTCTATAGGAGGCTGGGCCCCGTACTTCTCCTTGGCTGGCATGTTCAGGTCATCCACAAACACTACCAGCTGTTTCCCTGGGGCTGGACCATACACTCCCTTCTTTCTCCTGAAAACAGTAGTACGTGTATAACCATCTAGTAACCGCTTTGATAAAAAGCAGGTAAATCAAAGAAATCCTGTTTAAAGTGAAAGGTTACACAGTAAACTCCAAATAAAGGCCTGTTATAAAACCACTAGAAGTATTATTATACAGTTGGACATCACACTTGTATACATTCTTGTTTTCACTTAGCAATATAAACCTACATGGTATGGCATATGTATCGTTGACATCACCAAAACCTTAAAAGCATTAAAGCGCCACATACGGTCAGGCATACCATTATAAAAGTTATTCCTTGACGATGCCATTAAGACCACCTTTTCTCACAGCTCTAAGAGTGTTTTCAATTGCAAAATTTTATTGTTTAAATGTTATTGTAATGTCATTCCAGTTGGAATTTTAGATTTCCGAAATCTTGTAAAACTAATCTGAACATTTCTCTTTAAAATTTGTAAAATTAATTTATGTTTACTTTTCTACTGTTGAAACTGCTTCCTCTGCTTCCTTTTAGTGTAAAACACAACTGGGGTTTAATTTCAATAGCATATGGGAAATTTTAAGTTAAAGGTAACAAAATGCAAAATTTCAGTTTTCATATTATTATATTATCACATGCATGTGTGCAATGTGTAAAATGTACATCAGAATATCTAAAGTTTAACATTTGATATTTTATATGGAATTCATGTCAAATAGATTTTTTATGACATTTCACAGGAACATTTTATTCACATTGGCATCTTACATGGATTTACTCTATGGAACATAACTGTTATCTGGATCTACAATTTTGATTCATTAAGTAATTTTTGACCAAGAAGCAAACAGTGTAGACCATTATTTGACAGCACAGATGCAAAGGCTGATCAGGACCTACAATGTTTGTAACTACAATAAATCCTGGTTATACGAGAGGTGTTCGGAAAGTTCGTAGAATTTGTGTATATCTCCCATGTCTTTCATTGTTTTTCTTTACAATTTTGCACATGCATACATGCATTTGTCCATAATAAAGTCCCTAAACAAGGAGAACGGGTTATAATTATGTTTGGATATATTGTTAACCTTAGCAACCTAGTTTACGTGTCACGGCGCAGTCCACAATATGATTTAAATAAAAATGGTTACAAAAAATGTAAACTTCATAAACGTCACATAACCTAACGCAAGAACGGCGCGAAAACGCCTGGTGATAACATGACTTCATAATGACAGTTGATGAAAAATTCAAAACATTTACGCCGTCGTAATGGAAACAATAGCAGTTTCTTTACAGTCTGTGACATTCCATACTGGAAAGTCATGACGTCGACAGGTGACGTTGAATTAGGGAGTGTTGTGAAATTCTGGGTTGCTTTAAATAAATCACCGACAGATAAGTTGAAAATGATTAAAACAACAGGAAAATGTTTTAGAAATGCAGTCAAGCTTGTGTACAAGTGGCATTCGCGTTTTAAAAGAGGAAGAGTCTGTTCAATACAATCATAGGAGCGGCCGTCCGTCCCTTGCAGTTTGTTCCATTTAAGACAGTGTAACTGAACTTAAAAAACAGTCTCAGATGATTGTATCATCATTCAACGAAGACTGGTAACATTAAGAAACATTAAGCAAATGGATAGACAGGCATAAGAAGTGTGCAGAAATTGCTTGGTGATTATAGATGTGGAAAAGGTGCGTCGTTTACTTGACTTAAATTATGCCTGAGATCTAAGCAAAGTCATACTGACGTTGACGTGCCCCGGGTATGTGATACACACACATTTGTAATTTGCATAGTGTTGGTGTCCCTGGGTTAATTTTGCTGAATGTTCCAGAGATTAAAGACACTTTATTTAAATGTATGTATGTCTTTTTTTAGTTTGCTAACATAAATACTTTTTGTTTTATAATCAAATTCTATGAACTTTCCAAACAGCCCTCGTATGTAGTAAAGGATTACAAAGTTACTTCGGCATACCTGTCTAGTTTGGAGAAAATGATATCTTGAGTCTGATTGGCTGAGGTCTGGGCGGAGAAGTTGATATTGTTAATGATGTATCGATCCTTGGGAAGTGACGACAGGTAGTTGTTGGTGATGGCACTCTTCCCCGTGCCAGTCGGCCCAACCAGTAGAAGAGGCTGGTTATGTGACAAGAGTCGTTCCAAGAAGTACTTCTGTCGCTCCGTCTCCATCGTGTTGATAATCAGCTCATTGATCTGGTTAAAAATAAATCGTCAGATTAACGCAAAGTTTGCATCAGTGCTGTTGCTTTAAGACATGTGATACACCATGGATTTAGAGGATATCCTATGTGCAAACATTGTAGATCCAGATCAAACTGCACATCCATGCAGTCTATCCACAAAGTTTATGTGCTGGTCAGGAATAACCTAGCAAATCTAAAGGCAAACAGTGCTGTGCCCAAGGTTATAAAACTGAGCGTGGAAACCAGTCTCAAATCTCAAGCATCTGATTGGCTGAAATAGCGACCAGTCGCAATTTCAGCCAATCAGATGCTTGAAATTTAAGACTGGTTTCCATTCTCAGCTTTATAACCTTCAGCCCAGATCCTGATAAGACTGCATTTATATGCAGTCTGACCTGGATCTACACTAGTCTGGTACTATCACCACACAGGATATTATCAAAAGTCCAGGCTTATCTGGATCTACACTGGCTGCACGTGGGAAATTGTCTGTATCCATGGAGAAGTAATAAACAATGCTCTGTTTAGGCAAGGTAATACCCCATGTTTCATATTTCACTGACAGCAAATACATGTAAGAATTGAATCTGCTGCTGAAATATTTCAAGCAATATAATACAGTAGGCAAAAAGCAGTTAACATCAAGCACATTTCCTAGTTCAACTTGACTTCTCCTAGTTTTAACATGATTTCAGTGAATGATAGCTCACACTGTATAACAATCCTATCTGCAAAGTTTTAGCCCTTTACTCCATATATACACATTTTATCTCATGGGTGACTAGTCTACATCCAGATCAGGCGACACCTCCTTGCCATCTGATAAGAATATGAATTTTTCACTTTTCAGTTAGAAATAACCTAATAAATAAAAAAGTGAACAGTGCAAATCCTGATCATAAGACACAGATGTGCCAGCTGGTTTGGATCAAAACTGTTTGCACAAATCATGAAGGCATTTAATATGGAGGAAAGGGTTAAAGACCGACCAAGCCAAAACAGACAATAACATTACAAATACGAAAGTGCCTCATGGGAAACCTATCAAGCCAAATCCTGGTAGTGGGGCAAAGGGTTATGTTTTTATTTGGCTAGGTCAGACAATATCACATATTTCATATCTTACCATGATTCTTAGCTCTCTGTCCCTCTAGTGTTAGTAACGGGTGCACACAATGCAAGGTGAAAACAAAACAGAAAACATTAGTATAAGTTATTGCAAAAAAACATGTTAACTCAATCAAAACACCTGTCTTGCCACACAGAGACAGTGGATAAAGAGCAAATTTTAAAGTGCTTACACTTAACACTCATTTCAGATGCTCCGTTGGGAGATTTACTTAAAACAAAAGGCAATGTTCAGACGCTCAGGTTAATTTTTTGGATGCTTATGTAAATTTTTTTAGATGGAGCTATCTGATGATTAGATATAACTTTCATATCCTCAGGTAGATTTTTTATTTTCAGATAGATTTTTCAGATGCTAAGGTTAATATACCAGAAGATCAGGTTGATTTTTCAGATGTTCAAGTAAGATTTATATTCTAAGGTTGATTTTTGAGATGTTCAGAATGGATTTTCAGATGCTCAAGAACATTGTTCAGATGTTAAGATGGACTTTTCAGACTGATGCTCATGTATATACATTTTTTTCAGATGTTCAGAATGGATTTTCAGATGCTCAGGTACATTTTTCAGATATTTTTTAAATGTGTAGATGGATTTTTCAGATGCTCAGGTACACTTTTCATATGTTTACATTGACTTTTCAAAATTCTCAGATAGATTTTGCAGATGATTACACAGATTTTTCAGATACTCAAGTATATTTTCCAGAGGAATTTTTTCAGATGTTCAGATAAATTTTTGATGCTCTGGTAGATTTTCAGATACCCAGATTCATGTTTATCTGATGAATATTGTTTATACAATTAGCAGCTACTTCAAGAATACAATATTGAGTTGAAACAAATAAATAAAATTTTATAAAAACTGCTCTTTATCCACACTGCTTTATGGGTTATGCTAAAAAACATGTTAACACTGACATTAGTAAACTGTAACAACTGTTGAATAAGTAACAAAACATAGTGTGTCAATGTACAAACTAACTTGCTGTTTATCAGTTAGTAGTATTCTTTTATGATATTGTGAAAGTAACCTCACTATATCATAATTTGAAGCATTGCAAAAAAGGTCTCTTCTTTAATGCTAACCAACAGAACTGGTAAAGTACTGAAAATCATGAAATCGACAATCGGATCGGAAGCGGATCGGAAGCGGACCGCAAACCGATCCCGTTAGGAGCGCAATAGAAGCGCAATTGAATTGGAAACGGAATGGAATCGAAGGGAATCGCTTTGAGCGTTTGGATCGCTTGGAGTGAAAAGACCGAAGCATTTTGACTGGATTGGAATCGCTTTGAACGTTTGGATCGCTTGGAGTAAAAAGACCGAAGCATTTTGACCGGATTGGAATCGCTTTGAGCATTTGGATCGCTTGGAGTGAAAAGACCGGAGCATTTTGACCAGATCGGATTACTTCTATTTATAGTTTTTCAGTTATATATAGTAGCCATCCCAATCGCTTCTTCCGATTCTTTTAACGACTTTAAACAAATCAATTTTTGACAATAATTTAATTGAGTTTTCTGCTATCAAACACTAATAATAAAAAACTAATTTAACGATAATTTTGTAAATAAAACTGAAAACATATAATAGTAAATGGTGTGTTTGCCATTTGCACGCATGATATTATTGAAATTAAGTTCGGAACCTTTTTGTGTAAAGTACCCTTTAAGCAAAAATACGTAATAATTTTTCTTACACAAGGAAAGAAATAACGAACATGTACATTCACCCGTGCTACATTATGGCGTTAATGTATTATTTTATTTAGTAATGAGATTCACAACTGAAATGTATTTAATGCTAATAAACACTTTTGAAACCTAAACATTTATTAAGTCCAGTATGAAATATAAACCATAAACGCTGACCGAAACTAAACGAGAAACTATTTTTCCCTTTTGATTTCAGCGGTGAAAAACAAAGAAATAAACACGATATTCAGATTTAAATAAGTTTATTATTGATGTTTCACAAGTTTAACTTGTATGTTACAGCATATATTATGCAAAACGGAACGAATATTCTTATTATGTCTTTCAAAACTTCAATCAACGAACATGTATGCTGAAAAATTGTTTAGCTCTTCAACGGTATATGCTGCATGTTTTTCTACTTCCTAGAGCATAAATTTAGGCTAAAAAGTTTTATTAACAGCTTATTGATGCATACGGACCAAAGGCATTTACTGACTTGATTTACGCCAAACCAGCTGGGTTCTTAAACATCTCAAATGAACATGAATCTCACTTATGCGGGTGTAATTTACGTTTATATTTTGAAACTGCAATGTAATAAACGCTTACATTAAACTGATGTAAAAGTTAGTAAGACGTCATTTTAGACCTAAAATGATCACTGTACTTTGTTAGTAACCACGGTGTTTAAACAATAAAATTAAACAAAACTGCAAATAAGAAAAATGTCACATAAATGTAAATTCAGCGCGAGATGCGTTATAAGTAATGACCAACGAAAAGCCGGAGCCAAAAGATCGGAATCGGAAGAATTGGTTTGAGCGTAAAGATCGTTTGGAGCACATTGTCTGGTGTTATAGTTAATGACCAATGAAAATCGGGAGCCAAAAGATCGGAATCGGAAGAATCGGTTTTAGCATAAAGATCGTTTGGAGAGCATTGTCTGGAGTGAAAAAATTGGAGTGCAATTGAATTGGAATAGGACCGCTATGGGAATGGAATCGACTCTGTTAATGATGACATTAGGATCGGAAGCGGACCGGATCAGAATCGGAAAAATTGTCAATTTCATCATTTTCAGTACTGTATAGGTCCAACATAATACACATATGATTAAATTTTGTTTACATTAATAAAAACAAAAATAAACACACTCTGATCTGATTGATCAGTCTGTGACCTGGAAAACCCACAGTACTGACATTTACATCAAACATGTTATTAATTAAAAAAAAAAAAACTTTGTTGTTGCTGCATTTTTGTGAGTCTTTTTCTGTGAAATAATATCAATTGGTAACATTAACTATCATCTTGGACCTATACAATAGGTGGAAGTGTTTTCATGTATAGTAGATAAAACAAGGCAGTCTGAACAACAGCAATATCCCCCGCCATAAATACGAAATACATGGTTCAAACCTTCAAAGACAAATAGGGACCGGACCTTGAGCCGGCTAGGTTGGAACGTGGGTTCTGCACAACATCTTGATGGAATGAACATTTGAACATTAATTTTTAATAATATTCATTCCAGGGGTTCAAAAGATAATAACAGGAAACAAAATACATGGTTCAAATCTTCGAAAACCACGGGAGACCTTGACCTTGAGCCGGCCAGGTTGGAACATGGGTTGTGCATGTCATCTTGATGGGGTGAACATTTCAATTAAGTTTCATGATATTCATTCCAGGGGTTCAGAAGATATGAACCAGACACGAAATACATGGTTAAAATCTTCAAACACAACTGGTGACCTTGACCTTGAGCCGGTCAGGTTGGAACATGTGTTGTGCATGTCGTCTTGATGGGGAAAACATTTGACTAAAGTTTCATGAAATTCCTTCTAGGGGTTGAAAAGTTATGGGTCGGACATGAAATGTAAACTCACAGTCAGAAGGACAGACGAAGACCATTCATATATCCCCTCCTGCTATGTGGCAGGGGATAAAAATATGACCACAAACAATTTGTCAATATTATTAGTTGCCTCCAAGGTCTACCAACTTCACAGTTTTACAACAAAATTATTAATTTCTGAATCATTTGTACTTGACACAACTACTGGATCTACAAAAGCACCATGCTGACAGCAAACCTCAATCCGATTAATAAAACTCCTTGGTTGTTATTTAACCCTTTCCTGCATAGATACACCTTTATTGCTGGGGCGAACAGTTTAGGTCCAGATCAGCCAGCACATCGTGCCGTCTGATCAGGATCTAAACTGTTCGCTTCTTGATTCATTAGGTTATTTCTGACCAAAATGTGACCAGTGCAAATCCTGATCAGATGGATAGGATGTGCCGGCTGATCTGGATCTACACTGGTCGCACATACGTAAAAATGCGTATATATCAAGGAAAGGGTTAAATACCAATTTGGTAAAGTTAAAAGCTGTCAATTTGTGACAGCCAGTTCCAAGACTTCAGACGTTGTGTCAATGTGCATATTGTACTCCAAAGAAAATAACAATGACTGAGAAATAGTAAATTTAGCTAGTTAACATTAAAGGCATCCATGTAATAAGAATTTTTGTAAATGATAAAATTGGTAGTAATGGGTATGTAAATAAAATAAGGTACTAAAATGAATTACATTGCCTATTGAAGACTTTATGAAGAAACAGAAACTACATCCTATGAACATGTGTATGATAATACCGGTATGTTAACTATTACAACATTTGCACAATTTTCTACAATTCAGCTAAGAAAACTGGAAATTAATACTTTCATTGCTATTTTGGAAATGCATATTTCATGCAACTATCAAGTTAAATGACATCATTGTTTCAATATCATATTTCCATCATTAACCTTGAGTTATTATCCCTTTCCTCCATATATACGCATTTTTACGCATGTGTGACCAGTGTAGATCCAAATCAGCCGGCACATCCATGCCATCTGATCAGGATCTGCACTGGTCGCATTTTAGTCAGAAATAACCTAAAGAATCATAAAGTGAACAGTGCAGATCCTGATTAGAGGGCATGGATGTGCTGGCTGATCTGGATCTACACTGTTCACCCATGCAATAAAGGTGTGTCTATGGAGGAAAGGGTTAAATTTTATCATCCACTTGCTTTGTCATTATGTTTTAATTAAAAATTCAAACTCAGATTAATTCAAAACAGTATCAGAACTTTATAAAATAATAATTTGCAAGATTCTATGTTACCAAAAATTGCACAAATTATGCAATTAGGTATGTTATACTAATTAGCAGAAGAGTGTAGTATAAAATGCAGTTATACAATGGTACGGAATAAAAAATGAGCAAATGATTCTACAAATAAACTATAGTAAGGAATAAAAAATGAGCGAATGATTCTACAAATAAACTATAGTAAGGAATAAAAAATGAGCTAATGATTCTACAAATAAACTATAGTAAGGAATAAAAAATGAGCGAATGATTCTACAAATAAACTATAGTAAGGAATGAAAAATAAGCTAATGATTCTACAAATACCGTAAACTACATATTATGTCAGCTACTCTTGCCTAGAGAACAGATACACTACACGGTTATAATACTATTACAACATGCAATTAAATGGTATGATACTATTTGAGAACATGCATATAAATGTTATAAATGTTACTATTTGCAATACATAATAGAAGGACAGATAAAACGAATCAAGATCTAAACATGCATTCAAATAAATAGTGTAATATTTACAGCAGTTGTCACAACTTTTTACAAAATGCAGTCAATATAAAATAAAAAATGTAACATAATAGCCATAATACATAATGGTCAATGAATGACAAAACAAGTATTCAATATTTTAATTTTAAACAGATCAATTATAAATGTTGGTTAAAGCTCAATAGAGCATTTAGCTATTTCAAAATTCTGGTAAATTCCTTTAAAAGTACGGACATAGATAATGTGCCATAAAAAAAATTAATGAAATATTTTAATATAATTATGGAATACATTTCAAGAAAGGTATTGCACCTTAATACTTTATGAAAAAAATATTGAATAGCAATAAAAGGACACTTTTTATATAAAGTAACACATACAAATTGTAGCTGTAATATGTGGATATTCAGGACAATGAATAAAATTTTTGTAAGAAGAGAGACTTCCTATTCTGACTATTACTAATTATTTAGATTTCTATGAAAACTCTGAAAGAAAATATATCAAATGAAAGAAAAAATATATATAAGATCAAAAAAAGTTATATCTGCAAGTTGGCAAAATTGTATTAAGTAACATAAATTTTAGATCAATAAAACTAATTATACATCAAGAAGTATCTAAGTACGAGTCTGCAATAATTATACAAGAAGGATTTAGCAGTCTACGATACTTCATCTAAATAATTACAATCTAAAGGGAACCTACTAACACACACTTCTTACCATTTCTACAGTATCAAATAAACTCTGAGGCTTTTCCTTTTATGTATAAAAATACACTTCCATAATCATCCAAAAATTCCGTTTTATCTTTTTAAAACTAATTTTTATTGTTTCTAAAAAATCATTGAAATTGAAGATATGAGGAGTTATGGCCTAAGGATTGATCTTCAAATCCCGAGACTGCTGGTTCGAATCCCTACAGGGAGGAAATTCATCTGCAATATTTTTCTCAACTTGTGGCAAAAGTACAGATTTCATTGTTATTCCACTTAGAATATTGGTGGTAACAGACTGTTTTTATTGGACTGAAAGTAGACTACTGTCATTGCTTAGTTACAGGGTGGCAATCCTCTCAGAGTTTGGCACAACTACGTTACCAACCATCACCATATGTAACACTAACTTTGTAATTTGCAGTCATTTTTTTAAGAGTAAAATTTACCAAGTGCCTGGTAAATTTTGTGCAGTCCTAATTGTTGTAAATGTGTGTTACATGCACAAAGAATTATCTGAGAAAGAAATATCATTCAATTTGACAGTTCTCTGAAACAATCAGAGACAAACATTTTAATGTATTGAAAAATAATTAAAATCTTGTCATGGGCCTGATGTTCACTCCAAATGATGCAAATATACATACAGCTGCCTGCACAACTCAATTAAGTCACTACTTAACCTGACACACTTTTTCACAGTCATAAATCAATCCGTGCACAGGCTTACCAATATCCCTATATGAACTACATATCATATATGTGCAACCACAAAACACATTTTCCAATGTGCATCAGTTAGACTACATTACAACAACTTTTAAAAGTGCAGCCACTAAAATTAATTTCAATTTATTTTTTATTATTTTGTCACTGATGGTCAAAACAGAGATAATATATCCATAACCCATTTCAACAAACACACACTGCAGGTGTTCAAAATACGTTACTTATTCAGTGTACAGGATACGTTACATTTTCAATGTTATCTGGTAGCTTTATTTTGTGTTCCCAAAATAGATCTTCATCATCCAAATCTAACATCTATATAAAAGATTCAAGTTATTTCAAATATATATTAGACTAAAATACTAAATACATGCACATAGTTTATATTATAAATCTATCACTACAATTTTAACTTTTTACCCCATATACTACTTTCAGGGGTGAACAGTTTAGATCCAGATCACCATGCCATCTGACCAGGACCTACACTGTTGGCTTTAGATTCATCAGGTTTTTTATTCTGAACAAGAGGCAACAAGTGTTGATTCAGATCAAATGGCATGGATGTGCCAGCTGATCTGAATCTACACTAGTTGAACACATGATAAACCTATATATATATATATATGGAGTAAACGGTTAAGTGTAAAAGTGCAGAAACTATCCCCTGTGCATGCAAATACATACCCGAATCTCCTGTTTTAACAACAGATCAAAGCAGTTAGTCTTTTAAAATATATTGTGTTCAAAGCTGCAAGAGCTACGTCAAGTTCTTGAAGCATCACTGATTTCATCTTTCTACTTACCCTTTCCTTCATATATATGTCTTTAATGCATCGACAAAGAGTGTAGATCCTGATCAGTCGGTACACTTGAGCCGTCTGATCAGTATATGCACTTTTTGCTTTTGATTAATTAGGATATTTCTGACAAAAAAGCGAACAGTACAGATCCTGATTAGATGGCATGGATGTGCCAGCTGATTTGGATTTACACTGGTTGCAGATGCAATAAAATGTGCATATATGGAGTAAAGGGTTAAAACCTACAGCTGAGCCTTGTTATGATGCGAAAATTTGACTACAAAAAATATTTTTTTCATTTTCATCTTTTTTGCTGTTCTAAAAAACATAAAGTTTGTATTATATTTTCAACTTATATTTGTGTACCATTCTGTTACAAATTTTGTTTGTGCTATATATTTATTAGCAGTATTTAAAAATACATAATAATCAATGTCATGTGCTTAAATTTTTTAATTCATTTTCAAGAATGTCAACTTCCCGAAAAAAACAACACATTTTCACATCACCCTGCTCAATTTTAGTAATATTTACTTCATTACTAAATGAAGTACAAGCAAATATCAATTTAAGACACTTCAAAACTCTATAATATAGCACAACTAGTCTAAAAA
The DNA here is from genome assembly GCA_038501625.1 of Corbicula japonica. NCBI lineage: Eukaryota > Metazoa > Mollusca > Bivalvia > Venerida > Cyrenidae > Corbicula > Corbicula japonica. Next base: position 8,057,036 of record JAZAYU010000017.1, on the reverse strand, counting down.
GCATTAAAAATGGTAAAAAAAATATGTTGAAAAAGTAACATAACATTAAGTGTTTATGTAACATATTTCATCTGTATAATAAAATCCACACTTTTTCAGGTTTAAATACACATAAATTTCAGTTTAGTGTATACTACTGTTATCCAGCTTACAGCTGATTATAAAATATTTATAAACAAAATCTTTCACAACCATTAAGTTTCTTTCTAAATCTTTATCATATGCTGTATCAAACAAAAACTATTCTAAAATTATTAGCAGAACTATATCATTTCAAAGCAAATAAACAATTAGCAAAATTACATAAATAACAACATCACTGAAATGGAAAAATTTTACAAGTGGAACTCAAATGTCAAGTTTACTGGTGAATGCAAAATCTCATTTAAAAAACTACTCATCAAAATTAAAAGAGGCCACTTTTATTACTATGTTTGTTTGATATTGATATATTTATTGAAAATAACAAGGCTTAAAATTTCCATTGTCATGATGTGTTATTGATAAAGGAAAACTTTTTATCCTAGTAGCTAAAGTTAATCTGATTTGTGAAGAAGTGAATTTGTATTTGTGACACTCTTTCAAACTCTAGTTGATATTAAGTCACACACTGTTATGCTAACTAAAACAAAAAATATTAAATGTCACTCTGTTATGTCAAAAAACATTCTGTTAAAATTTGGTGACACTAAACCTGCCTGGTCCTGTGCATTGTGTGATTCCTATTCTTACCTGTCGATTATCCTTCTATATGACACAATACATAATTATTATATGTAAATGTATATGTTACTTAATTGTCTATGTTACTTAATTGTCTCTGACATTGGTAAAAAATATACTACAATCCTAAAAAGCATTAAAATGTTAGGAAAACCTAGCTAGGATTGACTTCTAGAAGATAACCAATGCTTTTCTTAACATGCTGTTTTATTCTGAAGAACAGTGTTTATGACTTTAAAAATGTGAAAAATGATATCTGGAATAGCCAGGGCATTCTGGAAGCACAGCCTTCCAACACAGCCAAAGGTAGAGAAAAGGAGAACATGAATTTCTAGGTGATTGATTCTAAAAAAGACACCACAAACAATTACCAAAAATTAGACCCTGCAGGTTTACCATCTTGAAACGGCATTTGGCCACTTGGGTGCTTAAACCAGGTTCTAGGGTGCATCAACCTTACACTTGCCCCTACAGGCTCTCATATGAACAAACAAGTACAAGTTTCCTTGGTATATTAACTCCAGTCCACCAATCTACTTGACAATGTTGCATGCAAAAGTATGTAAAAGTTAAATAAATATAGTAATCATGAAACACTAATGAAATCATCAAGTGAAATTGCAAGTAACATAAGTATAAATGTAATGCCCTCAACTTTCTACAGCATGTAAACCTACTAGATAAACTGAGATAAAATAGTCTCCCAAATATCCAAAATTTCTCCCTCTGCTCAGCCAATGGAGAAGTTCTTCCCTATATTTTTCATATAGAAAGTCAAAATCCAAGTTTACTACTTCCTAAAATTGGAAAAACTTCTCCATGTTCTTATAACCTAAGCCAATGCCTGAATGCATCATGCATCTAAAACACTAATGCGGGATCCATTGGGAAATAGACACAGTAGGTGATGACATGTGACAAACTATGCTTACTAACCTTTGTTTGATCATCAATGTCAACATTGGAGAGCAAGGAACTCCACTGGTACCAGGAACCGTACTGCCGCCGAATATATACATGATCGTAGATCAAGCCTCGCTTTGGAATCATCAGTCCACGTGAAAATTTAAGGTCCTTTGGTCTGTAAAATTGATCATAGGTTGTTCCATTTATGTAGATTTTATCAGCCATGTATACTGCTTATATCCCATAAGAAACCAGTATAGATCTAGTTTAGAATTCTTTTTATTATTTCCATCCAAAACAGAAAAGTATAGATCCTAAGAAGACTGAAGGGATGGTGCAACTGCACTAAGATGCAGGCTTATCAGCATCAACAATGGTTACTCATGGGATACAAGCTATATACATGAACTAAATCTGAAGAATAAATATGGGTACAGAAAAAGAATATGAAAACAAGCATTTTTGCTTTCTGCTGAAATGTAAAAATACTTCCTAAATAAAACAGTATTAATAAGGTAAATCTGTGAGCTAATGCTCACTAGTGATACCCTGCTTTGAGAAATATGACTTTCAAAATGTAATTTGCATTAAATTTTGTCATATGTATAAAGGATGTCAAATTTTTCTGCCTATTCATCTAATACATAAATATATAAAAAATATCTGGCTGCAGCATGTTACACTTGCTTAGAAAACTGTGACTGAAATTGTGCATGTATGTCAACTTTGTGTAAAAATCTATTAAGTATTCGGTAAACAGGAAGCAGATGAGCAAGGAGCATAAAATCGCTTTACACCATATGGGACTATAGGATAAGGCAATATACAAAATATCAGGCTGCTGCATGTTATAGTTGCTTAGAAAGCTGCAACGATAGGTAGAACCATCAACCTTTTGTTAGCTACCTGGATGGCTACCTGGATGGCTACCTTATATGAATTCCAACTCCGATCAGATTTGAACCCCATGGTTTGTGGCCTATCGTTGTATGGTAACAACATAAACCACTAGTCAATAGAGGCCCCCTGACCACTCAAAATACATATTCATTTCACCTTTACTCCATGGGTAATAGCTTATATACCATGAGCAACCAGAGCAGATCCAGATCAGCCGGCACATCTGTGCAGTATGATCAGGATCTACAATTGTTAATTTTTGGTCAGAAATAAAACTGCCCCATGCTGATCTAAATTAGACTGCACAGATTTACATGTTGATTTGATTCTACATCGGTCTAACACTTGATGAAAACTGTATCCATGGAGAATAGGGTTAAATACTATTACAAGCTGAACTAGATGGTGACCTGGGCTGGAGGTTATAAAACTGAAATTGGAAACCAGTCTTATATCTCAAGCATCTGATTGGCTGAAATGGTGAATGGTCACCATTTCCTCCAATCAGATGCTTGAGATTTAAGACTGGTTTCCATGCTCATTTTTATAACCCTGGACACAAATTCTATTGAGCATTCTTAAAAAATTAGCAGACACAAACACTCACAACAATCTTATATTTATAAAAAGAAAAAAGTTTTCAGAGGTGAGTTGTTATTTCACATAAGCCACAGCAATAAAACTGCTTAAAATTAAAAAAAAATCTTTATCATTATGAAATTAATATAAAAAACCTCTTTTAATTGCAATGAAAAAATATTAGCATCACAGTTAATGACCTGTACAGTTATTTTAACCCTTTCCTTTATACTTATGCATTTTACTGCATGTGTGACCAGTGCAGATCCCGATCAACTGGGACTTCTATGCCGTCTCATCAGGATCTGCACTGTTTGCATTTTGGTCAGATATAGCCTAATAAATCAAAAGTGAACAGTGCAGATCCTGACCAGATGGGACAAATGTGCTGGCTTGTCTGGATCTACAACTGTTCACCCATGCCATAAGGGCATATATATAAAAGGAAAGGTTTAACAATGTGTAATTGCTTGAATTTTAAATCTTGATATATTATCATTCACCTGAAGAAGAATCAAATAAACTAGCAACATGTAGTGGAAATTGGAGTTTGTCTTCCATTATTCCATTACTGAAGATTTGCCAAGCTTTGTTTTTTACAATTTATTACATTACAATAATGATGTACACTGTAAAATGCAATAAAAAAATTCTTCCTTGTTTTTAACAATTAATATGTAAAACTGATCTCCCCACCCCAAAATCCCAACTATAAACCGTGTATATGTACATACTAACAAGTGCTTGCTGAGATCTAGTCAACAACCAACAAGCAAACTAGCCTTCTGTTTAAATACTTACTAAGATAACTAAACAGTTCAGTTAATAAACTGCTAAATAACCTAAACCACTTTGTTAAAAGACTAGCATTGAAATTCTTGTTAAACATAAACTAGATGGGGGTTCAGTTAAACACTTGTGTCGCCCTTTGGTACAATGTCGGAAAGAGGCATAACTCCATCTAATAACCAAAACAACTTGTCATCAAGAGTGTGTTGTCTTGAGCAATATAATTTGAAAAGTTGATGAAGAAATACTGATAAATAAAAAAAAAGTTATTGCCAACGTTAAGTTTTCGTGTCAAAATCCAAGAATAAAATGGTGCATAATTCCATCAAATGTGACCTTGACCTAAAGAATTTGGCATCATCATGAGCGTGTTGTCATAAGCAATTTAATATGAAAGTTTAATGAAGAAATATTGAGAAAAGGCAAAGTTATAGCCAACATTAAGTTTTCGTGACGGATGGAAGGACAGATGGATGGATGGACAGAGCGATCCCTATATATCGCCATTTCTTCGAAAGGGTGACACAAAAACTGTAACTTGTTGGGTGTTCAGTCACCCATGTATATACTTTGTCGGAATCAGAAATATGTTAGTTGCAAACTGGTCAAAAAATCTATCAAATAACAACATCATAACCTTTTTTCATAGTCTTTTTACATGTCTACAAAAGTTTGATTTAAGTAATATTAAGAAATATAATATATGGATATGGTTTTTTCAACATAAAGTTTTTCTGACGAATAGACAATGATTGTATATTCTTCTAAACAGAAGACACAAAAATCCTACCTTTTAACATCTATAACCCTTTCTATTAACCCTTTACACCACATACATGTATATGCATTTTGTCACATGTAGGAACAGTGTAGATCAAGATCAGCCAACAAATCTCGTGCTGTTTGATAAGGATCTACACTGTTGGCTTTTGAACCATTAGGCTTTTTTCACAAAGAAACAAACAGTATTGATCCTGATCAGATGGCACAAATGTGCCAGCTGATCTGGATCTAAACTGTTTGCATAAGGGATAAAGTGCATATATGTAGTAATGGGTTAAAGCATTATGTTGCATCTAGCCTCGTGTTAGCACCAGCAGTCTCTGCTAACTGGCAGCTTGAAAAGTTGCTTGCACAGATTAAGAATATTTACCACAATAAAAATGTTTGGCTTAGAAAGTCTGCAGGCTACGGTCCTAGAGTGCTTTGAAAATTTTTAAATTATTGCTACCAAAAGTTGTTGGTAAGTTATTAGTTTACTAGTGTTATTCTTAGTTGTTTGCATTTTAACCCTTTACGCAATAAATACTACTTTATTGCATGGGCGAATAGTGTAGATCCAGATCAGGCAGCACATGGGCATATCTGTGCCATCTGATCAGGTGTAGATCCAGATCAGGCAGCACATGGGCATATCTGTGCCATCTGATTAGGATCACGATCTACAGCCGGCTTTTTCATCTATTGTTTTTTTTTCTGGCCTAGTAGCAAACAGAGCAGATCCTGATCAGACAGCATGCATGTACAGTCTGATCTGGATCTACACTGGTGGCACATGCAATAAAATGTGTATATTTGGAAGAAAGGGTTAAGATATGTTAAGAGCTTCATGACATCTCTTGACAATCTAGTTCAACTCTTCAGCTAGTTTAAAACTAAAAACATAACACTTACTATATTTAAAGATGTATCCTTAATTAGTTAATGTCACAGAAACCAACTATGTTATCCCTTTCCTCCATAGACACACCTTTGTTGCTTGGGCAAACAGTGTAGATCCAGATCAGTCGGCACATCAGTGCCGTCTGATCAGGATCTGCACTGTTCACTTTTTTATTTGTTAGGTTATTTTTTACCAAATGCGAACAGTGCAGATCCTGATCAGACGGCACAGATGCCGGCTGATCTGGATCTACACTGTTGGCACACGCTTAAAAATGCGTATATATGGAGAGGTTTATATGCCAGCATCTTACTGATGTATATAGTTTTTAGTTTCTGCGGGAGTAACATTTTGCAGTTTAAGCCAAAACAAGTCAGAAAATTATCTGTTCATGTTTAACTCTTGACTCACAGTAAACCACTGACGACCAGTGTAAATCCAGATCAGTCAGTACATCAGTGCAGTAAGATCAAGATCTACAACTTTCGCCTTTAGATTCATTAAGTTATTTCTGACCTAGATGCGACCAGTGTAGATTTAGATCGGGCAGCACAGAAGTGTCAGCTGATCTGAATCTACACTGGTCACATGTGATAAAACCCATATATGGGAGCAAGGGTTAAAATCTGCTAGCATTTACCATGTTTTACTGTGCAGAAGTTAATTCTGTGTTTTAAATATGGGATGAAAAACATTAAAAATTCGCACATCACAGAAATTACCAACTCTACAATATTACAGATTATTGTTGCACTGTTTCTTTATTCACAATTATATAAATACATCCCAAAATAAAGAACTAACTTTATGATGTTCAAATAAAAAAATAATGAATAACCTTTGACAAATGATATTCATTAAAGCACACAGTTAACTTTATTAACAACCATTATTCTAAAGTGCAGATAAAAATGTTAAACTAAAACTAATGGTCTGTTTTCTTTGTTATGATTAGAAGCACAATTAGACAATGTTAAAGAAAAGGGAGAGAACTCTGTCTGGATTCTGGCACACACCATCCAGGGAAGGCAAATCATGTTAAGGGCAGTAACTCTTGTCTCAATTTGGCACAATGCCAAAAAGTGTCTTACCTAGGGGGCTTATCAGTGTCTTCATCCCTGTACAAGGTAACAAATGTAAATAGCAAGAACAATATGGTTAAGACAGTTACAAACTTAACTGTACGAGACACAATATAAGTATCTTCCATGTGTGTGACATTTGGACAAGAAGATCTGGGCCCAAGATGATAAAACTAAAATTAGAGACCAGTCTTAAATCTCATAAAACTAAGATTGGAGACCAGTCTCAAATCTCATAAAACTAAGATTGGAGACCAGTCTCCAATCTAAAGCTTGTGATTGGCTGAAATGGCAACCAGTTACCATTTCAGCCCTTCAGATATTTGAGATCTGAGGCTGGTCTCCAGATTTAAATTTTATGATCTTGGGCTCTGAACTTCCAGTGGTAACAAGGATTGTCCTAAACACAGTTTAATGTTTTTGCAAATGTATTTGATACATTTACTATACTTTCATACCGTATATATATTTTCACATTTTGATCTACTTTATTTATCCCTTTATTTCATGGGATATATGCCATCTAATCTGGATTGACATTGTTTACTTTTTGATTCATTAAGTTATTCGTCATTTTTGACCAAAAAGCAAACAGTGTAGATCATGAAAAGATGGCTAATACGGACAGACACTGTTTACACATGTGATAAAACCCATATATGTATATAGTAAAAGGTTGTTTCTCCATAATAGTGCACATCACAGTCACTTGCCTTACAGGGTGGGGGTGTAAAATACAGCTCTGGTATGCAAGAAGGCTCTTTTTTAATCATTAAACGATTTCAATTTTTATAGATGCAAACTCTCAATTAATCTGAATTTTGATCAATTTCCACTCATCACAGGTAACTTTGTAACTGCCTTAAAGTTTTTTTTCCAACACAAATATATAACTATAAAATCAGGTCTGCATTTAAGTCTCTATCTAGTAAAAATGCACACATTGATATTCAAATCTTTGAATTAATGATCTATGAGCTACAACGAAAATATTAAATGGAAAAGTGATTAAATAAAATGCTCATTAAAGTTTATTTGCATAATCATAATTTTACCATTTTATCCTTATTTCTTAGTAATAAATTAATCTCATGGACATGCCCATGGTTATAAAACTGAGCATGGAAACCAGTCTCAAATCTCAAGCATCTGATTGGCTGAAATGGCGACCAGTCGCCATTTCAGCCAATCAGACGCTTGAGATTTGAGACTGGTTTCCAATCTCAGCTTTATAACCTTCAGCCCATACAGTTACTGAAAACACTGAATTTTCTTTGACGCAAAACATAACTCTTCTGCATTACCTCGGATGTTTATCTTTGACACTTTCCATTTCACACAGTGCTCGGAAAAACTCATCAAACTTGATGCGAGAGTTTTCGTCAAGGGTTGCGCCAACAGACCAGACAATGGAAAACAGGAAGTAGCACATGAGCATGCTGGTCTTCTCCTCGATGATCTTCTGGTCTGTGAGACTTGGTTTTTCTTCCGGCTTTGCCTCCTCACCCTCCACCACTTCTTCCTCCACAAACAAATCTTCTTCATCATCCTCTTCTTCTCCTATTTTTCTGTATAAACAAATGAACAATGTAAAATATGTATCTTTTGGAAATATTGGTGTCATTATTCTAAGAAATGATTTCATTGAGTGGACGAAATAACTTCATAATAATGATAAGCAGTTGAAATAATGTCATAAAGATGCAAAGACAAAATAACGACATAAAGATTAGCAGATGAAATTATATAATAAAGTTAAGCAGAAAAAATATGTCATAAAGATGAGCAGACAAAATATCTTATAACATTGAGCAGACAAAGTGACTTCATAAAGATTAGCAGACAAAATATTTCAAAGACATAAAGTTGGGCAGAAGAAATGATGTCATTAAGATGAGCAGATGATATTGCCCATTATGCATATTGCGGGAATAAATATGTGATGCTGTCAATATTTGTAACAAAATGACAAACGATCAAGTAGAAAATGTAATAAGAACGTTTATTCTTTAAAAGATGTACATTACATAACTTACTTGATATCTGTGAGCAAACAGGCATACAGTTTGAGCATACTCATCGTCAAATGCATAGGATGGCAATACTGGATCTGTTTACATGATTTGATGACGTAGTTCAGACACGGAGGTAGTAACCAATCAAACATCATCTGAAAAGAACAGGTTTTATAATGTAAATGCATTTATATTTGAGGGCTTTACCCTTTCCTCTATATAATATTAATGCTAGCCTTTACATGTATGTCGTGGGTGAACAGTGTAGATCCAGATCAACCGCATTTGTGCTGTCTGATAATTATCTGCACTGTTCACTTTTTGGTCAGAAATAATCTAATAAATCAAAAAGCAAACAGTGCACAAACATGCTGGCTGATCTGGATCTACAATGGTTGCCCATGCATTAAAGGCCTAAACATGGAGAATAGGGTTGAATCATAGAAGTTTTGCAGTTAAACAGTATTTTTGTTGTTTCTTCAATTTGTCATTTTTTTTAAAACATTTTCTATCCTTTACTCCATCTGTATGGGTTTTATCAGGTGTGTGATCATTGTAGATCCCACATCTGTGCTATCTTATCTGGAACTACACTGGACACTTCCTGATAAAATAGTGAACAGTGTAGATGCTGATCGGACAGCACAGATGTGCCGGCTGATTTAGATCGACACTGTTCAGAGTTAGCCCATGGGATAACAGCTATATCCGATAGTGTAAAGGTTTAAGTACAATTCTATGATGTGTAAGGATTTTTAATTTGGGAATAAATCTATCAGGTGTTTTGAGGTAGTAACCAACTGTGTCGTCCTTTTAACTTTGTCAGTCAATGTTACATTCTGTGACAAATATATGTATGCAAAGGGGCACAACTCTGCCAATATTACCTTATGGTTAAATTATAACTTTGTTGTCTACAGTTATAGAATTTGAAGATTTTGTGCTAGCATTAAGTACAGTATTCAAGATGGATGAATGGACTGAAAGAATAACCATCTGTATGATGCACTGTGATTTCTCGAAAAAGACAAAGTAAGTACTTTCGATTTCAGTTAGATTTCATCTTGCAAGCAGAACATGGAACACGATGCACAGCAACTGATATTTTCTTGAGAAGTAGTGCGCGAAAGTATAATTGACAGAATGTTGTTCATTGTTGATCACGCCTTCAGGTTGCTTTACTTTAAGCCACACCTTTTGTTATTGTAACAGTTTCAACATCTGCAAGGGGAATGAACCCACAGTGACAAAAATTTGATTGACAGTAAAACATAATTTGGATGTAAAAATACAGTGTCTTTTGATTGGAGCGGCAGTTCTTACAGTTAAATCATGACAAAAAACGTGGTTGGCGTCTTGTGAGGTGCTGCAGTGAAACAGGTGTTTACAGAGTAACAGTTTCAACATCTGCAAGCAGAATGAACCCAGTGACAAAAATTTGATTGACAGTAAAACATAATTTGGATGTAAAAATACAGTGTCTTTTGATTGGAGCGGCAGTTCTTACAGTTAAATCATGACAAAAAACGTGGTTGGCGTCTTGTGAAGTGCTGCAATAAAACAGGTGTTTACAGAGGTTGCTCGCAGGGTCAAAATCTAATTGAAATTGAAATTTTTAGTAAATATTCTACCTTGATAGAATCTTTCTGTTCCTGAGTGAGCTTGTATTCTGGAAGTGTTTTGGTCATCCATGATTTAACCAGTGGTTCCCAGCCCAGCTGCAGGGGGTCCATATATATCATACCACATCTACAAAAACTCACAGGTAAGACTGAATCATATAAGGGTAATGATGAGATGACTTGGTTATTTGAACTTATTACCTAAACATACATGTTCTTGGATGCAACAATATTGTATTTTTGTAATGATTTAGAACATGAATTTGTCATGTGGAATGGCCTAGTTGAGGATCACACATAAATGTGGCCATTCTGCTTCTCTTTACCCTTTACTCCATGAATATGATTAATATCCCATGTGAAACCAGTGTAGATCATATGTGCTGGCTGATCTGGATCTACACTTGTTGCAAATGGGATATAAGCCACATTGCATGGAGACAAGTTAAGCTTAGTAACAGACCCTATCTGAGCAAAAATTAATCAGCTTCAAACATGTTAAGACAATATCTAAAATCAAGACATGCATTTTGAGCAATCTAAGTGATAACTGGATAAAAATATTGCCCCTATAATGAAAGAAGTGTTTCTTTTGTTTGACCAGGTGACATCCCTTTTTTTTACCAAATGAGCCTGAGATCATACAACTCATTTTGACAACCAGTCTAAACTTCTGAACAGCTGAATGGCTGTTATTAGGACAGGTCTTGCACTCACCAATGAGAAACCAAATCTTCTAGATTGGTCACCTGTCTCAGCTTTACAATATCTGACCCTGGGGCCATGAACTGAGGAAGGAGACCAGTAGTGAAGTCTGTGCTCATTTCAGCCAATCAGTTGCTTGAGTCAGTAGAAAGATATCACATCTTTGATTAATGATCTTGGGCTCAGTGAATGTTAAAAAATTTCAGCTATTTCCTGTACCTGCTGACAGTGGCTGGGGAGGCCTGCTCAAGGTCCTGTGGCTCAAAGATCATGTTCTGTTTGTTGCTCATCTGGATGATCTCTCCACTCATCAGGCATAACTAAAACACAAAATAATTTAAATAGTATGTTCTTATTACATGCTTGCTACAGGTCTTTTGGTTTGAAGTTTGCATAACTTTACATTAAACAAGTAAAATAAAAAAATCTGCTCTAGATGCTGATATTTCCTGGAAAAGTTATGATAAAAAAAAAATTCAGACCTAAACTACTTTCAATTGGGTAGCAGCACGTCTGCCAGCTAACAGTCAATATCTTGATTAGAGAAAAGGGGTGGACCCAGAGTTGATTCAATGGGATTGCTCAAACCCACTTTTAGGATAGCAAATGAGGAATATCAATTTGATAATTATCATGTAACTATCAAGAACCTCTTTTCTGGAAATCTGGTATCCAAAATTGAATATCACCTTGAATTTATCAACCAGTTGCCTTAGTGGATAAAGTGCCAGCCGATCTGGTTCTATTCTGGTCACCCATTTGATAAAAAGTGTATATATAAAGAAAAAAATTTACACAGAAATTTCTGCAATCCTTAAAATCTTTACCGAATCTACTAAACCTAAATACAAGCTATCACCTTCTTGTTATCATCCAGCACAGTATTCATGTTCTCTATCCACACAGCGTCTACAGGACCGTCAAATACAATCCACTTCCTGTGATGGGTGGTGCTTGAAGCATGCTCTCGAAATGTGTTAGCAAGGATACCTAGAAATAATAATTCAGTGTATGAATTTATTGTTTAATGCATAAAGCAGTTCCATAAAATGTTAACCCTTTACTCTGTAACTACATGTTTCAACGCATTCATGCCACCTGATATGGATCTGCACTGGTAATATCTTGGTCTGAAATATCTTAATCGAATCTAAAAGTGAACAGTGTAGATCCTGATCAGACAGCATGGATCTACACTGTTCATTCATGCAAAAAGGGTGTATCTATGGAGTAATGGGTTCAACAATCTAGTGAACTGTTGCTTATTATGACTGTAGTATCTATACTTCGAAAATCACTAGAAAAAAGTCTAGTTATATCAGTATCTAGGTCAGAATATATATTTTCCTTTTTCAGCTTTTCTTTGATCGTTGCAACTCATCTTGATTAATCTCACACCATACCAGTATGCAAATCTGTATTGTTTACATTTATTAATGAAACAGAAGTAAATGTATATCAACAATGTTAAAAAGAGAACTTTCACAGAAGGTGATACCCTCCACACAAATCTACTTTGTCTGAGGTGACATTAAAATTGTGCCAGATCTATTTTCACTTGATGCCAATTCTATCTTCAAAGTTTTGAAATTAATACATGTGTCTTCAAAACATGAATAATTAACAGAAAAATCTACACTATCAGTAATCACTGTAAATTTTTATGTTGGTTATTGACCAACTTGTTCATTTACAGTTTGTTAACTTTAATTAAATAAATTATAAATATATATAAATAATTTGTCTTAAAAAGAAATAAAGCAATGTTAATTTTCAAATTTTCATATTTATTTTTTGTTGATGTAAACTGGAAAATTTAAATTAAGAACTAATTTTCAAAATTGCTTAATAATTTTATATAAATCCAAACAAATAATTATTTGTTAAACATTCCCGAATCAAGGGTTCTAATTATCATTAATAGAGCTATTTTTAATCCTGACTAATTTATCACAAATTAAATATAATTAAAATAATTAACCTTGTTAGTGGTTGTTTAATTGATTGTTAATTGTCCCAATCACTGTCCAATCAATATTCATATTTCTTTGATGTTTATAGATTAGAGAAGAGTTATTTATTATTGGTAAATTGTGTTCAAGTAATTAAATCAAACTGATAAGGTAATTATGAAACAATAGGATGGCTGGGGCTTTAAATATGCTGTCATATTTCATCCAAGCCACAATCTGCCTATCAGCTACACAGAGTATAGACAAGCTTACAAGCTAAGACTTTCTTACCCAAGCTTTACAAAACAAAAGATAAAATAACATCATGGATGTGATGACAGCTGCTGTAACCCTGAGGAAAGAGTTGGTCGCCTACCACAACAGTGAAATGATTGTTAGCAGGCTTGGTGAGTTAAACGATTTTATTATAAAAATATTTATGTCAATACTTAGAAATATTATATAACTAATATGCAATATAGTTGATGTTTGTATTCTCATAAAAAAGATGTATTTCTGTTGTCAACAGTGTGTCTTACTTAGAAATAACTTTCTAAACATAATATATTTTAACCCTTTCCTTGATATATACACATTTTTACGCATGTAGGACCAGTGTAGATCCAGATCAGCTGGCACATCTGTGCCATTTGATCAGGATCTGCACTGGTCGCATTTTGGTCAGAAATAACCTAATGAATCAAAAAGCGAACAGTTTAGATCCTGATCAGATGGCACTGTATCTAAACTGTTTGCCCTAGCAATAAATGTGTATCTATACAGGAAAGGTTAATAGGTATTCTATTTTCAACATTTGTATATATTATTTAATCATTTCAGGTTCAGAGATCACCAATCTGGATGGGAAGTCACTGAGATCAGCAATGGAAGACAACCAGTCAACGCATTTACGTCTGCTGCTACGTCTGTCTGTCACCGAGGGTGTATATGACATATACAAGCAGTTCTCCACCAAGAAATGGGCTCAGGTATGCGTTTTACATTTTCAATTCGTTCACTTATGCTTTGAAAAAGTACAGTGTCATAATGCTGTTTTTTTTTAAATAAAATTTGGTGGAGTTATATGCCAATAAAAAGAATCATAGTAAATATCAAATTGTCGTTATTCATAGATTTTTTTAACCTCGCAAATTTAGGTTCTGCATGCTTAATATTTAAGTTTATAAGTTGGTTTATTGCAAAAATTTCTGAAGCTGTTGTAGTGCATAATTTTAATTATTTTTATTTCCAGGTTCAAACAACTGCAAGGTCCATAAAATCTACACTTGAAGGTGACTACAGTGAACCAATGACAACATCAGTGACAACATCGCCACAAGGTGGCAGCACCAGTCCAGACAGAGCGGCTGATCAGTGGACAACAGTATTCTGTGAACTCTCGAGACATGAGTGAATGATAATATGACCATTCAATGAACATTACAAGTGCTGTGTGATGTATTGAACTATAGACGTATCTAATGTGAATATCTGATGTATACTTAAAATTGTATAGTATTATGCCACAAGTTGCTTTGAGTAAAATGTGCTATTTATACTGTGTTGTTGATGTAGTTTGTTAATAAATGTTACAATATCAATGTCTTATCCTTTTCTGACAGGATTTCTAATGAGTGTTGGCAGCCCTAACATGAGATGGCCATCAGACTGATGTACAATATCTAATATATTCACCAGTTTTGCATAATGTTTTGACAATTAAAACAAGGTTGAATAAAATTGGATTGTTCCAGCATGCAGTTAATTTTGTAGCATCTAATGCCACAGCAATGCAAAAAAACATGTTTCTTCTTAATCATAATTGGAGGCATAACCATAACAAAATACAAGTCAAGAGTTATGAAACTTGTCCTGATAATTTTATGTCAGAAATATTCTCTATAATCTACTTTGAATGGTTACTCAGAAAAAGAGAACAGAATGAAAAAAACTTAATGGAATGTTGAAGCCCGTCCACATACCCAACAATAAACCCCACTCTAATAAAAAAAAGGTTTTCCAAGAAAACCTGGTGAAAAATGGTCATATTGCATTATCATTATAAAATTTGTTCATGAATTCTACATGGTGTGATTACTACACCAAAATAAACCAAAAATATTAAATCTTTAAGCATACTTATGCAACAAATATTATTTCAAAACAGTTACCATCTGTCCACTCATGTGAGACAGGATCAAACCTGCCATACAGCTGCCCCATAGTAACTGCCTTCGGATTGATGATTCTATACCATACCTAGCAGGGAAAACAGAGATAAAAATAATTAGTAACACACATAAGGCAAAAATTTAGTTAATGAATCAGACATTAAAAAATAAAATTTATTATCATTTCAGCTGTGCCATCTGATCTGGATCTACACTGTTTGCTTTTTGGAAATTACATAATGTATCAACAAGCAAACAGTGTAGATCTTGATCAGATGTCAGGGATCTTCCAGCTGATCTGGATCTACACTGTTCACACAAAGATAACGTATCCCATGGAGTAAACAGTTAAATACTGGCTGAATTGTTGTATGTTTATTTACCACAAGCAATATTACAAGTATATGGCACTGGGATGTTCTCCCTTCTATTTTACTGCTGAATATAACTCATACCCCATTTTCTTCCATCAGTCCCTGGTTGTGGAGATCCTCAAGTGCCTCAGCAAGCACTTGGAAGGAGGAAGTCTTGCCAGCGAGCGGGTCCCCAACAATCATCAGACCATGACGTACTAGGATCATATCATACACCTGAAGTCATATTACAGTAATAATGCTATATATGAGTCATATAGAAAATGTGTTGTCTGACATATTAAGGGTCATATGCAAGATTTCCAGAAAGGGGTTTGTTTGGGGAAGTCTCATGGAAGTAACATAATTATTTTCAATTTTTTGGCCAAAATCCCAATGAAAATTAAATATTGCTGTCCAAAAAGAGGATTCAAGCAACCGCAAAGATCCCCTTCTGGATCAGCCCATGATGTATAAGAATTGTTGCAAATTTTAAAAAGAAAAAACTTTCACCTAACACCTTTAACAAAATAAAAAATGTTTATTTTGTTACAAATTTTGACTGAATTACCTTATTACATATACATTAAAACAGATACAAAATATAGTCGGATCCTGATCAGAAGGCGCGAATGTGCCATCTGATCTGGATCTACACTGTTTGCCCATGCGATAAAAGGCATATATATGTAGTAACAGTTAAATACCTGGATGATTTTCTCAGTGAAGTATGGTACTGCCTGCAGGTTCCTGGCCTCGATATGTTTGATGAGGGATGTCTCGAGGGCGTCGTAGTCAGGTTTTGGAAGTTCCACTTGTGGGAACAGGTCAGATATGATGCCCTCAAACAGTGGGATATCATGAGACAGAAACTGAAATAAGTTCAATACAACTGAAATATTTCATTGGACTATATGTTGTTTAAGGAATTCAAAATTCTCTGTGAAAAAGCAAATAACTAAAATATTGAATATACCCTGTAATAGCTACAATGTGAAGGCTCATTTTTCATTGATACAAATTTATATACAATTTGCCATAATAACAATACAGGATTGTTTTATATATGCAGAATTCCTAAATCAACCTACAAAAAAACATAAAGCAATTTGTTACAGCATTTATGTTATTTTAACCCTTTTCTCATGGACAAATTGTACATCCCATGTGCTACCAGTGTAAATTCAGATCAGCCTGCACATTTGTGCAGGAACTTCACTGTTCCTCTGACAGAAATAAAATAATGAATCTAAAAGCAAACAGTGCAGATCCTGATCAGTCTTGAATACATTTCCCAGATGTACATGATGATGTGGATCTACACTGGTTGCACACGGGATATGACATATATCTATGGAATAAAGGGTTGTTGATTTTTATTATGTCAAGAATTAATCCACAACATTTCTGACCTTTGGCAAGTTGACGTCATTGATAGACCTCAGTACAAGAACATCCTCCCTCTGTTCGGGGTATTTAATTTTCAGATTTCCTGCTGCTGTCAGCACCGACTTGACGGCCCTCATGCCGTAGTCGTAGTGATGCTGAGAAGACAGCTGTTCAGAGCAGAGCTTGTACGTGGCAACAATCTTTGTGGACAGACTCCTTGCATCCACAAAGCCCATGGAGTACAGGGAGATCTCTGCGATCATAGCGTAGTCTGGAATCATCATGGCTACTGTGCGGAACAGAACCTGCAATAAAAATACAGTCTAACCAGCAATGAACATTAGAAAGTAATCATGTAAGAATAGCACGATCTTAGCTTTCAAAAACTAATACCTGATGCATGGATAGATAGAGAGGGGTTTCAGAGGGGTTGCTCAAATGACCTTTTTAAGTCAGCAGTATTTTCTTTCCATGGGCATTCTGGCCAGAAAGTTGGAAATTATAATGTATCATGCTCCGAATGAACTCCCTTTCTGGAAATATTCCATCTGGCTTTTCCTATAATAGAACTGAATACTTAATCCTGGGCTCCAAAATCTTAAGACAGGCTGAATATGGGTCTCCAGTCATAAACTGCTGATTAATTCAGACTGAGCAGAGTCCAGTTAACCACAACTCCTTTGCCCAAGTTTATAAAACTGAGCAAGGAAACCAGTCTCAAATCTCAAGCATCTGATTGGCTGAAATGGCGACCAGTGGCCATTTCACCCAATCAGATGCTTGAGATTTGAGACTGGTTTCCAAGCTCAGGTTTATACCCTTGATGCCTTGACAGTCTACAAGATTCTCCTATTAAGACCTCAATTGTAAGCCTCCAAAGTGTTACACAACTCAGCCCATGGTTAACAGCCATATCAATCAAGAAAATTGACCTTAACTATTAAAGATAAAAAGATAAGAAATAGCATTGTTCCTTCTTCTGAGGCATGAAATTCAAAATATTAGAACAGGGAGAACTACAATCGAATGGTTTGGAACGGTGTGCCGACAGAATTCTACCTGTTCCAGTGCTATAGGTGATGTTAATAGAATTGGTCATTGTTTTATACTGCACCAAACTGAAATATTTTTAATACTGTTTTTTGCCATAAAATATGTTAGTGGTTACACTAAGAATTTCACCAGCAAGCATACCACAAATAGTGTTGTTTTTAGTAGGGAAGGGAACGAGTAGCAAAATCGTTACTCAGGTACTTGGATCTTGTTCCGATCGAGTCCTCGAGTACTCGAAACCCTTCCCTAACGTAAGAGAAAATATCAGCTTCCATAATTTTCAATGATCGTATCGGGTATGATCATGGCAGAGAGCCTGTCATTATGGATCACTCAAGAAGATACACAGCACATTTAAAGGTAACAAAAATATTTTAATGATATTTTATCATATTTAATGCATTTCGGTTATCAACTTGGAAAACATTTAACTAAACAAACAATCATTAATTAGCCTGTGTCACAAACTAGAACATCACCGTATAATGTACATACGTGAAAATAGTGTATGTTCTTCAATCAGATTTTATTTCAGTTTTGCAAACTTACAATTCAACAATCGCATTTGAATATAATTACTCAATAAACAAAATCAAATTAAACGCCGACGGGAGAAGCGTGCTCAAAATATTCAGATGCTAATTTTCATGATTGCAAATTGTCTGTGTTAGGGCATCAAACAATAACATCAATTAGGCGCCAATTATCGGATATGTGTGCCCCTAAGTGTCATCTTGTTTATTCGAAACCAGGTGTGAGGTGTTCACAATTAACTGTCAGTCGGCGATTTGTAAGATTCCATAAAGACAACTTTTATAAAAATTGGTTGATTTTTTTGTTTACATTTTTAATCAGGTACTCTATTACTTTATGAACTACTCGGGTACTTGAGTACTCGATTACTCGTTCCCATCCCTAGTTTTTAGTAAATTATAAACATTGTCTTGATGTTGACTGATCTTAAAACTAAGAAAACTTAGTTAAACTATAAAGTACGGCTTATTAAGACTATTCGGAGTTCTTTAGACTTCAAATGGTATAATTTACACGCCATTATGTAACACTTTTTATATAAATCTAACAAGATACAGTTCCGACATACTCTATCACGTTTGGTAGAACTTTTGGAAGAGTCGGAATTTGATTATGGTTTAGTTCCGACCGTCCAATCGAGCGCGCCCTAAATAACACAGCATTCAGGGTTCCATCATGGGGACAGTGTTAATAAGTGAATCGTTTAAATGGGTAATTTGTGAATATTATAGGATAAAAGCTCTCTTACCTTTAGATTATCAGGTAGTTCAGCTCTGCCTGCATACCCAGGGTTCATTGTGATGAATATAGTACATGTAGGATCTAATGAGATCTCAGTACCTTCAAACACGAAGGTCTGTAATTGTTCCGCTACAGCTCTCTGTATTGTCTGTACTTGCTGGGCAATCACAGACAGCACCTAGGAATCAAACAAGTTGTAGGTTATTACAAAATCAGCCTCAGCCTCACTTTTAACCCTTTCCTCCATATAATAAGCCTTTTTACATGTTTCAGACCAGTACAGATCCAAATCTTGACATAATTAGCACTTACATTATCTATTTTGCATCTAGGTTGACAAGTTGTCTTGAAATAATATTTAGTTTGATAGGTGCAGATTTACATGAGTGAAGATAAAATTTGTTTGAAAATTTTTTGCAGTAATGTTAACTCAAGACATCAATTGAATTACTGGACTAGTTCAGTCCGCCATTGAAATATAGACAGTTGAACTAATGAAAAATTACCTCAAGTTCTATTCTGTTGAATTCATCAAAACATGCCCAGGCCCCGGACTGAGCCAGTCCCTTGAAGAATTTCCCCATAGCTTTGTAGTCCAAGCCATCAGAGCAGTTGAACACAACACACTGGAAAATAAGAATGTCTTGATATATACAAGAAATTAAATAAAACAAGGCTTTGTTTGTAGATCTCATTTACTATATCATTTAATATGATTCACTACAAGTGTATACCCTCATAATCCCGATAAAACACTGTCTAAAAGACACTTGTTCAATTTGAGTAAGGTAACTGTGATACCAATAAATTCTGTGTTGCTTTAATTTTTGCTATTTTAGGCACAAAAAAAGTGCAAAAATAAAATCCCAAAGAAGTTAAACTATTGAACACATTATCATATTAGAAGAATAAAAATGCACAAATTTATGCCAATGTGAAATCGTCATTTGAGTGTGCAAATTAAATTATGCAATAACTGCTGTTAAAAAAATCATATTTAATTTTGTGCCACACTCGCCTGTTTAGCAACAGCCTTGGCCAAATCCTTTGAGGTCTCAGTTTTACCAGTACCAGCCGGCCCCTCGGGGGCCCCTCCAAGGTTCAGCAGCAGTGCTCCCATCAGGGTCCTGTAACATCTATCAGTCAGGGGTGTGATCACCAGACGACCCGAGTTACCAAGGTACTCGTAACCATAGGCAACACTTGTTGTGATCATACGTACATTCAGTTTGGAATCTTCCATGTAATACCTAAGCTGCGAGATCCAAGAGAAATCCAGTGGGCTCTTTGTGTCCACATCTCCTAGTTTCTGCACAACATCTCGTGCTGGAACAGCAAAAGTTTAGTGGGTTTAACCCTTTCCTCCATATATAAGCATTTTTACACATCTGGACCAGTGTAGACCCGTGCCAGCTGATGTGGATCTGCACTGGTTGCATTTTGGTCAGAAATAACCTAACAAATCAAAAAGCAAACAGTGCAGATCCTGATCAGATGGCAGAAATATAGGTGTGTTTATGAAGGAAAGGGTTAACCCTTTCCTGTAAGGGTTAACCCTTTCCTGTACAGACACACCTTTATTGCTAGGGCGAACAGTTTAGATCCAGATCAGCCGGCACATCCATGGCGTCTGATCAGGATCTAAACTGTTCGCTTCTTGATTTATTAGGTTATTTCTGACCAAAATGCGACCAGTGCAGATCCTGATCAGACGGCACGGATGTGCCTGCTGATCTGGATCTACACTGGTCGCACATGCGTTAAAATGCGTATCTATACAGGAAAGGGTTAACCAACAGGAAGGTAAGTCTGAAGACTGTAATGTAGTGTCACAGTTATTACTGACTATCTATGGTATCAATGTAATCAATATTCGAACAATTTTGTGGAAAATAATCCCTTCTATACATGTACAGTAAAACTGATACCTCCAATAAACAGGGGTGGGGGAAAGGGTTCTTTAAAATGTTTGAGGTTTCCAAGGTGCTCTCAGATCAAATGTTTTACATGATGGGGTCTGATTTGTTTAAGTCAAACACCTGTTAGTCATCTATATGAATAAATCTTCTCATCCCTCAAGACAAATAGACCCAAGATCATAAAACTATAATTGGAGACCAGTCTCAAATCTCAAGCATCTAACTGGTTGAAACTGCCACTGGTCAACATTTCAGCCAATCAGATGCTTGAGATTTTAGACTGGTTTCTAGATTTAGTTTTATGTTCTTGGGCCCTGTTATGTAATACTATTGATTCTTGGCAAAGCCTTTGCAATATGAAGCAGTTGTCCCTCTGGTTAAAATTTATCTCTTATTACCTCCTTAACACTTTACTCCTTAAGATATGGCTTTTATCACATAGGCGACCAGTATAGATCCATATCAGCCAGTACATTTAAGCCATCTAATCTGGATCTACACAGCTCACTTCTTGGTCAGAAATAACCTTATGAATCTAAAAGGGAACCAAGTAGATCCTGATAAGACTGCACAGATGTGCAGTGTAGACCTGGATCTACACTGGTTGCCTTTGGGATAATAGCCATATCCATGGAGTAATGGATAACATACCATAATATTATCTGGTCTTGATTAACTGCCCCTAACAGTATGTTATTGGTTACTATTGAATAGAAGGCTGGGAACCAGACTAAATATTATCATGTAATAAATACTAACCATGAACATCAATAACAATGAGAGCTCCGAGCGTGATCCTCGCCATCTTGGACAGTGAGCCCCTCACCATGGTAACAATCTCCTCTATCTGCTTGTTGCTCTTCTGCAGGTATGGACCCAGGCTGTTGTATTTGATGGACTGGAAAATAATTAGAAAATGTCTTTTCAAACCCTTTACTCCATAAAATAACGATATGGGTTTTATTGCATGTGCAAACAGTCTAGATCCAGATCAGCTGGCACATCCAAGCTATCTGATCCAAGTAAACACTGTTTGCTTTTTGGTGAGAAATAAATTAATAAATCCTTATCAGATGGCACAGATGTGTCGGCTGATCTCGATCTACAAAGTTTGCTCACTGATAGCAGCCATATCCTATGGAATAAAATGGTTAACAAATTGTAAAAGCCTTGTTATGATAAATTTAATCTTCTGTTAATTTACATCTACTGTAAATGTTAATATTTTACTACGGGTACATCAAAAAAACAATTGAAGATATTAACAAACCAGATTTTCCTTGTTATTTTGATGGCCTAATCTTTGTGAATTTTAAAGGTTTGCAAGAATTGGGAACATTTTCATGTTAACACTAACAAAGAGACAGAAAGGAGTGTTTCAGAGCTGACCTGGGTAACTTCAGCTGTCCAGTGAACCTGTGAGGCTGCCAGTACAATCTGCCCTGGCCACTGTAGCACCCACTCTCGACGTTTGATCTTTGGATACGCCTCTGTTGCCTTCAAGCTAACCTCCTTCAAACTCAATTTCATCACTTCTTCCACCTAAAAACCAGAAAGTATCAGAAGTTAATATAAGAAATTATATTACTTGAGGTATATAGCCAACTAAAAAATGTTCAATTAAAAAAAAATGTAGGGAAATAAATTTAACAGGCTTTTTGGACTTTCGAAATTTTAGCATACTTTAGGGGTATCATTATAGCTTGGAACTAATAGGTAGAAATTAATGAGAAATCCTTGACTGAATACTGCATTGCTATCCAAGTGATTTTCCATTTAGAACTTGGAAGAGAACCAAGTAGCATGTCAATGGGGGCCTACCGATATACAGAGTTATCTCCCATTGAGAGTGGTTTCCCTTGCCGATTGGGTAGTTCCGGTTTAGAAGCGGTAATAAGAATTGCGTCAGAAGTGTATATAAAAAGTCTCAAAATGCTTCCGAAGTTTAAATGCATTGTCGAATAAACAAAGAAAGTGAAACCGGTGTATCAGGAATTAAACCATTATCTTTGAAAAATGATTTTTCGGTTAACAACTTAATACAATTTTACTTATTTACGTTACGATATTTGATTTATTGGCTGGCATGGAAATTATAGCTTTTTCAAACATGCACTAAAGTATTCGGCCAGTCACTGTTAAGTATTGCAAACAATGCTAATTAAGTAAAGGGCGTGGTGTATTATGACTATGTTACGTAATCTAATTAGCAAGACAGGGGTCTTACCAGCTGGAGGTGTGATAAAGGCCTTTTGAAGTTTAGATTCTGACACTGTAAAAGGTTGAAAAAGTTGGATGTTGGGGGTACAAGTGTTGTTTTAAGAAGGGATTAAATATGCTTATTAACTGTCACAATGTTGTTTGAGACCCGAGACATGTTTATTTGATTTTTGCAACTTAAAGTGCTCCAAACTGAATTGAAAAAAGTCCTCGGAAAGAATTTACTCAAAAATATATTTATTTTATGAAATAAAATTGATTGTAAAACTAACTAAGCTAAAAATTCAGAAATAAAGAGGAAAACGTGAAAACATTATGAAACCATATTTGAATATGTTCTAAATGATATAAGAAAGAACTGTTTTTTTAAGAAAGAGAGCAGCACATTAAAAAAATACGAAGAGGGCACAAATCTGTGAACCAAATGACGTGGATTAAATTTGTAGGAAAAGGCTCAGTAATTAATAATCTTTTAATTCCTTTAAAAATGTATCATCGGCATGAAAGAACATGCATAAAAACGAACGGTCGTTATATTGGCGGACGTCAAACTTAAACTTAAATCATATACGAGTATTATAACTTTAATTAACTACCTTTTCTAAGGTTTACTAACTTTTATCTTTCTCAAACCTGCCTTTTTGAGCATAAGAAATGCCTAAACTCTTAATAAGTTATGGGGTCGAACATAACGATGTTGAACACAAACCGCTCAAGCTTACTATAATGGTTTGAAGAGAAATACTATGTGGTGTCCTTTTAAAACTATCTAGTTTCCAATTCAGTGATAATACTCAAACGTTATTAGGCATATTGCTGATCTCTAACCAACTAGACCCTATTAAAACGTATTTAAAAGGACCATGGATGACTACTGCGCTATTATGTTTTAATTCTCATTCTCAGACCGGAACTACCCAGTAACAGGTGCGCGTTGCAAAGGGAGGTATCTTAAGACAGAATATTGAGATAACTCTGTATATCGGTAGGACCCCTTTCATTGGTGAAAACAGCATCCATTCATTGAAAACTAAACTTTATTTTATGTTTTCCAGTGATTTATCACTGTTCTGATACTGAGGAATAACACTTTAATATTTATTGTATTTTCTGGTGTTCATGAGTGAAATAAAATCAAAATTTTTATTAGCCCTTTATTCCATAGATACCCTTGATTCGTTAGGTTATTTCTGACCAAGATGTGACCAGTGCAGATCCTGATCAGAATTCAATTATGCCAGCAGATGTGGATCTTCATTGTTAGCACACGTGTAAACACACACACATATATATATACATGTGTATGTAGAAGGGTTAAAATAATATAACTTTACCTGAAGCAGCCATCTCTCCACCAGACCTTTAGCGTCTGCTGGAGTGATTGTTTTGGAGAACTGGACAGACTCATTCTCCGCAGACTCCATGGCCGTTATCACCTTATCCACATTGAAACTGAGCTGTGAAATGCCCTCAAAACATTTCTTGAGGTGAGGCTGCACACGCAGTGGATCCTTCGTCTCGGACAAAATCTCCAGTAGCTCGTCATTGGACAGGAAGAAAAATCTGTGAATTAAAACAAATTCTCATATGAAGCATGTCACAAGAAAGGACGACCTAGGTAATATTTCATTTTATGTTGTAGTTATTACTATTATTGGAAACAACTTGCAATTTTCTTTTATTTCTTCATAACTAACAGGTGATCTTGTTAAACAGTTTGACTATGTAATGTAATTTTTACAGCAAAAGTCATAATAAGTAATGTTGTCGGCTTAAAATTATGACATAATTTCAATGAACAAAATCAATTTCCTGAGGACACCATTTCCTATGACATTTTCCATATGTATTTGTCATGTAGCAACCTTGGATTTATCAGTATCTTTTTTTCCTGTGGAGGATTCAGCTTTTTTCAACTAACAATAAATAAAACTTTGAATTTGTTTATATTTGTGGGGTACACACTTATTATTTATTTTATTTATTTCACAGGCCAGTACCACTTTTAAACTCACATATACTTTCATGTGTAAATGTGGTTAATTTATCATTTCAATCCTTTACTTCATGTGATATGACTATTATTCCCAGGCCAACAGTGAAGATCCAGATCAGCCCGCACATCTGTACTCTGGTCATACATGACTTATAGGCCGTATTTAAGGAGTAAAGGGTTGAACAAAATAATTTGAAAAAGTATTTAATGTTATTGGTAACAATAATTTGAAACAACAAAAGTTTTTTGAGTAATGGGTTGAACACAGTCTTGTCAAGAAAATGAAAGAAAAAATGTAGAAAAGCTGTGTTACCTTGGGAAGAAGAGTCTTTTCTTCTCCAAGTAGTTGTTGAGACCCTTCTGAATATCATCTAACATTGCCTGTAATGTAAATGCAAGTTCATGTAACAATAATAATATATAAAACTTTGGGTCTATATGGGCTCGTTTGAAACAGTCTTAAGCAGTTACATGATAATTTCCAACTTTCTTGTCAAAATCCCCATAAAATTGAATATACATGTAGCTGCCACAAAAAGGCAGGTTGAGCAACCCCACAGAACCCCATCTGGATTTGGCACTGAAAATGGACACTGAACTTCAAAATTTGAGATGGTCACAAAAATCTGCTGTTCCTGGACCAATAACCAGTTGCCTAGTACTCATCTTTCCGTAATGAGAATTCCATGATCTGATTAACAAGCATCATGATGGTATCTGTGTCTAGTAGACACTTATACTGGTATTTAGTTAGTATTAAACAATGGCCATTATTATGCCCCCTTTGAAGAAGCGGGGGCATATTGCTTTGCACATGTTGGTCAGTCAGTTGGTCGGTCCTTCTGTGACCACCCTTGTCTTACCAAAAACTAGACAAACGATTTTGACATACAGTTCTCAGATTTGGTGGGGAGGTTAGTCATCACAAGTAAATGACCCCTATTGATTTTGAGATCAGAAGGTCAAAGGTCAAGGTCACAGTGATATTCAATAAAATAACAGCAGATTACTATCCAATTGGAGTTTAGGGGGCATATGCATTTTACAAACATCTCTTGTTTTTGTCAGATATTTGCAATAGGCCAAGAGTATGAAACTTATATTGGAGACCAGTCTCAAATCTTAAGGTTATGATTGGCTGAAATGGAGACTTATCTCCATTTCATTTAATCAGATGCTTGTGATTTGAAAATGGTCCCCAATATCAGTTTTGTAATCTTTGGCCCAGTTCTCCAAAGACACTGAGTGGCTTTGTTCCCAACTTTTAAAATCTGAGTTGGTGTTAAAAATAAAGGCACTGTACCTCTGATTCTTTCAGTTTTTCCAGCATACTGTCTTGTGAGACGACTGCCAGAGCTTCTGTGTTCTTTACAGCATTTGTCATTATGGATCTCCTAAAACACAAATATCACATGATTCGTAATATCAGTGATTACAAATAGCTAAAAGACAGTCAAACCTGTTTTCAAGGACCAGATGGGGGAAACCCAGACATAGTCTTTGAAGGCAGGTGGTCTTTGTTCACAAGTGGATTTGATTTTGTTCAATCAGTCAGCAGTGGTTTATATATTTTCTTTGTTTACAGGTGATCTTTAACACTGTTATGTAGTAACATTAAATATTGTTGTTTTCATTGATTAGACATTTATATAACCCCTTTACTCCAAACAATATGCCGGTTATTCATGAGCAAACAGTGTAGATTCAGATCAGCCAGAACACCTGTGCTGTCTGATCAAGATCCACACTGTTCCCTGTTAGATGTTTTAGATTACTTCTAACCAAGAAGGGAACAGTGTAGATCTAGATCAGATGGCACATCTGATCAGGCTCTACACAGTTCCCTTTTAGATTTTTTTTGTTATTTCTATAAAGAGGCAACCAGAGTAGATCCAAAATGGCACAAATGTGTAGACTGATCAGGCTCTACACTGGTTGCAGACACTATAAAACCTGTTTATATGGAGTAAATATAGATTGCAAGGATATAAAAAGTAAAGTGTTCATTAAGTTTATTGTCACCCTTATGAAAGGACTAGCAACCCTGGCTTACGAGACACCCTTTCCATGAACATCTATCGACTGTTCACATTTTCCTAGGTAGGGGTAAATGAAAGTACATGTATAAACTGTATTTATTCTGCAAAATATTGTTTACCAATGTCCATCAACTTCAACAAACATCTGTCCCTCCACGGGGATCTGACTTCGTATATCCTCTGAACCAAAGATAGGTTCCAAGTAAAGCCAGGCTGCCTGCACATTGAGCCAGGATTCTAGTGTAGCCTTCATACGATGCTGAAACAGTATGATAATACTTTCAATTCATCATTTACAAAATATCGAGGGACAGACTCTTTTAAGAATGGTTGGCTTTTAAGTTACCTAACAGATAAAATGACTGATCAGTAATAAAATGTTTACTGATTTGACTGACATGAAGTCATGATGTAATTATAAGATGGAACAGATTAACCCTTTACTCTATGTGACATAGAGAGTATGCCATCAGCATACAGTGTATCTCCAGATCAGTGCCTAAGGTTATAAAACAGAGCATGGAAACCAGTCTCAAATCTCAAGCATCTGATTAGCTGAAATGGTGACCAGTAGCCATTTCAGCCAATCAGATGCTTGAGATTTGAGACTGGTTTCAAATGTCAGTTTTATAACCTTGGCACCAGATCCACATCTGTACTGTCTGATCAGGATCTATACTGTTCGCTCTTAGAATTAGGTTATTTCCGCCAAAGAAGGGACCAGATAAAACATGTATACATGGAATAAAGTGTTAACAAAGCCCCTTCAAGATGTAATTCCAGAAATTCTAAAAGTATTGGAAACTGAATAACAGCAACCATGCAATAACAGTGTAAGTCAGTCTCATTATCATTTTGAAGTAGTTCTATAAAATTTTTAAATTCAAATATGTATGTAAAACATGAATAGAAGTTTTTGGCTTACCAGAAAATGGTCCCATTCATTGACTTCCTGTTCAAATGGTCCAATAAATGGCGACCCCTTCATCGTCATTGTCTTCACAATGTGGTCGTCTAACAGCACCTGTGGACAGATAACTGCATTATTGCAATGAACAACAATAAAGAAATTGGTTCAACAAATACACCAAATTTATGGGTATTATCAAATGTATGAACAGTGTGGATCCAGATCAGCTGGCAGAAGTGTGCCGTATGATCAGGATCCACAGGGTTCGCTACATGGACAGAAATAACCTTATGATTCAAAAAGCGTACAATGTAGGTCCCAGTCAGATGGAATATAAGTATCATTTACGTGTGTTGGGTAAAGATCGTGTGATCCGGCCCGAGTGAAATATGCACAAGGGCGGTAACGAGGCTCTGCAATGAAGTGCATATTTCACGAGGGTGGATCACGCGATCTTTACCCAACATAAGTGAATGATACTTTTTCTTGCATAACGTATTTATTTTGTGCATTTTGGGGTATTTTCCTGTAAATTTTTCTTTGCACTCCTTTTTGATAGTTGCGGAGTGATATACGAGACATTCCAAAGTTCATTCATAACTGCGTAAGACGTCATGACGTCATATAAGGCGCGTGACTCATTCTACATAGGGGGTGTAGGATCGAAATTTCCTTCACAGGTGAAAACACAGGATGACCTGATCTGGTATGCAAGAATGGATGTGCCAGCTTATCTCGATCTACCCTGTCAGCACATAAGATGGACCTGATATTCCATGGAGTAAATTGTTAGCAACTCCATTGCAGACTCTGTATTTATAAAATAAAGCTGTGTCATATTTGTAGAGATTATGTGTTTTAATTTGTAATTGCTGCTTACATTTAAACACAAAGCTGTTGATTCATTTTTTATGTATGTTTAATTTTAATGTATTTAGTAATCTGGTAGGTGTGCCTGAAGTATGTTGCCTCACAAGCCTCTAAAACAGTGCAAATGTATGTCATTATGGTTGTTTGTACATTGTATGTGTATATTAATCTCAGAAAAACTACTTGTCAAATGATACCTTGTTTGTATGTTTAACAGATACCAGCAAATCATCTAAAAAGACATGTCATGAAATGAAATCCTTCGGTAATGAAATACCACTTCCGTACCTGAATTTCATCTGGCGCTGCCAAGATGCTGATCTGGGTATCTTTATACTGAACAAAGTTGAAATGCATGTTGTTCCAGTCCTGCTTCATCTTCTTCAGTGCCTGGAAGACAAGAAAACATTTCAAATTGTCAATATGCCATGTTTGCCACCATTTAACCTACACACCATAACTAGCAAGTAATAGCCTGTCTGGAGAAGCTTGAGACCTAAAATTTGATGTTACCATGGCAATTCACTGCTAGAAATTCTGCATAGGCTTCTGTATGTTAGGGGTTATAAATGCATTACAAATAGGAAAGAAAAAAACAAATAGAAAGTAAAAATTTATAATAAAATTGCATGATATTTATCTTTTTATGAAGGATGGACTGTGTTTTATTTGTTCCTAATTAAAGAAGGTAAGAAAGCCCTGCTACAAGAGCAGAACACTTACATTTTCCAGAGCGAATTCCTTGCTGGCCTGGTTACTGATGAGCTGTAACTTGTCCAGGTATTTCTCCAGTCCGAGCTGTAGCACTTCAATCAGGGGAGTCTCTTCTGTAGGCGCCATATTAAATCTACAATATAACCAAGTTTTTAACTCTTTGCTCCATAATATTATATTATCTGGTATAATTATCAAGTGTGAAACCAGAGTAGATCCAGATCAGCTAGCATCTATGTGCCATCTAATCCAGATCTACATAAATTGATTGATAACCATATGAATTTTAAATGAACAAATCTGATCCTGATCAGATAGTAAAGAAGTGCCGGCTGATCTGGATCTACACTGTTTGCCCATGGGATAACAGCTATATCCCATGGAGTAAAGTGTGAATTAAATTACTGTTCTAATGTAGTCTGACAATATAATTCTTTATTACCTGATACCTTATATAAATGTAATTTGGTAGTTTTGAATGTTTTCGGAAATTCTAAAAAGTCCATGTTTGCGAACTGTTGACCGATCAATAGTTTCAACTGTTTCCCTCGTGTGCTCTGACGTCATGTGGAACAGTAAAGAAACAAATTGACTCCAATGCTTATTTCTCCATAAATAAAATGTGGTGAAGTATTTAAACAAATTAAAATTTTGTCAGCAAAATGACAGTTTCCTTAAGTTTTTTGATGAAATAACAGAGAAAAACAATATGAAAACCTACTGACATACAAAATGTTGGCAGTGTGACATAGTTACCAGATTGTTAAATTTAAAAAGTTTAATTAAAAACATATTTGCAAAATTATTTTCTTGTTCCTTTTTTCATCTGTAAGTACTGTTAAAACAGTAATTGATCAGGTAATAAAACATTTATTTCATATTTGATTTGGGAACAGTCAAACAGTTGTCCCTCTGTGTCGGCTCGGGCCAACATTTTGACTGTTACCAAATCACATATGAAATAACTGTATAATATTCACTGACCAGACCTTGGAAACATTTTTTAATTGAAATTTAGGCTTTAAGGAAAACCATTTTCGAAGGAATTTTAAGTGAAGTCTGAAAATGAATTAAGTAAATTCAAGGTCTCCAGACAGGAGATTTTCTAGCACTACCTCTTCCTGTTTGCTAAAACAACCTGGCTGATTTTCAAGGTCCTTCAATTCTTGCTTACAGACAACTAACTGGCTCACCGAGAATAAAATTAGAGAAACAACTTACAGGCTTACAGAGTATTTAATAATTAACAACAAAATAATGTGTTTTCAACAACTTACCCAACTTTTTCTGACATCATATCCCAGTGTCGTTGCTTTATGCCAGGATTACAGAGGGCGTTGATGAGCGGCAGATTGATCTGGAACTTCTGGATCTTGTTCTTTATGGTTGCCGCAGCTCTCATCGGTCCCTGATGATGCTTCTGACTAAAGTTCTTCATCAGCTTGTACACGGTCTTCCATAATGTCTGAACCTGTAAGATTGTAAATATGCAATACAGTCTTTAGCATCCACCCAAGGGTGTGACAAAAAGTGGCTGTTAAAGACAGTAAAAAATAAGAACAAAATGCTAGTTTAGGTCATATTCAAACTGGCTGTTTAAGACAGGTGGTTGCAATTCGCAGGTGGCTGCTAAGGCAGGTTTCACTTATACATGTATATTGATTCCCTCGAAAAAGAAATTATACATAGTATGGTCTGATAAATTTTATAATGTCATGTAATGAAGTTAACTTTCCAAAGATATATTTTTCACATGCTCTAAATCAAAGCAGCAGATCCTGAGGGGGTCCAGTTCCATTTCCTGAGGGGGTTTGTACTTACCACTTGAGGCAACAATATTTAATTTTCATGGGGATTTTGGCCAGAAAGTTGGAACTTAACACCTTAGACTGCCCTAAACAAACCCCCTTTATGAAAATCTTGCATCCAACCCTGGATCATATGTACTGTTAAAAATATGCTTAACACCCCTGTTTACAACAACCATCTTTGAATAAAATCTGAATGTTGTCTTCCCCAAAACTAATACACCTTAAACAAAGACCATCTGCCTAAAAAGGCCACATGGCTTTTCTAGTGAGTGGTCTTTGATGACAGGGTTTCACTGTATATTACTGACCTCTTCCTCGACCACCTCAGCATTCACATTGAGCAGTGGTCCGTTCATCCACTTGTCATACTGAGCATGGAAGTGTACACCAGTTGTCCAGAGCTTGTCAAACGGCTCCTTCTGGGCAATAAACTCCTGGATCTGCGGGTATGGGGTGATGTTCTCCACCCCTAACATCTGCTCCTCACGGTTGATCAGAACTTTCTATATAAAAGAAATGGTAAAATCACATCATTAATAACTTGACATAATGTACACATCTATAATATGATTTTGATTTTCTATACATTGAATGTATGATTAAAAGGAGTTTTGCTTGTTGCCAATTCATAATATATTTTTGTAATTAGTTTATTTTGATAAAAAAAGGCTTGTATCAAATGAAGTATTTACAAATTATTAAAAATACATTATGGCATGTCCATAATAAAAAACCCTACTTAACTTTTATCTTTGTGGACAACTTCAGTACTTCCAAAACCCAAAATGAGAAAACAATCTCGAGCAGACAATTGGTTGAAATTGCACTGGATAAAGCCCTCTGAATTCAAATCAACCAATCAGGATCTAGAGTTCAGAGACTGGTCTCAAACCTCATTATTCTGTCCTTCAAACCTGGACTGGTTATCCACATCTCTCTCTACTGAACTATCCACCACCAGGCCCATCAAACTTGTTATCCAAAGTAACTAAGCTATACACCCTGGACCCCACCAAACTTACCTCCTCCATGAAGAACTCTATCTTCTCCTGAATATCTTTCAGTTCGGCCATGTACATCTCAGCTTCTGACATGCGGTCTTTAGAGGAGAAATCCTTCAGTTGCTTAGCAACAGCATCTAGTTGTCCCTGGAAACGTTTCTGCCAGTCATGCATCTTGGTTGTGTAATAGTCATGTTCTTTCTGAAGTTTCAGCTCCCTGCCAAAGGTAAAACAGTACATTTACACTCGTATTTTACTTCACATTAGTCTTTCTTCAGACTGTTTCCATTTTGCGTTCTAAAGCATTTGGTTGAAGGAGTGGCTACAAAGCCATGCATAAACTACTGGAATGTGTAAGATATTTTATTTTGTGAAGTAAACCAGCATGCATGTTTAACCATGAGTTGCAGCAGAAAAGCATGCTATCATTCACTTTGTCATCAATGTGGCTGTTCTAACAGCCATTCAAAATTGAATTGAACCAATATTTTATAGCATTCATTGGGATATGAAAAACCTTTGGGCTTCACATACTTCAAACAAACCAAATGTTTTCCTTAGCCGGATAAATTTAACAAAGAATTGATTAATCCTTGATGAAAGATTGATCTATCATCAGATGCTACATTATAATCAGCACACGAATTCTAAAACTATGTTTAGTATACATAAAATCTTACTTAAGTTATCATTTCATACAAAAATATCAAACAATTCAGGAATATTGTTATTAACCCTTTACTCCATATATATGTGTTTTGATGCCCATGTGACCACTGTAGATCCAGATCAGCTGGCAGATCCTTGCCATCTGATCTGGATCTCAACTGGTCATATCTTGATTAGAAATAACCTAATGAATCAAAAAGCTTACAGTGTAGATCCAGATCAGATGGCAATTATCTACCAGCTGATCTGGTTCTAAACTGTTCGGCTATGACATACAGGAGTATCTATGGAGTGGAGGGTCAAGTAGGTTTTACATTTCTTATACTAACGTGCTGGTGATCATTGGTATGATACGGTCGGCCCAGGAGAAGGTGTTGTTGTTGAGCAGTATATCATCTTTGGGAAGGTAGGCGTAGTCCAACAGGAATGAGAGGTTACCGGCTGCCACCTCTTGCTTCTCCTGTAAGAACAAGTGGATTTAGCATTTATTATCCAATTACTGTTGACCAAGAAGCAAACACTGTAGATCTTGATCTTACAGCACAGATGTACTGGCTGACCTGGGCCCAAGATCATAAAACTAAGTTTTGAGATCAGTCTCAAATCTTTTGAAGGTGATTAAGATAATGGCTGAAGGTTATAAAACTGAGATTGGGAACCAGACTCAAATCTCAAGCATCAGATTGGCTGAAATGGCGACTGGTCGCCATTTCAGCCAATCAGATGCTTGAGATTTGAGACTGATCTCCAGATTTAATTTTATGATCTTGGGCACTGGATCTACAATGTTTGCCCATGGGATAACAGCCATATACCATGAAGTAAAAAGTTTTACACCTACATGTAAATGAGCCGCATCATTGAATTTTCATCTTTCGGAAGCATGATGTCATTCATTAAAATGACATCAAGCAATTCAGCAGACCATAATGCCTTTTTTGCATTTTTCAGGAATCAATATTTATTTTATCTTTTCTGATGAATCATAGAGGTTTTGCAGTGAATAAAATTGGTATATTT
The DNA here is from genome assembly GCA_038501625.1 of Corbicula japonica. Lineage (NCBI taxonomy): Eukaryota > Metazoa > Mollusca > Bivalvia > Venerida > Cyrenidae > Corbicula > Corbicula japonica. The sequence goes on along the minus strand of JAZAYU010000017.1, from coordinate 8,022,690 downwards.
ACTGTTTTGAAACTTGAAAACTATTTTTTTTCACTGCAGAACTACTTTTTTAACTTATTATTCAACATTCCAATTTTTCAGATAAATTTTGTTTGACAAGAAAACATAAAAAACAAAGAAAGTTTGTTGTTGTTTTTTTTCAGTGAAATATAGAGTGTATTTCCCTTGTGAAAACCAAAAACTGATATTTTCACTGTTACATGCCTATAGACTCTTACCTTTTTTATTTCAGCCACCAGCCAGTATTACCTTAAGTTGCAAGAGTTCCCCTGCCCGCAGACTTTCCACATATTTCATCTGTGCTACGAGCTCGTCTGTCCGTTCTGACTGCTTTGTGATCATCTTCACGATGTTGTCATACTGTTTACAGATGTTACGGTTGAATTTCTCACTGATCGCCATTATGTTGTCCACCATCCTCTTCACAAGATGTCTCGATCGATTGACCATCCACTGCAAACAACAACAACAACAGATATTCCACAATTCCATAACAAGAGGATCCCACATATTATTGAATAATAAAATAAATAAACATGAGAAAAACATAATAGATAGAAATACAGTAGAAAATGAAATTGGAAAGAATTTCTTATTTAATAGATTGGATTGAAAATGTAAAAAGTTTTGGAATAAACAATATTGTCAAAATGTATCTGTAATGATTCAAGTTCATCAGATTTATTTTGTTTGACCATAATTTGCCTAGTCCATGTATTAGCTATGACTATATAAAACCAGCCTTTCTTAAACAAGAACCAAGTCAACACTGAGTAACCAATGTCCATGGTTACTTATCCATGGGTGAACAGTGTAGATCAAGATCAGCCAGCACATCTCATCCATCTGATCAGGATCTAGAATGTTTGCAAAATATTCTGTGGGTTATTTCTGACCAACTGGCAACTTCTAGTAGTATAGAACCAGATCAGATGGCACTGAATTGACAGTTGATGTGGATGTACACTGGTCGCACAAGCAATAAAACCTGTAATTATGAAGTAAAGGGTTAAGTTAAAACAATGAATATACCATACCTGATTCATGTATGAGCAGTCCAGTAGGAAGAAGTACATTGGAACAAACACTGGGAATGAGGCGACGTCAAACTCCATCTTCTTCAGCTTCTCTATCTCCCGCGTGTACTCTCGTAGTGACCTGTCACGACTAAGGAACTTGTCCACCTGTTTGTCTGCCTCGTGAGACAGCAGGTGCTTGTAGGGTTCATATATTGACCGATAACTAAAAGACACACATTACAGATAAAAAATTTAACCAATGGGTTTATTGACCGATAACTTAAAGACACACATTACAGAATAAAAATTTAAAAACAAATTATTTAGATGATTGTGTTTATGATCTCTGGCTTGTCATCAATTTTCAAGTCATTTACAACCCTGACTCATGATCACAAAACTGACATTGGAGACTAGTCTCAAAACTATATCTGGTATTTGTCAGTTTAGAGATCAGACTCCAGTTTAATCAATCAGCTGCTTGTAACTGAAGACTGGTCTCTAGAGACTGGTCTTCAATCAAATTTTTTTGATTTTGGGCACATCTCTGTAATACATGAGAATGGTCACAAATATTTCCTTGGCTTAAAGCCCTATACATGTAACTAGAGCAACTTTAAAACTTCAAACATATAAATTTGAAAATGAACTTCTACAAGATAAGAACCAATAGAGAAAGTGAAAATATGCCAAATGGGTATGTCCCCACCCCTAGTACCTGAGTGGTCCATGACTGTTGGCATAAATGACAGTTTTAATTTTCTCTTTGGCAATGAGCACAATTTCTTCCTCCAGTAACACGGTCTTGATGAGCGTGATGTCCAGCTGCTCAACGGCCTCAAACAGCAGATGTTCGATCCTCGGTAGTTCACTAACACCCAGGACCATCAGGTCAATTATTGCACAAAAGAAATCACAGATGTCGGGGAATGCTGGCTTAAACTTTACCTCCACACTGTCCATGTCCTCTTTCTATAACGGAAGTTAATGACGCGACTATAGTTATGAACATATATATGGGAATATTAAAAGGCGACTGGGGAAGTTTCTGATTTGACAAAGTCATGAATTATGCCTGTTCACCATTTGCTTGACATGGTTGCAATTGGCAAATGTGTTCATTAACTTATGTTAAAATGTGTTCATTTCTTAAAAGCTTGACAAATGATTATGTCCTTTAAGTTTCCCCGAGATAAAACAACCCCAAACATGATACAAACTTTTCAAACAGCGCACATGTAAATTTTCATAATGTTATGAAATCAGAAACTACCAGAATCATCTTTAATGAGGTTATGTACAAAATTTGCTTTCCCAAAGCAAATTTAATTAACCCTTTCCTTCATAGACACACCTTTATTGCGTGGGTGAACAGTGCCTTCTGATCAGGATTTGCACTGTTCGCGTTTTTATTCATTCGCTTATTTCTGACCAAAATGTGACCAGTACAGATCCTCATCAGACGGCATGGATGTGCCGGCTGATCTGGATCTACACTGGTTGCACGTGAGTAAAAATGCATATATATGGAGTAAAGGGTAAAATTAATTTATGTATGTCTGAGCTTTGACTTGTAAATAAACTGTAGCAGTTTGTTTTCATTTTGCCTTCTTTGTTGTTTTTTTTCTTCTTTTTTTGACCAAGATCAGGAAGTAAATACAAGGATCTAATGATCAGGGAAAATATCTTTTTCAAAATTAAGTTACTAAGATAACACTTTCCTCCATTAATACGTGTTTTTACGCATATGCGACAAGTGTAGATCCAGATCAGCTAGCACATCTGTGCCATCTGATCAGGATCTGCACTGGTCACATATTGGTCAGGAATAACCTAACGAATCATAAAGCGAACAGTGCAGATGCTGATCAGATGGCATGGATGTGCCGGCTGATCTGGATCTACACTGTTTGCCGACGCAATAAAGGTGTGTCTGTGGAGGAAAGGGATGACATTGGGAGTATTGGGTTCTTACCATGAAGATAGTGACCGGGTGTATTTTCTGTGGAAGTGCAAGGCCGGAGAACAGACTGTATTCTCCAGTGTACTGGTTCCCTTCATGATAGTTCTCCACTAGGTCCACCAAGTCTTGTATGGAATTAGCGACAGTGCTCCGTAACAGGTTTGACATCAGCGTTGCCAAGCTGTTGAAGAAGTGATCCATCTTCTTCTGCCGTAAAACCTGAACAAATATATCCAGCAAATCAAGCTCAACTTTAAACCAAAAAAATATTTGCCCAAATTTTGCATTTTGGCACATTCGGACATATTCACAAATATATTTTGTGTTTTTGGAATTTCCTCCCAAAAAATCATGGAACTGCAGAGTTACAAAATTATTGACTGTTCATAATCCTGCTTCTTATGTTTTTTATAATGAAAAAATTCAGCTGTAATTAATTAAATAAGACTGGAGAATTAATGTAAGCAAAAAACATTCCAATAAATTGGCAAAATTCTGCAGAATTATTCACACAAACTAATTTTTGTGCTTCAATGCCATCAGCAAGTATATATAGCAAACAATTTGTTGGTTTAGTAATACAGTAGATCTATTAGGTAATTGAAAATTAATTTCTAGATTCCCATCCAAATTTTGGGAAAACATGGGGCTGGTGGGTGGGTTTTAGTTTTTATTTATCATTCTCGCAGGTTCGACGCAAAGATAAATATAAGCATCTAGCTGACTATGAATTGCCGATTTGCACTTAAATGTTTCATACTGCGTTTTTGTACTCTACCGATTCGCACTGGTAATGTAAATTTTGATGTACACATTTGTTTGTTGTTTTTTTTTTCAAAATAAAAAAACATTCGGGCAGAGTGATTTTCGAGGGGTTGGCAAGGATGAGAATCTAGAAATTAATTTTCTATTGCCTTAGGTGCTAATAAAGATTATAAAATGTTAAAATCCCAATCTTACATCAGGGACTTGGAGTCGAAATTGTGAAACGTTGTATAGGAAACTAAATTTATGAATTAGTGGCATTGTATTTGTACGAAAATCTTTTATGAAAGCATACGTCATTCTTTCAGTTTTCATGATCAGTTTTCTTACATTAAATTTAAAATTTTAGGATGTCCCCACAGTGTATCAGGCAATGTCCGGGTGCCAAGGTTATAAAACTGAGCATGGAAACCAGACTAGTCGCCATTTCAGCCAATCAATTGCTTGAGATTTGAGACTGGTTTTTATGCTCAGTTTTATAACCTTGCATACAGACTTTGTTTTGATTCCTGCGTGCTAATATGTGCTGGGATGGTACCAGGCCTCCATGTTAAAGAAGTGAGGGTAGAAACCAGTTTCAGATCTCAAGCATCTGATTGGCTGAAATGACAACCAGTTGCCATATATCCTTGAGATTTGAGACTAGTTTCAAATCGCAGTTTTATAACCTTCAGCACAGATGTTATATATTACTGTCCTAATTTAGATAGAGCTAATTTTCATAGGTAAATAATGCTGTCAAGTTGATAGAAATTGAAATTGAACCAATTATGAAAATACTGCAGGCTTAATTTGACCCTTTCCTCCATATATACGCATTTTTACGCATGTGCGACCAGTATAGATCCAGATCCATGCCATCTGATCTGCACTGGTCGCATTTTGGTCAGAAATAACCTAACAAATCAAAAAGCGAACAGTTTAGATCCTGATCAGATGGCATGGATGTGCTGGCTGATTTGGATCTACACTGTTCTCCCATGCAATAAAGGTGTGTCTATGGAGGAAAGGGTTATAAGCAGCAATGGAAATGTATATTTTTTCTGATGATGCCTTGCCCAAGATAGAGAGCAAGTAATAATCTACACAAGTGAAGAGTACAAATTTAGACCGATACCAACAATGGTGTGCTTATGACGATTAAAAGACATTAACAGCAGCTCTTTGAAATTATTCAGACAAATAAATTAACTGATCAAGTGAGACCTCATCATCCTGTGGCATCCATTTCTCCACCTCCTCCCGCCTCATGTCTACTATTGCACAACATTCAGGTAACCAGTCGTATCGCAACTTCTCTACGCCAGCCTTCGTTGACTTCTCCACTTCCTGTAAAAACATCTCCATGGTAATTGGCATGATCTGTCGTAAACCAGGGATATCAATCAACCGGAAGTCTCCATATCTAAAATAAGAACGATATTATTGTTAAATCTTCATGCTAAAGGTCATGTTAAATAAATGCTAAATCTCAGGTTATAAAAAATCCATCCGTATTTATTTGAGTGGTAAACCTCTTTTCCTTTAAATGCTCCTAAGTTATAAATGCTAAATCACAATACTAAATCACAAGTGTTTTTTTCTTAATGCTAAGTTGCCATGGTAAATCTCAAGTTTTTCTTAATTCTTAGTCTGAATGCTAAATCTCAAGGGGTTTTCTAAATGCTAGGTCTCAATGCTAAATCTCCAGTTTCCTAAATGCCTCAATGCTAAATCTGAAGTTTTCTAAATGCTTAATCTCGAGTTTTCTAAATGCTAAGTCCCAGTGCTAAATTTCAAGTTTCTAAATGCTTAATTTCCATTCTCATCTCAAGTTTTCTTAATATCAAGTAATCTCAACCAGGGCCCAAGATCATAAAACTAAGTTTTGAGATCAGTCTCAAATCTTAAGGATCTGATTGGCTGAAATGGCGACTGGTTGCCATTTCAGCCAATCAGATGCTTGAGATTTGAGACTGATCTCCAGATTTAGTTTTATGATCTTGGGCACTATATAGATGCCTGGAGGCAACATGTCGAGCCCACAATCACATGACCGTTGACTCCTAACTGTGACCTTGACCTATGAGATGTGCACCTGAGGTTTGTAGGTGACACTCAATCTCAATGAGGTTTAACATTCGTGCCAAATATAAACAAGATTGCTCAGTGCATGTGAAAGTTTTTGGCCAGACAAGCTTTCATCTCTGACCCCTAACTGTGACCTTGACCTTTGAGATGGGAACCCGGTGTTTGTGGGCCACTCATAAATGCACATACTCTGTAGCACACATACACTGAACCACCAATGTGACAACTAAGTTGAGGTCACCGCTAGAATTTCAACTTACATGCTGTCAAGAAATGAATTGTTCCCTCTTAACAAAGTTCTCCTTAACTCATTTCTTTTGAGTTGATCTTAATGAAATTTGGCATTTTAATAAAGGATTTTTAATAGGTGCAGTCCCTTTGAAAAGGGAGAAGTTTGGAAAGCATCTATGTAGTTAATTTCTTTAAAATTTTACCGGTGATCTAACCTTTTACCCTACAGATAAGGGCTTTTTTTACAATAGACCAAATCAGCAGTCACATATGTGCTGGGATCTGGATCTATTCTGGTCATTTCGTGTTCTGTAAATACCTGGTGAATTTTTAGCAAACAGTCTAGACCCTGATCAAATGGAGTAGATTTGGATCAATAATGTTTGCCCATGGAATAACAGCTATATCCCCTGCATTAAAGAGTTAAGGCAATTTTTCTGATTGGCTCAGCATAGTAACACCACTCAGTTAGATAACCCTTTCCTGTATAGATACACCTTTATTGCTAGGGCTAACAGTTTAGATCCAGATCAGCCGGCACATCCGTGCCGTCTGATCCAGATCTAAACTGTTCGTGTTTTGATTCATTAGGTTATTTCTGATCAAAATGCCACCAGTGCAGATCCTGATCAGACAGCACAGATGTGCCGGCTGATCTGGATCTACACTGGTCCCACATGCGTAAAAACACATATATATCAAGGAAAGGGTTAAATATCTCTCAAGTTGTTTGGCACTTACTTTGTCTGGAAGTGGAAGAGGATGGAATACATAACTGGGTGAGTAATGTACAGATCTGTCTTCATGAACTCTCGCACACTGTTCACTGTCTCATGCCATGGATAGCCTAACCTGCCTGCTGAATTGCTCGGCTGAAAATGTTAATGAAGCAAGGTATTGAATCGACAGTTAATTGCATTTGTCAGGGTTATAAAAACATTTGGGTTGCAGAAAATAAATTATCAGTTGCTCTTTTTAAAACTTTACTCCACAGATAACAATTTTTATTTTTTATGTCCAAGGTGAACACTGTTGATCTAGATCGGCTGGCACATCTGTGCCATCTTGATCAGGTTCTACACTACAATGATTTTGCTTTCATTAATTTGGTTATTTTTAATCAAGTGGCAACCAGTGTAGATCCAGATCAGATGACACAGATGTTCCATCTGATCTGGATCTACACTGGTTGCACATGCTATAAACCAGGTATATATGGAGTAAAAAGTTAATACACTCCCAATTATTCTTAAATATTTGGAAGAATTTGTGATAGCATGGCTTTTGGGATGGCTGTTAAAGCTGCAATGTTGATGACAAAGCAAATCATAGAACACTTTTTCCACTGCAACTTGAGGCTTACCATGAATAGTTGTTAAGGTCACTAGTTAAAACTGTATTCCTAATCCAGTTGTGAAATGTCGTAATAGAAGCCCTGCCCAAGAGGAAATGTTTTCCATTGCAATATGAAAACAGTCTCAAGCATGAACTCGAGTATAGGAAATTACAAGAGGACTATAAAATAAATGATTATCATAAACCTCAAAGCAGTTTTCAATTATGTGCTTTAAGAATAATGCAGTACTTACACCCATCTTACATTCAGCTTGCGAGTGTTGTGATTTTAAAGGAAGTATAAACAGATAAATACAGACAACATTTTCTGATTGATTTTCAAACTTGCTCATTAACATGCATTAAAAATCTATGGTATTCTTAATGAACAGAAAAGAGTTGATACCATAATCACAGACAAACAGAGCACTTGAGCGTCCTCATATTTATCAAACCAATATTTATAAACCTGCTTAATCACGCCACTGTTCTCATTTGTTCACAAACAGATATTAAAAAGTAGTATTTCTCTGTGAAAAGGGAAGTAAACCCTTTCTGCACATATATGCCTTATATCACATGACCAACAGGTGACCAGTGTAAACCCAGGTCAGCTGGCAAATCTGTGTCATCTGATCAGGATCTGCACTTGTTGCTTTTACCCGGTAGATCTATGGCAGGCTGTCAAGTAATCTTTATTCAAAAAGTAAAAAAAAATAGGAACCATTTTGACAAAAAAGTAGGAGAAAAGTAGGAAAAAGTAGGAACTTTTTCCTCAAAAGTAGGAATACATAACAGTCTTTCCAGAGTCAGGACTTCACTCTTTCTGTTAAACATTATATGTATCATGGTTATCCAGCTGAGGCCCCAACACATAAGCCAGACTGCCACTGGTAACTTAGAGAGATGTCTATGTGGAGTCAGTATGGGTCAATGGGGCCTCATCTTGGTGCACTACAGCAATACCATGTGTTTAGTTTTCCTGCTGTTATGAGAGTTGTTCGAAAAGTAATGAAAATGCAGTTTTATTGCAGAAAACTATCCATTTTTAAGTGTTTCAAGTTATACCTAGATCAGACCTCTTAGCAGGCCTGAAAAAAACTAGACTATGTCCTGGGGACACGGATGCCCCAAATGCTACAAGAACACTTGTAAAACAAAGGGCCATAACTGTGGTTTAACTACCGGTAGTCGCAGGAAAAAACTTTTTTTTGAAGGAATTCATGGAACTTTTTACTCTTATCAATATGAATACAGGAATGACATTAACATTACTTTCCAAACACTAAAAAATAGTTTAAAAATCTTCTTTTAAAAGATATAGATTTTTTTCTTTTGTCCAACTGACAAAAAAGTAGGAATAGTAGGAGGTTTTAGTAAAATAGTAGGAAAAAGTAGGAACAAGATTAAAAAGTAGGAAAAACTAGGAAAAAGTAGGAAAAAGTATGACCACTCGACAGCCTGTCTATGGGGATATTTCTGACCAAGAAGCAGTGCAGATCCTGATCAGACAACACAGATGTGCTGGCTAATCTGGATCTTCACTGTTTGTCCATGCAAAAAAGGTTATCTATGGAGTAAAGAGTTAACTTGCAGATACATTAATATTCATGTGTGACAAACTTTTGTAGATTCCATTTGCATATTGATCCAGTAATACAAAACCTGCATTAAATACAGATTCTGAATAGTACGTAATAGCGAATTATGAAATCTGAAAAACCATAAATTTAACCCTTTTGCTGCCAACATCGAAAACCCGAATTGACGTCGTCAGTGCCAAGAGCTTTTTTTTACCACATAAACAAATACCAATACCAAAGTCAGAATGAGGCTGGTTATTTATAGATATATCGACGTAATTACTATGTTTTAGTTTAAATGCAAAAACGAAAGCAATAACATTATTGGTCAATATTTCAATGATCTGCCTACATCAGCATAGAAACCCCCGCTTTGCATGCTGGTCTATGTATAGGAACGGCAAAAGCCGTCCATATGGCAAATACGCTGAAAATAATAGGGACGGCATATGCCGTCCTTATGGCACTGAAAAGGTAAAGAACCCTACAAAAATGCCATTTTTCAAAAAACTGCAAATTTTAATGCATTCACAGTATTGAAAAACTCTATTACACTATTTATGGCAATTTGTTTTATGCTTTTCAGTGGATTGCAGAAGTTTCAGTCAAATAAAAAAGATAATCCATGGTTTAAAAATAGCAGACTATCACTTTTATTTCCTTTTTTTTCCACACTGGTTTCTTTCTGACATCCTGTAAGCTTACATCTTAAGTTTACATCTTACATGTGAATCTTTTGTTGAACTCGGGAAATTTATAATTAAAGCATTAGAAACAGAAGATTTCTTTTTACAAGGAAAAACAGAAATAAATTTCACTTATGAACACAAGTGTAATGTATTTTCAATTGTTGCTAGGCTGTTTGTGAAAATAAAAATGCTGGAGCTCATTCGGTGAAAATATAATATTTCTATCTTAATCTGGTAAAAACAAGATCCTTTGTATTTCCTGCTTTTTATCACATGAATCCAAACTATGTAGGCCAATAGACTTCTAGAGCATATAAACCAGACATAGTTCACACACAGTATATTAAGTATGGGTTACCTTGGATGGTATTGGTACACCAAGTCGCCGTTGTTCTCTCTCGTCTAACAGAATATAGTCCATGATGGCCTTCTTGATAGCGTACCTACGGTCCTCTTCCATCTCCTATGTACAACAGAAATAGTTTGTTAACTCTACACTAAATCAGATATGTCTTTTATCCTTTGGGTGACTGGTGTAGATCCAGATCAGCAGGAGCATAAGTGCCATATGATCAGGTTCTACACAGTTCACTTAGATTTATAAGGTTTGACCAAGTAACAAACAGTGTAGATCAAGATCAGCTGGCAGGGACAAGCTGGCTGATCTGGATCTATACTGTTTGCCATAAAAAGTCATATACTGTGGTATCATTTAATTTCACTGGCATGAAATTTCACGCAATCGCCCAAAAAGACTGTTTCGCGCGGACGTAAATTCGCACAAAACCAATTTTAAAAACAACAACGACAACAGACATTATTATAATTGATATTTGACTGACCTGTAATTGTTATCTATTGTTTATTTAAACACGCAAGCTTATCATATGTCAGTTTGCCCCTCTCAATTAGCACTTCCTTTATTAATCAATTATCGGATTGCTGTTTATTTGGCGCTGCTAACTGACACGGGACCCTTATGATTCATCAATCTGGACCATTCATAAAAAAATGGCATGTTAGTTGCGTACCTAATTTATGTTCAAAAGTGTCAATTAATTGTAAAACAATTACTCAAGAAAGGTTTTATAAATTAAAATAAAAGTTGTTTTACGTGTTTAAATAAACTGAATGATATGACAATGATAATGTTTGATAATACGTGACCTGTCCTGACGTAAATGCACAGACTAAATTGTTGTTACAGTTTTGAAGTAACATTAAATTTATTTCAAAAGAAATCCGACAGTAATAATTAATTTTATTTCATTTATGAATATAATTAATCAATGCCTAAAATTTGTATCAAATAGTGATACAGGCAACAAAATACAAAGTGTAGGTCTATTTGGACATTACCACGTTTCGGATACGTGTGTAACTTTATGGTTAAATTTTAGCTTAGGTTTTAAATTTGCGCACTGGCCCGAGAAAAATCGCTAAATAAAATGATACCAAAGTTTATGGAGAAAAAGGTTCATTTTTACATTTCCAGTAAGATATTGATGTTCAAAGTGAAATAACAAAATTATTTTATTGACATATATACCTTGATTACCAAGCAGTTGATGAGAAAATTGATTTCACTGTCACAGTTATTTTTTGTTATAAACAATGTGGAGAGTGTGAGTCATTCAAGGATGTTTGCATATATACAAATTTTTATGTGTGTGCGACCAGTGTAAATCCAGATCACAATAAAGGTGTATCAATGGAGGAAAGGGTATAAGTGCCCTTTGTGTAGCACCACTACACTGGACCTTGTTTTAAAGTTTCAGCCAAAAGACTATTGGAAAGTGGGAGATTGCAATCTCTGGACTCGAAGGTAAATGTGCGAACCACTGGCCAATTATCTGTTCAAAATCAAAATTGACAATCAGCTTTTTCAAGTTGAGCACAAGAATTTAAAACCAAATTTGAGACAAGCCTGATTAGCTAAACATGTGAACCCGTCTCGGAACTGACCATTCAGAAGCAAGTTATTGGAGACTGGTCTCAAATCTCAGTTTAGTAGGGCCAAGGTCAGTTTTGAACTAGACATTTTTACCCTTTACTCCATATATGTCTTGTGTGGGCAACAGTTTAGATCAGTCAGCACATTCATGCTGTATGATTAGGATCTGCTATGTTCACTAATAGGTAATAAATAACCACCTGGATCTAAAAGCGAACAGTGAAGATCATGATCAGACAGCATCTATGTACAAGCTGATCTGGATCTACACTGGTCCCTAATGTGATAAAAGGCATATATATGGAGTAAAGGGTAAATAGTACATTTTTCATACCCAGAGGAACTGTTTGGTGGCCTGTGGCACGGCTTGTCTCAGTGGCTGAGGAACAAACTTGTAGATACCCTGTAGTGTTTCTTCCTCTACTGGAGAGATCATGTACGGCTCAATAGCTTTATGTACCAAGCTATAATATCTGCAACACAAAAACAAAACATTAAAATGACTTTTATTCAATCTTGTCTGTGTACAGTGCGGGTGCCCTAAAAAGTCTACCCATCCTAATAAGAAAGCATTGTCAGTTGCATTAATTGGTTACTGGTTTCATTGGCAAAGGGTATCTTTGAACAGTTGATGTCAACCCTTGAAATAATGTCATGACGTTGCGCAGATAAAATTAATTTTACCCTTTCCTGTATAGATACACCTTTATTGCTAGGGCGAACAGTTTAGATCCAGATCAGCCGGCACATCCATGGATCTAAACTGTTTGCTTTTTGATTCATTAGGTTATTTCTGATCAAAATGCGACCAGTGAAGATCCTGATCAGACCGGCTGATCTGGATCTACACTGGTCCCACATGCGTAAAAATGCCTATATATCAAGGAAAGGGTTAATGTAAAACAATACCTATGAAGACACCTTTTTCCATGTCAGATGTGCCCCATATAACAAAGGTAATGATTATTTGCATTAAACCTATACTCCATAGATACAGCTTTGTTGCCTGAGCAAACAGTGTTGATCCAGATCACCTGGTACATTTGTGCTCTCTGATCAGGATCTACACATCGCCTTTAGAATCATTAGGTTCTTTCTGACCAAGATGCAACCAGTATATATGAGGATCAGCCAGCACATTAGATCTACACAGGTTGCACACATGTTAAAACACATATTTGGAATGAAGGGATAACACAGCTGGTAGATTGCTCAGGGTTTATGCTGATACAATTAAGAGAATTTGTAACGAGGCTCTCATTGTAAGTATAACAAACAAGAACAGTCGTGCAGATGCGTAGATATAAATCACTCAGGGCTAGGCCCCTCGTTATATATCCTTACGCATCTGAACTCCGCCCGATGTTATATCCTGCGGTATATCACCGGAAGCTATTTATTATTTCTTAATTAAAATTGTATTATCTGGTTATGGAAAGTCACCTGTGTGAGTCTTCCTCGGTCGGGGTGCTAGGTCGTGACAGCCCATGGGTAGAGAAGTAGAACGGTGGGAAGTTCACTTTGAGGACAGCCTTGGTGAGAGGGTCATACTCCTCACAATAACCATCAGGTTCCAGGTCCGAGTCCCCATGACCATCTGCTGTCTCACCATTTGTAACACCATCGTCACACTCCATATCACCTGTGTATATATAATTATGAAAGACACATTAAGCTGATAACTTTTTTTATCATAATACTTACCCATTACTCAATATAATTATACAGGTTTTATCACATGTGGAAACAGTGTAGATCCAGATCAGCAGACACATCTGTGCCACCTGATCTGGATCTATATTGTTTATTTCTTGTCAAGAAATAACTGAATGAATCTAGTGTAGTTCCTGATAAGATGTCACACAATGTGCCAGCTGATCTGAATTTACACTGTTCTCCCATGGATAACAGACATATCCAATGAGGTGAATGGTTTATTTAATTTTGGTAGAGAATTGTTACTTTGAAGGGTGTACTGCACGTATACTTTCCCTTTCCTCCATAGACACACCTTTATTGCATGGACGAACAGTGTAGGACCAGATCAGCTGGCACATCCATGCTGTCTGATCAGGATCTGCACCGTTCGCTCTTTGATTCGTTAGGTTTTTTATGACCAAAATGCAACCAGTGCAGATCCTGATCATACTGCAATGATGTGCGGGCTGATTTGGATCTACACTGGTTGCACTTGTGCAAAAATACGTATATATGGAGGAAAGGGTCAATAAGCAGTCATACCATTGTGAGAACCCTCTTCTTGTACCGAGGTCATCCCGGGAGCATAGGATCCTGACACACCCAGTCCTCCGACACCGGAGTCGTAACTCTCTGCAAGACTGGCAACACTCTTCCCAGCAATCTTCCCTGGTCTCTCCCCATCTCGATGATGTCCTATAACATAAGGAGATATCATCAAATACTGTGAATGGGGGGATTCCATGGCCGAGTGGTTAATGTTTCCAACTGAAAATCACTTGCCCTTCACCGCTGTGAGTTTGAGACCTACCAGGGTCAAGATCTTTCATGTGAGGAAGCTAACCAGCTAGCTAGTTAACATTGGTGGTTTTACCCAGGCGCCCGCTCGAGTCTGAAATTTGCCCCGATGTGCACCTGGGGTCTTCCTCAACCATGGAAAGCTGGTATGTCCACACCATAATGTCCTTGTAAAAGAGGCGGGAGGGACAAAAAAAAAACTGGGAGTAACAACAACAACAACATACTGTGAATGCATTTCTATTACTAGTTCTGAAATTCTGTGGTTTTCAGAAAAACGACATTTTAATGAATCCTTTAATGTGTAGTTTTCATTTACGCTAATATATAAAATTAATAATATGTTAATAAAGCCTTTCCTTGATAGATAAGATTATCATTACCTGAGCAAACAATTTAGATCCAGATCAGCCAGCACATCCATGCCCTTTGAACAGGATTTATATTTATTGATTTTAGATTAATTTGCTATTTCCATCAAGAATGGTTGCAAAAATGCCACTTGTTGATAATTTTGATAATTTATTGTTTTATTACAGCAGACAGTGTAGATCTAGATTACCTGGCATATCTGATCAGCATCTAAACTGTGTACTAGATTCTTCAAGTCATTTTTGGCCAAGAATTGACCAGTGTAGATTCTGGAATAGATGTGTTGGCTGATCTGAATCTAAACTGGTCGAACGCATAATTAAACTCATATAAAGGGTTAAAGATGTCTTCTTAATAATGAAGATCTCAATAAAAACTTCATGTTTAATAACTGTAATACTTGTCAAATAATTTTAAGTAAACTTCTGCTTTCCAAAAACAACTCAATAGGCATTTCTTTTCTTAATACAAACATCATGTCTCTATTTTGTACTTGACAACTGTTTGCAGCAAGTTTAATTTATTTCATGAATGCTACAAAGAGCAATCCAAACATTGTATCTCATCTGTTTCAATACTGAATACCTCTTTGGAATAATCTGTCTTGGGCTGGTATCCAGCCCATTGAACTTAGATATTGAAGATATTTGTTTGTTTCAGAGAAATAACTTTTTTAAATGAGTAACAAAACCAATATTTTAATGATTGGTAAAGCCACAAGCTACTTAAGTATCATTTAATTTTGTGGGGACAAATTTTTGCACAAAAACCACAAATAAAGATTTCTGGGGGGCAAAAATTCGTGCTATAGTATTATTCCATGAAGACACACTGTTAAATGGTTAAATTTCACTTGGCTGAAATTTCGCACTAGAGTCAAAACATGGAAAATGTGAAAATTAAACGAGCATGTAATTAAATGATACCACAGTAATCCCTTACTCAATAGATACGACTGTTACGTCACAGATCAACAGTGTACATGCAGATCAGCTGGCACATCATTGTCACCTCATAAGGATCTATTCTGTTTGCTGTTAGATTAATTAGTTAATTTCTGACCAAGAGACCCCCAGTGCAAATCTAGATCAAATGGCACATCTTTGGCATCTGATCAGGATCTGGACTTTTCACTGTCAGATTCATTCAGTTATTTCTGACCAAGAAGCAAACAGTGTAGGACTTGATCCAATGCCACGGATGTGGAGGCTGATCTTGATCTACATTGTCCACCCAGGCATGTGACAATCTGGATCTACACTGTTCACATGTATGATAGAAGTCATATGACCATATATATTAATTATCTATCTAAGAGTTAATGTAATAATATGTTTCTTGTCCATATTGGAAAGAAAACCATAATAAATCAAAAAGCAATCAGTGCGGATCCTGAATGGATGGCAAGAACATTCACTGATCAGTATTCAAAGTTACCATGGCCAACATCATCGAGCTTGAAGAACAGATTTATTCATCTTTAGTTCCACTGAGTTTTAACCCTTTCCTTGATATATACACATTTTTATGCATTAGCGACCAGTGTAGATCCAGATCAGCCGGCACATCCGTGCTGTCTGATCAGGATCTGCACTGGTCGAATTTTGGTCAGAAATATCCAAATGAATCTAAAAGTGAACAGATTAGATCCTGATCAGATGGCACGGATGTGCCGGCTGATTTGGATCTAAACTGTTCGCCCTAGCAATAAAGGTGTATCTATACAGGAAAGGGTTAAAGAGTTTGAAATTAAAAATGGTCTTTTTGCAATAATTAATACTAAAAACTTGTTTTTACAACACATTGGGAAAAAAAGACGTCTTTTTAGATTGGAAGGTATAGCCCATCAACCGCTAAAAACAAACCCACTGCATCTTAAATAACTATTAATCTTTATACATCATACTCCATAATATAAAAGTTCCGTGAGAGACATGCGTCATAATACTCAGGACACGGCAATTTAACACTTTCATCTACACGCCATAAATAATTCATAGAGGTGATTATGTAGATATAACGAGATAATCATTATAAATTAGCCATAAGCTCGGACTTCTTTACAATGGCCAAAAACCTAGAGTAAATATATCTAGAGAGACATAATCTATATTTTATTTGACATTATTTATCAGCAACACTGGTTGCTCGGCATCAAACCATTATAGCATTAAACACGACTTATTTTTCTGTGTTGACTAAAAGATAAACTGTTTCATTAAATTTCACGCTTACAACATAAATTACAATTAAGCTTTTGAAAGTTTTTTGATTTCTCATGAGATGTTTTCATGAATAAATCTGCTGTATAATAAATTCATTGATTAGCTAACCTTTATTTAAAATAAATCTTTTCATAAAAAAAAGAAATATAAGCTATTGCATAAATGGTATCAAGTTAACAACAAACAAAAGTAAATCAATTTTAAAAGTACTATTTACAATTTTCAACAGTACGATTCAGTACAAAAGCTTATGTTTTGAAAAGAAAAGACCCCATGATGTATTTTAAAAGCAGTACATATTACAAAGTTTTCAATATCAGAATAGAAAGAGTTTGAAATAGGTCTTGAATGTCCTCCCACCAGGGTGTTTAGAGTTCTATTCAAAGACGTAGGTTTACATCTTTTTCAAATAATTGTGGATCATTAAAGGTAAAATAACCACTGTTAAGAAATGACGAAAAATGTAATATCAATTCAGATTGTGTTGACTTTTGCGTTTCTATTTATACAGATATAGAATGGAGACGTGCTTCTAAGGCAGAACGTGCCTCCGAGCAAAGGCGTACTAGTGAAGTCTTCAAACGTTGTCACTTTTATCGACCACAGTATTTTATTTCAATTGGTTTACCAAAAATAAATCTTCCTCTTTTCTCACAACAAATTAAGAAATAATAACCAATAATTAAATAAATTAAAAATAATGAACCAATTTTTCATTTCAACATGAAGTGTATAACATATGAATAACCCGTTACTCCATATGAAATGCCTGTTATTGCATGAATGAACAGTGTTGATCCAGATCAGTGTCCAAGGTTATAAAACTGAGCATGGAAACCAGTCTCAAATCTCAAGCATCTGATTGGCTGAAATGGCGACCAGTCGCCATTTCAGCCAATCAGATGCTTGAGATTTGAGACTGGTTTCCAAGCTCAGCTTTATAACCTTGAGGCCAGCAATCACATCTGTGCCATCAGACCATGATCTACTCTTAAATCATTTTATTTCTTGTGGGTTTAAAACCAGCAGACTCTGCACTGCAATGATGTCTCAACGGACAAATATCCAATCTTCTGAAATAAGTGAACCTTTCTCTAATCAGGGTATTATCTGGTGATGTATCGAACATAACACATATCCTTAGAGGATAAATTTAAAGTTAAAATTCTGTCATTTTAACCATAAGCTGGTATATAGCTTCTGTATTTTGATTCGAACAACTGGGAACAATGGTGGCACGTCTCCAGTATAAGTATGCAATCTTTAAACAGTCTATTTAAACAAAGGCATAAAATTTTACCTCTTAAAAACAGGTATTTATTAGACCCATCAATTTAATACCTTAGACTTTTATGACAGACATTGTTTGAAGGGATGAAGTATTTTCACAATCAATGGGGTTTTCTCAATTACCTACCAAAACTTTCTCTTTTCTACCGAAAAGTTTTAATGCAAAATCAATACATTATTTACCCCACACTTGAAAGTTATAAATCTTTGAAACTGTGGGTCAAATTAGGTCATCCGAAATAATCAATGAAGACGATAGATAAATCAAAATATCAAAGCGTGGGTAATAAAATTAAAATCTTTAAATATCTCTACATTTGGATTGATGTAAAAATTGACATCATTTAATCGCATGTACTTCAAATTGAATTCTATTCTAAAAAGAAGAACTCTCGATTTCTAAAACAAATAAATCCTAACTCTTAAACATATTAAATAGGCAAATATAACAACTATTGATTACAGGGATACTATTTACATACAGTCCTCTGGTTTCTAAAATATTTTACTATCAACAAGTGAAATCCTTAAGCAAACTCTAAAAAAACACTGAGGTATAATTACATTTGGGGGGGTTTTATTTTCTCATATTTCTTGCTGGGGATAGGTTCAAAATCAAAGCACTAAATTTGAATAATACAATCGTGCAAGTTTATGTCCTCGTGAAAACATCATATTATGTCTTCTGTGTGAAATAAAGGGTGACAATGGATTAATAGTCCGCCACCCCATATGGTTTAAACTTCTTCTAATGAGCCAATGCCATTTCTTTTTCCTACCTTTTTTTAAAAAAGCTGAAAACTTTACCCTAGCATTCTATTGCATATGCAATCAGTGTACAAATGTAGTTCCAGATCAGCCAGTACATCTGTACCATCTGATCAGGATTTGAGCTGTTTGCTTTTTGGTCAGAAATAACCTCATCAATCAAAAAGTGAACAGATGTGCTGGCTGATCTGGATCTAGACTGTATACCATTAAGGTCTATAAATGGAGGAAAGGATTTAGTAACTCTTGGTAAACTAGAATGTGTCCTCAGACAATGATGCCCCAACTGCAGCAACAAAATTTGTAATAACAAAGGGCCATAACTCTGGTAAGAATGGTCGCAGGAAAAAATCCTTTCTTTACGATCAACTACACATCCTGCTTGATCATCTGTGCAAATTTGAAAGAAATCTGCCTTATAGTTTAGGAGGAGTTGATGCCACAAGAGTTTGGGACGTACTTACAACGTACGGATGTTTGTATGGACTGACAAGTGCAACTCTCTATGTCTCCCACTTTGCGGGGGCATAGCAAATCTATGTTCTGACACTAAAACACCTCTCCCCCTGCAAATACAATGGAACCCTGCTATTATGACCACCTGTGGTAGTGGACAAAAGTGGTCTCTGTAGCATGGTACTCTCTAGTCCAGGGTAGAAAATGGTGCAAAACTGTAAAATGGGACTTGGAGTTGTGTTTTTTTATGGAGGTGGTATTAATCTCAGGGTTGTCATAATCAATGGGCTTTACTGTATGGCCTAGTTTCAAGCCAGAACAACTGAAAGAAAATGTCTCACTATCAATGTTAAGTTTAAACATTGAAACCAAGGGCTCAGGGTGTATAGGTTTGACTTACCATTTGTTATGACTGTGTTAGTTTCAAGCTCACTTCCCAGCCCTGAGGTACTCTGTATATGAGGTAGGTGTGTAACTCCTGTAGCCCCTGGGGTGTGCACATGGAATTCTGGGTCAGACTTGAAGGACACAGAGTGTGCAGACTTGTTTCGTCCATTGATTCCATAGATCCAGTTGGTGGACTCTGATGGCACATCATGTTCAAGTACACTACAATATCAAAACACTGGTTAACCCTTTCCTCCATAGAAACACCTTTATTGCATGGGCGAACAGTCTAGATCCAGATCAGCTGGCACATCCATGCCGTCTGATCAGGAGCTAAACTGTTCACTGTTTTATTCATTATGTTACTTCTGACCAAAATGCGACCAGTGCAGATCCTGATCAGACGGCACAGATGTGCCAGCTGATCTGGATCTACACTGGTCGCACACGCGTAAAAATGTGTATATATGGAGGAATGGGTTAACCCTTTTCTCAATAAAAACAGATTTTTTTTAGTGTGTGAACACTGTTTATTCAGATCAGCTGGCAGATCCATGTCGTCTTCTCTGGATCTACACTGATCGTTATAACCTAAAGAATTAAAAAGTGAACAGTGTAGATCCTGATCATGTGGCACAGTTGTGCTGGATGATCTGGATCTACACTGTTTGCCAATAGTATAACAGCCATATCACATGGAGTAAAGGGTTAAGATCAAAGGAAAATTAAGAATTTTCAACAGCAATATCTATTAACCCTTCAAATATTAAGCAAACCATTGGTAACATTTGGGAACAATGTGCATCCATACAGTCTGATCAGGGTCTAGACTGTTTGCTATCCAGTTAATACTTATCTAAAACACCCCCATGAACAATGAATGGAATTGCTTATATTGAAAGGAAGGTGAGTCCAATTTAGTGGGTAAGGAGTTAAATTGAAATATTGTTTGGGATAATGTGATCCTTTGAAAAACAAAGGCCCAAGATCATAAAACTAAATCAGGAGATCAATCTCAAATCTCAAGCATCTGATTGGCTGAAATGGCGACTGGTTGGCATTTCAGCAAATTAGATGCTTGAGATTTGAGACTGGTCTCCAATCAGAGTTTTATGATCTTGGGCCCAGCGACCAAATAACTATTATACCACAAAGCACAAATATTTTGAATACCAGCAATGGGTATTAGAGAATATCCATTAAATACATATTTGTTATAAAAACATTTTCTGTTTATTGTAGTAACCTATTTTTTTCACATTGTGAAAAGCTTATGTTTTTTTTCAAACCAATTGTAAATAACACTATTTGCTGCCATTTCATTTCTTGACAAACAGTTACATGTGCATAAACCCACATTGATTTACAATCCAAAATCAATGCCCAAGGTTAAAAAACTGAGCATGGAAACCAGTCTCAAATCTCAAGCATCTGATTGGCTGAAATGGTGACCGTTCGCCATTTCAGCCAATCAGATGCTTGAGATTTGAGATTGGTTTCCAAACTCAGTTTTATAACCTTCAGCCCAAATAAACACTACGAATATTCATTGGCACTGGTTCAGTCACTCTCAATCACTAACAATCTCAAACTCAATTTTCAACTCAACATAGTTAACCCTTTCCTCCATAGATACACCTTTATTGCGTGGGTGAACAGTTTAGACCCAGATCAGCTGGCACATCTGTACCATCTGATCAGGATCTAAACTATTTGCTTTTTGATTCATTAGGTTATTTCTGATCAAAATAGGAACAGTGAAGATCCTGATCAGATGGCACAGAATGCGCCAGCTGATCTTGATCTAACCTGGTCTCACATGTGTAAAAATGTGTATATCTGGAGGAAAGGGTTAATCAAATTCTGTGTAAATGTTGGTAACTCACTTATAATATTTTATCAAAGCAAAAAACAGCAACAAAACACTGCTGTTGACTTAAAAAAAAAGTAAAATACCACAAAAAAGTCTTTCAGATATTAAAAAGTAAATGTTATTTAGGTTTTTACTCAGTTTGTTTTGGTAAATTTTAATCAAAATATATGGATAACAAGTTTTAAACAGGATGGGTGTTCAGATCAACACTTGAATCATTCTCTGGTACTTTGTTAGACTAGAAATGTGTCCATAGGACACGGATGCCCCCGCTATGCATGTTTGTCATGGTGAACATTTATACCAAGTTATTTTAAAATCCAATAAGTAATAACAAACTCACAGCCCAGACAAGAAAAGTCTGGTTTTAGTAATAGTGACCTTGACCTTGGACCTACAGGCATGGGAATTGTACTCAACACAACGCCTTGTCATAGTGAACATTTGTGCCAAATTATTTTGAAATCACTCTGTTAATAACAAAGTTATAGCCAGTACAAGAAATTTATATTTTTTGTAACAGTGACCTTGACCTTGGACCTACAGGCATGGGTATTGTACACAACACATCGTCTTGATATAATGAACATTTATACCAAGTTATTTTAAAATCCAATAAGACAAAACAAAGTAACAGAGCAGACAAGATTTTTACAACACAATTCTATTTTAAGTAACAGTGACCTTGACCTCTGACCTTTAGGCATGGGTGTTGTACACGACACACCGCCTTATCATGGTGAACATTTGTTCCAAGTTATTTTGAAATCCCTCCATTCATAAGGAAGTTACAGCCTAAACAAGAAAATTCTATTTTTAGTAACAGCGACCTTGACCTTGGACCTACAGGCATGGGTGTTGTACGCGACACACCGTCTTGATATGGTGAATATTTATACCAAGTTATTTTAAAATCCATTAAGAAATAACAAAGTTACAGAGCGGACAAGATTTTTCCAACAAAATTCTATTTTTAGTAACAGTGACCTTGACCTTGGACCTACTGGCATGGGTCTTGTACGCGACACACCGCCTTGTCATGGTGAACATTTGTGCCAAGTTATTTTGAAATCCCTCCATTCATAAGGAAGTTACAGCCCGGACAAGAAAAATCTATTTTTAGTAACAGTGACCTTGACCTTGGAGGTACAGGCATGGGTATTATATGCGACACATCGTCTTGATATGGTGAACATTCAAACCAAGTAATTTTAAAATCCAATAAGAAATAACAAAGTTACAGAGCAGACAAGATTTTCCCAACAAAATTCTATTAATAGTAACAGTGACCTTGACCTTGGACCTACAGGCATGGGTGTTGTACGCGACACACCACCTTGTCATGGTGAACATTTGTGCCAAGTTATTTTGAAATCCCTCCATTCATAAGGAAGTTACAGCCCGGACAAGAAAAATCTATTTTTATTAACATTGACCTTGGAGGTACAGGCATGGGTATTATACGCGACACATCGTCTTGATATGGTGAACATTCAAACCAAGTAATTTTAAAATCCAATAAGAAATAACAAAGTTACAGAGCGGACAAGATTTTCCCAACAAAATTCTATTAATAGTAACAGTGACCTTGATCTTGGACCTACAGGCATGGGTGTTGTACGCGACACACTGCCTTGTCATGGTGAACATTTGTGCCAAGTTATTTTGAAATCCCTCCATTCATAAGGAAGTTACAGCCCGGACAAGAAAAATCTATTTTTAGTAACAGTGACCTTGACCTTGGAGGTACAGGCATGGGTATTATACGCGACACATCGTCTTGATATGGTGAACATTCAAACCAAGTAATTTTAAAATCCAATACGAAATAACAAAGTTACAGAGCGGACAAGATTTTCCCAACAAAATTCTATTAATAGTAACAGTGACCTTGACCTTGGACCTACAGGCATGGGTGTTGAACGCGACACACCGCCTTGTCATGGTGAACATTTGTGCCAAGTTATTTTGAAATCCCTCCATTCATAAGGAAGTTACAGCCCGGACAAGAAAAATCTATTTTTAGTAACAGTGACCTTGACCTTGGAGGTACAGGCATGGGTATTATACGCGACACATCGTCTTGATATGGTGAACATTCAAACCAAGTAATTTTAAAATCCAATAAGAAATAACAAAGTTACAGAGCGGACAAGATTTTCGAACATACACACACACTGACACACACAAACAAACAAACACACCCTCAGCCAGGGTGAACACTATATGCCCTTCCGCCATTACATGGCGGGGACATAAAAAAAACAAAGTCTAAGTAAAAAGGGACATAACTCCTTCAAAATGTGACCCTGACATAACCGTTTTAGTATCATAATTGCCCTGATGTCATATGCAATATAATTTGCAAGTTTGATAAAGAAATATTAAAAAATGACAATATATAGCCAACATCAATTTTTTGATACAAAATCCAAGTATAAAAACTCAAATGTGACCTTGATATTTAGATTTCAGCATCATCACGACCCTTAAGTAATTAATTTGAAATTTAAATGAAGAAATATTAAGAAATTCAAAGTTATTGCTAAGGTTAACTTTTCGTGATAGACTGACAGAGCGATTGACAAAGCGATCCCAATGAATTGCCTTTTCTTCAAAAGGGCGGAACAAAAACTGCATTTAAATCATAAAAATGTGACATAAACTTATTCTTAAAACCTAAACCAAGTAAGCTGTGTATTATAATTTGGGTTTAAAATCAGTATTGTTAATATTGGAGCCTGGACTCAAAATTATAAGACTGAGGCTAGATACCAGACAAATTTGCAAAACAGCCAATGGGAAAACATGTTAAAGGCTGTCTTACTTTTTGTATGTGTCACTATCTTAGTACATAAGTACTTACATTGTTTTTGGGGCCCTCACTGTCAGGAAGCCATTGGGGTTTATTGGAGGTGGTGAGAATGTTTGTTGGTGCCTTGGTGTTAAATAATAACTTTCCTCACCAGTATAATCTGAAAAAGCAAAAAATGATCTGGTCCCAAGGTTATAAAACTGAGAATGGAAACCAGTCTCAAATCTCAAGCATCTGATTGGCTGAAATGGTCACTGGTCGCCATTTCAGCTAATCAGATTCTTGAGATTTGAGACTGATTTCATAAATTATGTTTTATAATCTTCAGCACTGGTTTCATTTGGATGGAAGGAATTTTCACATGTTATCTGCAATTATGGTTTCACATTACATTCATAGTGTTCATAGTTTATTCTAAGTTATACATGTGTGGCAGAATTGAGTCTTGAAAAGAGTTGCCTCGACCAGGATTTGAACCTCAGATCTCTGGCTTACTGTGCCGATTAAGCTACCGAGGCAGATGGTACGAAATCTACTTCATTTCCTCCACACTTATACGAGACATTTCCAACTTACCTGGAAATGTCTGCAAGTTTCTGCGAAGGTTTGGGTGTAATACCCAGCCACATACTTCAAGGAGCTCCAAGGGTAATCGCCCTGCTGGATAATGCCCATGTGGCAGATTTGGTCTCGGAAAGAATAGACTCGACCAGGATGATAACCTTGGATCTCCAAATATCGTGCCGACGCTCTACCAATAGAGCTACCGAGGCCGCTGCTACGAAATCTACTACACATGTATTCTAATTACAAGTTGTGGGATCATTGTTTGTTTGTTATAGCTGAACCAGTCAGGGCGGGCCAGCAGAGATTAAAGACCAGATTAAAAAAAGATCAGTTGTGATTGGTCAGTTTGGAGACTGAACTAAATTTTAACCAATCAGAATCTTGTGTTTTCAGACTGAATTACGCTGTCAGTTATATGATCTTTGGCTCATTTTACTTTTGAAGTGGACTAATGGACAATCCAACTTAAGACACTGGGTCACAGGGTCATAGAATGGCTGTGTTTATTTAAGTAAATGCATTTTCCTACTTGAAAATAACTTTAAAAGTCAATGAACAAACACCTAATTTCACCATTACACAATCCTTAAGCTGGAGGTTTCCAGTATCAGTCAACCAATGTTCCAAAAAAAAGCCAAATTGTATGGAATAATCTCCACATGCTTTGGATAATGCTTTATTAGGAAAAAAATTAATTTTTATGCACCCACTAAGTAGGAGAGGCTGCTATGTTCTTGGGCATAAAAAACTACTGTAGTAGCAATGGACTGAAGTTTATAAACTGAGATTGGAAACCAGTCTCATATCTCAAGCATCTGATTGGCTGAAATGGCGACTGGTCCCCATTTCAGCCAGTCAGATGCATGAGATTTGAGACTGGTTTCTATGCTCAGTTTTATAACCTTGGGCACTGATGTCAGCATTAGAAGCATAGGTATATTATTTGTGCATATGCGCCAATTCGTATGTGTCAAACTTCGGATATCTTAAAATAAAATCTACAGACCCGACGACTTCGACACAATGGTTGTGGACTGTAATACTGTACACTGTTGATCTGGATGTACACTGGTGGCCCAGGGAATGGCTTAGAGAGAGACTTGGGAGAATAGTCTCCCAAATGTCCAGAACTTCTCCCTCTGCTTAGCCAAGGGAGACGTTTTTCTCTTTATGTTTCAAACAAAAAGCCAAAATTCTAGGTTACTTCTCCCTTAAATTAGAAAATCTTCTCCCTATTCTAACAACCTAAGCCAATCCCTGTGGCCCATGGGATATAGAGAAACATGATAAATACACCAATAGCATAAATATCATTCCAGCTCTCATTAAAGATACCATGACCCATTTTCGAAAGCACCTGCACTTTTTTTCATTATAGATAATTCCAATGACATTGCCAAAATAAAATCTTAATGCTCCGAACCAGTAACATCTCTGGATCATTTAAGTAAAGAAGTTTTAAAAACGGTGAAGTTAATCCGCTATATTTAAGTTTAGTTCTGCAGCCTGAGCTTATATAATCAATCTCGTATTGACTGAAATTCTATTCAAAGATAATTTTAATCTCTGAAAGAATGAACCATCAGTAACGAGATTTAATCTAATGCTAATTTATTCCTGTGTAAACGCAATTCAGTGTCATATTTTGTTGTCGCAAAGATTTTAATATTTATAAAAGTAATATTTAGACAGATAGGGTAAAATCAATGTAAAATATTTGCTACCAGAATACCATGGCGGACAAGGAAAATACAGTAATTTGATTTCAAATTAAAGGACTGCCAAGTTAAATAATGAAAGACGAGATATTAAGGGAAAATACAATGAATCTCTTTTTGGTATATTCTATTCATTTCCAAATCAATTCTCTCAATTAAATGTTTACAGACAATTATACAATATTCTATTATTATGCATTCAGTCTACCCAGTAATAAAAAAAAAGTATATAATCAACTGATCATAATTTTATATAGTCTTTTGGATTTTTAAAGTTGCATAAATTACTGTAATTGTCCATTTTTCTTTTTACATAAAAAGTTGACTCTGACCAAACATTGTGAAATTATAAACTGATATTTTAGGAAAGTCAAACATGTTGTTTTAATGTGGAAACCAGTCTCAAATCTCAAGCATCTGATTGGCTGAAATGGCGACTGGTTGCCATTTCAGCCAATCAGATGCTTGAGATTTGAGACTGGTTTTCAAATCTTATATTCAGAGCGCCATCTACTACCAGTAATCATAACAGAGATTTATGAAAATTGTGGTATTTTTACTTAGGTATGACATAGTTCGGTTCATACTGAAATGTTTTCTCTTTTTTGTCACTTAAAAATATACATGTACATGTATATATTTCAGTACATCACACCAGAAATGTACATTGAAGAACTGAATCTGTAAGTTAGCAGTTATTCATCAGTGTATGAAAAATATTTGGACAAATTTAAGTATATAAAGCCTGAACACAACCCAAATATACTTCATATTCTGATGATATCAATAAACTATTGTTTTAATTATGATATTTACAGTCATAAATATTATCAATTCCTACTAAAAATATTGATAAGAATTTGTAGTAAGAGGGATTTTTAAATGACCACTGGATTAGCCTAATTGCCTACAGAGTGCAATACATCAAACTTTTTTACAGCAACTCTCACATCAATGTGTTTGCACCTCAATGTTACTTGTACCAGTCAAAACTATGAGTAGTATGCACAACCCAATAGTTCTTTATGCCACTTTGTGTAGCCACCAACAGAGCAAATGACTTTCATCACAAAATGAAAATGGTCAAAATATTTGTCATGTTTGTCCAAAAAGAAAATGATCTTGATAAAATTTAACTGAAGATGAGTGTAAATATTAATGTAATTGACATACAAGATTTCCTGGTTTCATAGATGTACGATGATGTAAGGTGTCTTGCGGATGGACTGTAGTTGTTGCCAATGGAATCACTGACATGACAGTGGTGCTTCTTCTCCTTCACTGGAGCCGCTTTTGTCCAGGACCCTCTCTCCAATATCTGCGGCTTCTCACTGAGTGCAGGCTGACATAATAAAATAAAACCAAAGATCAGTTTAGGCTGTGAGAACAAGCGGAAGTTTTCCCGATTGGGGAGAAGTTTTGGATGGTTTCAGCTTTCTATAAGAAACATATAGGGAATATATGACATACAGGCTCTGTCCAGGGAAGAAGTTTAAGAAATTTAGGAGACTATTTCTCCCAGGTCTCTCTCTAAGCTATTCAATGAAAACATTCCAATTTTAAATAAAATCATTTGTAAAGATACTTAGTGCATATCACGGTTAAAACATCAGAAATGATGATATCAGAAGGGCAAAAATAAATAAAACAAACATAAATCATGTTTGCAAGTTCAGTAATCAAGAGACCTAACAATTCAGACAAAAATACTGATCATTTAAACCTTTGTTTACTAAAATATCAGTAATGAGATAGAAACAAAAGAGGGATCCCCAAAATTTATGTATCTGAAATCAAAAACATTATCAATAATTTCATATGGAATATTTAAAGCATGCAATGATCTCAAGAGAAACATAATATCTTGCAGACTTCTCAAAAATACTGGGTAATGAAAAAAAGTCAGACATTTGATCAGACAAGATGTGAAAGTCTGTCTGACTGAAACAAATTCTGTCTGACCGAAACATGTTAAAAAGGAATTAGAAGTTCAAATTTTTGTCTGACACTCAGTCTGATAACATACAAAATCACGTCTGACTGGCTCTAATGTTACCAGACAGGTCCGTCGGTCAGGCAACTTTCTGGAAGTCTGATCTTGTGAAAACTCCGCTGTCAGAGACTTCAATCTATTTACCATAAAAGTTAACCCCAAAATATTAATTGTTAAAATAATATACAAAATTATTCTGGTACTGCAAATGGAGCACAAAAGGTAAATACCATTTAACCCTTTCCTGTATAGATACACCTTTATTGCTAGGGCGAACAGTTTAGATCCAGATCAGCTGGCACATCTGTGCCATCTGATCAGGATCTAAACTGTTCGCTTTTGATTCATTAGGTTATTTCTGACCAAAATGCAACCAGTGCAGATCCTGATCAGACAGCACAGATGTGCTGGCTGATCTGGATCTAAACTGTTCGCCCTAGCAATAAAGATGTATCTATACAGGAAAGGGTTAAATCGTATTTATCTTTTGTGCTCCATTTGCAGCACCAGAATAATTTTGTATATTATTTTACATGCGCAAAAATGATTTTTTGCGTATATATCAAGGAAAGGGTAAAACAAGCTTGATCACATTTATAAACAAACCTTCTTCCTGTGTAAATGCTCAGCAAATTTATGTCAACTTTACAATAAATCCCTTGAGAATATAAACAAAAATCGGATTTCCTCCATAGATACACCTTTATTGCTAGGGCGAACAGTTTAGATCCAGATCAGCCAGCACATCCTTGCCATCTGATCAGGATCTAAACTGTTCACATTTTGATTCTTTAGGTTTTTTCTGACCAAAATGCGACCAGTGCAGATCCTGATCAGACGGCACAGATCAGACGGCACGGATGTGCTGGCTGATCTGGATCTTCACTGGTCGCACATGACTAAAAATGTGTATATATCAAGGAAAGAGTTAAAATGTTTCTTTCATGTAATGTTTTACATTGGTAAGTTATTTGGTCAAACATTTTTTGTAATATTAGTCTTTTCTGAAGCACAACAGTTTCAGTGGAAATATTTGCACCAAATTTATACAATGCAAGAGGGAGATTTTAGAGAAATTTTTATCAAAATTTAATAACTTTCTACAAGTATCAATGTGATCATTGCATATCTTGCTGTTTTTTGTTTTGCACAAGAGAACTATAAACTGGGTGACATTCATCTAAAATAAAAAGTTCTGCCATGTTAGTTTTATATAATAAATATGCTGGTAATTGATTGACTAATGAACAGAATAAACAATCACACTACCAGTATGTGAATTTATGCTGAAATTATGGTCTTATCCCTGCAAACAGAAATGTCTATAATAAACGTCCTTTTATGAGGTCAAACTGTGTAATGCCAGTAAATTGACACTGGCGCTTGACCAGCCGCCCCAACCCCTGCCAACCCTTACTAATACATCCTTTTTTGTACAAATGCTGTCAAGTCACTAATATTATATATACTAATATAATTGAATTTATATATACATAGAAATATATTTTTGTTTAGAATACAATTCTGACGGTGTATTTTTCTCATATTTTGATAGAATGGAATAATATTAGTGAGTTGACACCATTTTTACCAGAAGGGCATATTAGTAAGGGTTGGCAGGGGGTGGGGCGGCTTGTCAAGCGGCGGCGGTGTAAATTGATTTTTTCAAAAAAAGAAAAGTTGTCCAAAAATTCAAACAAAAAACTTGCAAAATATTAAGCAAGTATTCATCAAGATGCAGGCTTCGATTGATTGATTTATTTTAATCATGAATCAATATGTATACATGTACACATTTAATAATATGGGATTTAAAAAAAAAAAAATACTAAAAAAAAATTCTAAGAAATCTATGCTTTAGATATTATGATATTTTAAAAAGAAGGCATTGCTGTTTCCAAAATGTACATATTAAAACATCATAAATTATTGCCTTAATGTCAAAAGGGACATGCGTAATCTCATTTATTAACATAATATACAAGTTGAGAACTGCATGGTTTAACAACCTACAAAGTACTTTCCCCCCCTGTATTTTATAAACAATAACCTCAGATGACTCAAAACGGCACTATGAATGATCTGATTACCGATTTTATATCTAATTACAAAGTAACCGCTTGAATCTTAAGTGACCCGCGTAATAATGTTGTGAATGGTTGCTTAATTGAAGGTGTGACTGAAATTAAGTAAACTTGTAAATATTTTTGATCTATTGAAATGTTATATTATAATACCATAATTCCATTCATATCGTTTAAGGATTACTTTAAGGATCAGAAAATTGGTCAGCCATGTTGACAACTATCTTTGATAATGACAAGATCTGATTTGTTGCACAAATCAAAACATAGACAGTAAACAAGTTCTGTCAAAATGCCATCAGATTTTATGCTTCAGAAATCTTTATCTTAATGCAGTCTTACAGGTCTTTCTCTTTCTGAACCCTTTCCTCCATATATCCATGCCATCTGATCAGGATCTGCACTGTTCACTTTCTGACTAAAAGGTGAAAAGTGTAGATCCTGATCAGATGGGACAGATGTGTTAGCTGATCTGGATCTACACTGGTTGCACATGCAATAAAATGCATATGTATATAGTAAAGGGTTAAGCAAAGTTAGAGGATTATTTTGCCATTGAAAAGAGGAAGTAATTAAGGCATAAGCAGATAAAATTCTTGCACTAAAAGAGTCAGAGTTCATGGATCGCCTGCCACTTAAAATATTTTTCGTATTTGACTCAAGCTTTCTCCATTCTTGTAATAATTAGAAGCTGTTATTTAAATTTTAGAGCAAGATCTGGTACATAGCTAACAAATCTGTAATCAGGTATAATTGGTCAAATATCATTTAATATAAGTACCAAGGCACAATTAACGATCCTTGCAAGTGATTTTAACAAAACTTTTCATTATGAAGTTCTTTTTATTATTCAGTAATTACATTAGAATTTTCTGAATGTGTGATTTTCGTTTGATAGGTCGGTAACTTTTGATGTAAATCTTACAAAGAGAATAAATGATAATCTTTATGAAAAAATTCATTTAAAGTTACCACACAGGCACTCACAAAAGACGTTGACATGAAAGACAATCTGCATGAAGAATTATAATTGGTTTCAATTTTTCAAACTTTCAAAGATTCAGGAAGGTCCAATATTGGCCAATATTGGCCTAAAATGTATATTGTTTTCAATTTTGCTGTGTGAAAAACAAATGCTAATGTTTTTTTATTAATAATGATATTAAATAGTTTTATGAAAAACACAAATTGAACAGGCAGTCAAACTTTGCCTAATGTTGGATCTGTTCTACTAAAACCTAAATTTTATAATAAATTCATACAAAATTATTTGTTTTGGGAGAGTGCCAATAATGGAAACAAACAAAATGAATCAAAATTTTGCAGAAAAAGCTGATTTGTTTCAACATTTTCATATTCAAAGCATTCAATTTAATTCAATTCTGATATATTTAACCCTTTTCCTCATTATACATGTATACAGGTTTTATCTTATGTGTGTGTGTGTGTAGCCAGAGTAGATCCAGATTCGCTGACACATCCATGCCATTTGATCAGTATCTACGCTGTTTGCTTCTTGGTCCAATGCATCTTAAGTGAACAGTGTAGATCCCGGTCAAATGTGCTGGATGATCTGGATCTACACTGTTCGCCATGGATAACATCCATTTAAAGAAGACTAGTGACATCACCAATTTTTGTGCACAAATCAAAGTTTCATTAATAATTTTTGTATTACAGAATTTGATTCTGATGGAAATTCACACGAAACACTTTAAATCACAATTATAATGAAATTTCCAAAATCATTACACAAGACAATTAGAGTCATATTGGGATTATCTTTAACCCTTTCCTCCATAGAGAAACCTTTATTGCATGGGCGAACAGTGTAGTTCCAGATCAGCCAGCACATCTGTGCCATCTGATCAGGATCTGCACTGTTCGCTTTTTTATTAATTAGGTTATTTCTGACCAAAATGTGTCCGGTGAAGATCCTGATCAGACGGCACAGAAGTGCAGGCTGATCTGGCTCTTCACTGGTCATACATGCTAAAAAAATGCGTATTAATGGAGGAAAGGGTTAAGTTTGGTATTTATATTTGTGCACAAGAACTGATGATATCATTGGTCACCATTTAACACGGCTGCCTCCAAAAGCATTAAATTAGCAACTTCAAACATCCGTATTTCAATTTTTATTGTCATATTTTGAAACCTTCTTCACTGATGCGAAGAAAATTTGGAAATCTTTGCAACCATCAATATTTAAATTGTCCAGAATTTCCCCTTAACCCTTTCCTCCATAGACATACCTTTATTGCGTGGCCAAACAGTGTAGATCCAGATCAGCTGGCACATCTGTGCCTTCTGATCAGGATCTGTACTGTTCGCTTTTTTATTTGTTAGGTTATTTCTAACCAAAATGCGACCAGTGCAGATCCTGATCAGATGGCAAGGATGTGCAGGCTGATCTGGATCTACACTGGTCGCACATGCATAAAAATGCGTATATATGGAGAAAAGGGTTAAAATGAATTGATGCAAAGCATGTTTAAACGAAACTAATCACTATTTTAGCCAATCAGATGCTTGAGATTTGAGACTGGTCTCCAATCTTAGTTTTATAATCTTGGGCCCTGGTATGTAATGTATCATTATATTTCTATGTATGACAGCTACTTAACCTTGTACTATTATCAAATGTTTTTTGATTGAATGTTTTTATTGAATAACTGAATACATTCCTTCTCATTAAGGTGTTTGGATCAATGTAATCAATTTCTTTAATTTAACAATATTTCACTAAATTTCTTTATTGGGCTGGCCTTTTACTGAATTGGGGTCAGTCTGTTTACAGAACATAGGTATTTTGCGTGACCTCAAGGCTGACAGTACAATATATGCCCCATTCTTATTTCTCAATAGTTTACATGTACCTAGCTTTTCTTCCTGATTTGAAAGTACTGGTAACATATTATGGAGAATTATTCCATGTGGAATAATCTCATGTTGAAGATTTAAATACCTCAAATATTAAATCTGCTGACCCATTTTTGTGACAAAATTTTATTGTTGTTGTTTTTTATCATAATTACCAAACTTGCATACAGTATTGTTTAACCCTTTCTTGTACAGATACACCTTTATTGCTAGGGCAAACAGTTTAGATCCAGATCAGCCGGCACATCCGTGCCGTCTGATCAGGATCTAAACTGTTCGCTTTTTGATTCGTTAGGTTATTTCTGACCAAAATGCGACCAGTGCAGATCCTTATTAGATGGCACGGATGTGCCGGCTGATCTGGATCTACACTGGTCGCACATGCGTAAAAATGCGTATCTATCCAGGAATGGGTTAATCTGACCAAAACAAAAAATTTTAACCTTCAACATAATTATTAGACAGTGCAACTTATTTTTATTAAAAGTAAATAAATACATGGATTTGATAAGGCATAGCAAAATACCAAATCATAGCAAAATACCAAGTGAAATGCCCAATTTCATTTTTAGAAAATGCACTGATCAAGTTTCCAATTCTGTGCATATTGGACATGTTACCAAACTTGAAAGAAAACACAATGAATGTGAAATACTACACATTTTGATTTCAAACAGATTTTATCCAGCAAGCGACCTTGATAAACACCTTTTGCACTGCAGCACTTCAAACGATGCCGACCATATTTTTGTCATGCGACGACTGTTAGAACTGCCACTCCAATCAAAAGACGTTGTAGTTTACTTCAAATTATGTTTTGCTGTCAATCAATTTTTTTTTCACTGTTGGTTCATTCCTCTTGTGGATGTTGAAACAATAACAAAAGGTATGGCTTAAAGTAAAGCAACTTGAAGGCATGATTAACAATGAACAACGGCCTGGCAATTGGCCTACTCAGTGCATAAAAAGCATGAGTACCTTGCAATAAGAAGAAGTTATGCTGTTATTGAAGTAAGGTGATGATATTTTATGTTCAAGTCCTCTTTGAGATCATCCAACACACTGCACTTACCTCTCTTGCTGACAGGGGTGGTAGATGCTGTATTACTTTGGGTCTGTACAACTTTTCAAACTCATTGGGCTCTGCAATAGTGAACCCGGGCCTCTGAAAACATAACAGATACATGTTTAACTCCTTACTTCATTGATTTGCTGTACATTTAATTACATAGGTGCAGTCAGATCAGGATCTACACTCTCTGGATCTTGGTCAAAAATGAAAGAATGAGTAAAAAGTGACTATGTGCTGAATGATCTGGATCTACACTGGTTCAGCATAGGGTATAAGCCATATCCCTTGGAGTACATTGTAATCACCAGATTGTTCATAACAGGAACAGATTATCATTACCCTTTACTCCATATATATGCATTTTTATGCATGTGTGACCAGTGTCGATCCAGATCAGCTGGCACATCCGTGCCATAATCAAGATCTGCACTGTACGCATTTTGGAAGAAAAATAATATAATAAATAAATTGCAAACAGTGCAGATCCTGACTAGATGGTACAGATGTGCAGGGAGATCTGGATTTACACTGTTTGCCCATACCAAATAGGCATAAAAGTATGTATTATTTATCATGTCATGTGATCATTGTATCCTTGTAATCTTTGTATATGGAGGAAAGGGTTAATTTGTTAGGTAAATATAAAAAAGTTTAGACTTTAAGAAATTAACATTAATTTTATGTTTTTCTCTGAAAGTTATAGTTTACTCAGTGAAATAAAATTCGTTTCACTGTTTTGAAACTGTGAACAACCATTTTTATTTTCACTGTTTTTGCTCAACTACCTTAAACTTATTTCCTTCCTTTCAAATTTTTTCAGATTTGTTTAACCAGAAAACATGAAATAATAAGAATTTTGTTAGTTTCATAAAAAATTTTTTTTTTATTTCACCTGTAAACATCATAAACTTGTCAAATAATTCGTTTTGGTGTTTACAAGTGAAATTAAATCTATAATTCACTGAAACAAACAAATACCCTGTACGTAAACATTAACTTGATGACTGATAGGGATATGTCACTTTTATCTCTGACATGTCTCTAGGTTTAGGTAAAGTGTGTTGCTTGCAGATGAATTATATATTTAACATAATCAATTGATATATTTAAGTATCATCAATGTATTTGTCCTGATATATCAATATGTACTTGGCCGTCAACGACAAACCATCACACAGTGCAACAAATCTCATACAAAAATAGGTTCATTAACCCTTTCCTTGATATATACGCATTTTTACGGCACGTCTGATCAGGATCTGCACTGGTCGCATTTTGGTCAGAAAAAACCCTAATGAATAAAAAAGCGAACAGTTTAGATCCTGATCAGATGGCATGGATGTGCCGGCTGATCTGGATCTAAACTGTTTGCCCTAGCGATAAAGGTGTATCTGTACAGTAAAGGGTTAATACAGCTGTCTTATCTTTTCAAGTACAGAAAAAACTATTAAATTTAATGCTTGGTGCAATTCTGTTCTAACTCATATAGAATGAAAAAAGAGAAAGTCCTTTTTTACACTAAGAACTCAAAATGCAAAATATGTAACTGAAAGAAGAATTGATAGAAATAAGCCATAACTGTCAATGCAATATCTGAATAAATAAATGAGAGAAACAAACAATCAACTTTCTTCTCCCCGGAGGAATCGGTTAAATAATAAACCAATCAGAGACTATAGAAAATATTAAATACGACATCCAGGAGACAGCTTCTACCGACTCTGATTACAATCCCGCTGCTATAAAGGAAATCAAAAACACCGATGATCACAATTAAACAGGACATTTCATTAAAATCTCTGTCAATGATTAACAATACAGGATTAACAATCATGACAATAGACAGTAAACATTAAACTATGGCGCTTCTGTAAGAAATGACGGTAATATCTCATGGATCTGCCAATATTCAATGAATTGATTAGTGAAAAGCACCTGGGAATCTTAAATTTAAAGATTTTTTATTAGTTTTTACCATATACGCAAATTTAGATGGACTGGGTCCAAAGAAGAAATATTTGTCAATAATGCAATGTACCTGACCATAAATTCTATCAAATCTAATAATATTTATAGAGTCTTTGACCTCCAGCGCAGTAAATGTTGTAGGTCTTATATTTACATTGTCCTCAAAACAAATATTTACTCATTTTATTCGTAATTTAAACACCGGGATATTGCAGGAAATTGGACTAAGCATATCCTTTAAATAAATATGGTCACCATCGGACAAAAGGCTACTGTTACTTCAATGCAGCCTGATACGAAGATTATTTTACCGGGCACACAACTACAATTAATAATTTGCATTATATATTTCGGTTTATAATGATTTTTAAGATCAATATTCATTTTCAGAGTCTCTAAACTACATACTGTAAAAGTTTTATGATGTTAAAATATGTATTTTTTTAAGATCAAGTAAAAAAAATTAAAAAATAAAAAACATTTAAGAAATGCCATTCATGGATGGTATTTTTAGTAATGTTAGAGACTTTTCATTACGAATACAAGTGGCAATCGTGGGTTTGTTATAAAGACATCCCTCTTGTATTACCAGGGAGAGACTTTTCATTATGAATACAAGTGGCAATTGTGGGTTTGTTATAAAGACATCCCTCTTGTATTACCAGGGAGAGACTTTTCATTATGAATACAAGTGGCAATCGTGGGTTTGTTATAAAGACATCCCTCTTGTATTACCAGGGAGAGACTTTTCATTATGAATACAAGTGGCAATCGTGGGTTTGTTATAAAGACATCACTCTTGTATTACCAGGGAGAGACTTTTCATTATGAATACAAGTGGCAATGGTAGGTTTGTTATGAAGACATCACTCTTGTATTACCATATTGGATGACATTTTAAGCCCATTGCAAAGCAGCACATTTGCAGCAAGTGTAGACCCAGCTCAGCATGCACATATGTGGTCTGGTGTGGGTCTACACTATTTGGTATACAGTTCATTAATGTAAATAATGAATTTTGGTTAAAAATAATGAGCAGAATGGCTAAGATTAGTAAAAAGATCAGTCAATAAACCTTTTACTCACTGTATACGTGTTGTAACACATGTGCGTCAGGTGTAGATCCAAAACAGCTGGCACATTTGTGCCATCTGATCTTGATCTGGACTTGTGGCATCTTGGTCAGAAATAACCTAATCAAAAGCCAATGGTTTAGATCTTGATCAGGTGCCAGCTGATCTAGATCTACGCTGTTCGTCCATGCCAAAAAAGTTGCATTTATGGAGCAAACAGTTACTATAAATAATAAATTTTGATAATGAACAGACTGGCTTAGGTTGGTAAAAAGATTTGTTTATTAAAAAAATACAGTGCTTAATGGGTCAATATTGTAAAATATTTTCTAACAGGATTATGAGTTTGAATTTGCAGAACACTGTTCTGGTAGTCTTTAGGTTTAGCTAATATACTGAGCCAAAATAATCAAGGTCAACACCTTAAAGATATCCCCCTATTGCCTCTATAGGGGATTGATAAGATTTTTAGTGAAAGACACTTCTGGAGAAAACTGCATGCTTTTATAGAAATGTTTATAGAGACAGGGAAGGTGTCTGTTACTGGCATGTGCTAAAAAGGGAAAAAAAACTATGTATATCATCAGGGCTTTTTGTCCATTTTAGAATGACTGGCACCCTCCCCTCCCAGAACTTTTTTAACCCTTTTACTCCATGGATGCAGTTTTACCACATGTGCAACTACCCAGTAGTGTAGATGAAGATTTGACTGCATGTCCATGCAATCAGATCAGGATTCAGGGCATTTTTCCTTCTTTAGTAGGGGCCATTAACAGGTGCCTTCCACTCAGAAAATTTCTTTAAAATCATGCAGTTTTCCTCCAAAAAGTAACTTTACATTAAGTTTTTACAGTTCCTTTTGAGAAGAAATAATGCTATTTTTTCCCAAAATTATAGGGCATGGGTCCTTTCCCCTGGCAGTGAAAATAAAGCCCTGAGCACTTTCAGATTCTTTTTTGTTGTTGTTTTTGACCAAGAAGCAAAATGTTTGTTCACCGCCCACTAAGTAAATATCTGAGGCTATTTCCCACAGACTTAAGGGCGAAGGCCCATTCGCCTAACAGTAAAAAACAGCTTATTTTCAATAACATTACATCTCTTCTGTTATTAAAATATTATTGAGTTTGAGGTATGACTGTCAGTTTATTTTTGTACAGCATATTTCTGTCAGAATACATGATTTGATATTTCTTTTTTTTTTCATTTATTGCTATGCCGTTATGCACTGCAATAGATAACTACTGAGCCTCTAGGTAGTATCAGGAAAATACAGGCACATAGCTGTGATTAAATCACTCTCACTTCCATGCCTATGTGGTAAAGAAAATCTCAGCAGTCGTGTTCAAAATCATTTCGCTGATGCAAATTCTCACTTCCAGATGGGGACAACAGTGATAACACTAACCATCACAGTGCTACCCATTATAATTTTATCACCAATGCCTTCAGTTACATTTACATTTGAATAACAAATATGAAGGATATACTGATTTTTACACAATGACTGCTTCTTATAACATACTAGGCGACTTTAAAAGCCCACCGTTGAATTTACAAATGGAAATTATTTTTCAGGGGACGTTATCCAACATAGATTATGTCTAGAAACTGTACACCCGGTATCAGTATCAGTACAGTTCAGTGTTTTATCCCAATCTCAGGCTGATTCTAGCATAACCTGTAGGTAAATCATTATGAAAGCCATAAATGCTACGTTTGTTTTTGAACATAATAAGCCTATACAAGATACAAGATACAAAATTTTATTTATAGTCGGTATTGTATATAAAGGTTAACATTAGCTATGCATAGCTATTGACCGACATCAAGCTATTGACCGACATCATTAAGTTTTATTCTTTTTTGACATTTATCATCCTCATTTTCATGTTAAAGAAAAAAAAACAAACAATGTTGGATGCAAGATTTCCAGAAAGTACATAAACGAATATTGTCAAACTTTGGTATGAGCATCTGGATACAAGTTTTCGGAGGAATCTCAAGTTACGGTAATCCATTTTCTCTGTTATAAAGGTTTATATTTTACTATATATTTCCTTCACTAATAAAACATGATGATACGATTATACAAAGAGAACATCGCAAAGAATCAAATAAATACTTAAACATGTATTTCATGAGAGTTTCAATAACAGTTTTAACTTTTATTATGATTGTTGACAACCCTCTGAAAAATCTTAACAACTAATCGCAAAAAACACAAATTATGTCTACCGTACAGATACTATCAAATTTGTGATCGTGAAAGAGTATTAAATATAACAATTGAAACGGAATGGTATTTCCTTTTCTATAATATATGTTTAAACATCTGTCACAGAAACCTACCTGTTTCAAAGGCATGGTGCCTTTATTACTTTAAAATATCCAACTTTTATTAATATTTAACATCCATATTAACACAACAGAAATTATTTGAAGTTTTAAGTCACTTTTACCGTCCGCTATTATCGAATTGGTGTAAAGTTATGCTACCCCTAGTAGGGTAGTTATAGATATCGGATTTCGTTAATCGACAACGTTATTATTTCTTATACATTGAGAAATCTACAACATGACTTACATTAAACAAATCTATAAGGCAACCGTTTGTTTAAAGTGTGAAAGATACGTAGATCTAAGCCCAAAAGAGGATTTATCAAGATTAAAAAATAACAAAAATACATTTTTTCACTGTTTGTCGATCCACATATGACTTATCGTTATTGGGGTAAAAGTTGTTCAGAAAGCCATACACGATTCAATAAATAAATTAGAATTTTCTATTAAAATCGCCTCGCTATAAAATCTCGTAATTTAATGTTGCAAGTAATTCGTACGTGTTTGATAATTTCAATTCACATTGTCTATATGTCATGTAAAATGTCTCAAATTGCATGCGTAATAGATAGTTATACCATCATTGTTCTGTAAATTAGCCAAAGGCTATATTGCTGAGATGCTAATAAATGTGTTGTTGTTTGTTGTTGATAATTTCAATGAAGATTTTGTTTAATTAACATGATTGATATCATCGCATAACTAAGAGAGTGTCGAAAATAAACAAAGACGAGATAAATGTTAGAAGTGATTAAATAGATATGCTAATTATAAATGATCATTAACAAACTTAACAACAGCAACAACAACAGCCCATTTCCTTCTTATAACTGACTTTCGACGTCAAAGCACGGGGTGTTCGTTTACCAGTTTACCATGACAACGAACGTCAGCAGTCGTGCTTCATCGCAACATCAGTAATTATTATTATTATTATTATTATTATTATTATTATTATTATTATTATTATTATTATTATTATTATTATTATTATTAACAATAATAACAAGAAATTCTTTATTTAGAGAAGGTAACATGTACAGATATATATTAAACAAAATAGCCATGCCTTAGTTTAAACATTGCCTTCTATAACAATTTCATGAATAAATATAACTATAAAAAGAAAAGAAAAAAATTACATGCATACATGTGTATGAAACACTATGTCTTTTAATATCATATACATAGTAACAATCACACATTCATGAGTCTCCGTGATTTCCACGTAGCAACGAGTGTTTTCATTCCTCAAGCTATAAACAAGTGTATCGAAGCTAGCAATATAAACAAACTTAATTTTTTTCTCTCCATTTATCGAGATGCACGATGGTACGATGGTGAAATCACGATGTTACGATGGCAAGATGATGAAAACGGGAAAGCACGATGGTGAAACCACGATGGCACGATGGTGTTTCACCATCGTGCCATCGTGGTTTCATCATCGTACAATCGTTGTTTCAAAATCGTGCCATCGTGGTTTCACCATCGTGCCATCGTTGTTTCACCATCGTTCCATCGTGGTTTCATCATCGTACCGTCGTTGTTTTACCATTATGCCATAATTGTTTCACCATCGTACCATCGTGTTTTCACCATGGTGCCATCGTTGTTTCAGCATCATGCCATCGTGGTTTCGTCATCGTACCATCGTTTTTTCATCATCGTACCATCGTTGTTTCACCATCGTACTATCGCCTTCCGTACTATTGCACTGTCATTGATAAAAAGACAATTATCAAAATCTCTCTATCGGCAAAATGCACCTCAATAACACTTTGCACAAACAAATCCCTAAAAGTCTATTTGCAATTTATAACAAAAACGAAGCAACGCTGAACATCAATTTAAATGTCTTCATGAGTAATGAGTTACTTACAACAATATCTATGATCCTTTTGTTCTAACAATATATGTATACAATGCGAGTACATTTGTGTTTGTAAAAGTGTGTTTGATCTTCAATTTCCTGGTCGGGTGACATAAAAATAAAAATGTTTATTTCTTTCTTCACAATTAAAAGTTCTTTTCAAGGACCTTAGATTTTATTGACAGTATCATTTTAATCATATTGGCGTTTGAATTGTTGTTTTGTGTTGCTTACTTTTTTGTGATAAATTGCCAATAGATTTTTACGTTTTTTTTAGCTGTAACTATTTTTCTTCACTGTTCTTACTTTACTTAACGTATTTAAAATAATCATACACTTTTAGCATGTATTTGTGCAAAGTTTGATGGAACTGCGCTGTGCCGTTTGAGACATTTTGATATTTTTCTTTTTATCTATGACAAAGCAAAGAAAAACGGAGCAATGCCTTAACCTGAGTTTATGACATAGAAATGACGAATGTAGAAATGCCTTCATTTGACAGTTACTTTCAGTAAATATCGTGGAGTAAACGACACGAGGAACAACAACCAAGTCAAACTTATTGGTACTTTGTTAACACGAGTAATTTACCTTTAGTTGACGTATGTCCGAATTACTTATAAATAGAGAACTCAATGTCCAAGAGATTTTTAAAAATGGCATTTGAATCTTAATTTTCTCTAGCTGAACCCTTTTAAATATTTTACTGCTTATCATTATTCGAATTAAACAGTTTCAATTATTAATCATGTTCAGTTAAAACATATTTTATTACCATTATTTTTTTGCTC
This sequence comes from Corbicula japonica, assembly GCA_038501625.1. Taxonomy (NCBI): domain Eukaryota; kingdom Metazoa; phylum Mollusca; class Bivalvia; order Venerida; family Cyrenidae; genus Corbicula; species Corbicula japonica. Next base: position 7,980,037 of record JAZAYU010000017.1, on the reverse strand, counting down.
GTGACAATAAAATGAATAAAATAAATAATATCATATACACACATGTACATATTAAAGTAACAGGGTTAAACCACAAGTTCTTCCAACGTTAGTGACGGTTCTTCCCTAGGTTAATATATAATTATAGATTATACTATTAAACAATTAAAAATCCATCTGGGTGTTTCCAGGTTAACCATAAATTATGTGTTTTCACTTTATTCTGTAGCTCAGTCATCTGGGTTGAAGGTTATAAAACTAAGCATTGAAACCAGTCTCAAATCTCAAGCATCCGATTGGCTAAAATGGCGAAATCTCAAGCATCTGATTGGCTGAAATGGCGACTGGTCAGCCAGTCAGATGCTTGAGATTTGAGACTGGTTTCCATGATCTGTTTCATAACCTTGGGCACCTATCTCTGTGTTATGTAATATAACTTTATTGACAGTGTTTTATGACTTAACCTGCCGTTTTAAGGTATATGTGAGAACCTGGTAGACCAATATGACACAGTTTGTAAAGTAACGATTATAAGATTTCGGCAAACAAAATTAAGAAAATTATTGATAATAATATGTGTTATGAGGAATATAATACACATAGTAAACTCAATTCGTTTTAAAAATGTAAAAAGCGGCTCTGAATAATAGCCATGTTTTCATTGAAATGTCTTATTTGGTTTTCTTTGTATTTTTTACACCACAATTAAAATTGTAAATTAAAATCACTTTTCATTAATTCTATGATATTTCAGCCGCTTTAAAGCATATGCTGTGAGTGAGATATACATGTATTACATATTGACAATGCATAAATAACGCGAGGTCATATATGTCGTGCCAACCATTATAAGCACTGGGTTTCAAGGAGGTGCTTTGGGCTTTAATGACCTGAACGTCAATGCATTTGCTCGAGTAGGTTGCGATCTAACCACATACCAGCATGGATGGGGGATACCAAAACATAAATTTATTCGCTTCGATGAAATATCCCAAAAAGACTCGGTGGCGCAGTGGTAAGAACGACTGTTTTCAGAGACTGTTTTACGCTTTGCACTGACTGCTTTGTAAACCACCGGGTTCTACACACTTTCTGGGCCGGAAAGCATGTGTATTTTCTCGAGTGGGACGCCGGCCACATACCAGTGTGGCTTCAAAGATATCGGCTTTTTCTCATAAATTAAATGCATAATAAAATATTAATTTATACGTTTTTTGCAACTACTGAAACATAATTATCATTGTTATCTGTCCTGAATTGCAAAGGATCAAACAAACCACCGTTCTTGTTATGATATTGGGTCCTTGTTTCGAATATGGTACGTAAACTCAAGTCAACAATCGTTCAATCAGATTGACAATCGTTCTGTTAAGATCCCAGAAGGAGTACCCGATTTCCTGCATCCCCTCCTTTAAATCCGATCTACCCATGCGTTCTCCTTCTAGAATCTAAACAGAACCATTTTACTCAGTGACCAAGCACACACAAATCAAAAGGAAATACTGTTTGAATAAGAACTCCGGTCTATATAAAAATTACGTATATCAAGTCAGGCCTCAAATTATACACGGTGTGGTAGGATCGACACACATTTATTGTCAGAAGATGTCATCTGTACTCTGAAAATAAATATATCATTCATGTAGAGTTATAACGTACCAACGCACAGAGAAGACAACAAACATAATAAAGACTTTAGAGCCGTACAGGCCTTTATTTAAATTATGTTTGACATATTTTTTCAAGAACTTGATATGCAATAAGCATAAAATGGTAAGGCTTAGAGAAATGTGTGTCTTTCTTGTAACAAAATGCCTGAATAAAAAAGTGAAATATGTATATCAGGAACTGCTACATTCAGAACCATTCAGAAGACACAGCCTCCTTCCTACACCCCTACACAGCCAAGAAGAGAGAGTGAGAGAGAGAGAGAGAGAGAGAGAGAGAGAGAGAGAGAGAGAGAGAGAGAGAGAGCGAGTTATGTTCAAGAAAAAATAGTAGTCCTCGTTGGAACCGAACCCACGACTGTCAAGTCGACACTTAACAAGTACGCAGCTCTAACCACTCGGCCACTCACACTTAAATGACCATCAATATTTTACGGTATTATACAAAATAAACCTTATGTCCATGTTCTTCCGGAATTAGATATCGGTTTGGTATCTCTGTTTTGAGTCCGGTTTTATGTCCGGGGCTTATAACCGTGCGTACCATAGTTGATTTTCAACTATAGAAGTACACGAGAATAAACGGTCTTTGCTTTTATTTGTATAATATCGTTTTAATAAACAAGTTTTCACAGAAGAATCGGTGGCCGTGTGGTTAGAGTCCCGGACCAGCGAAACAGTCGTACTGACTGGCGTTGGTTCGAAGCCCACACAGAACACTTTTTAGTTTTTACTTACTTTTTATGAAATGTTCTTTCGCTCGCATTACTTTCTATGTTTTATTTGAAAACAATAGACGATCATAAACATATCATATATGGAACAGATAACAATTTTTTATAACCCTATACAATTTATTTCGAAAAAGTTTCTATTTGGATTTGGTGATTTTTCCTGCAGAAATGCTGATTTTTATATCACATACTGACAGTGTTTGAGATAAAAAGATTTAAATACAAATACAACGAATCAGCTCCCCAACTATTTTCATTTTCTTTGCAAACAGTCGTCAAGTTCCAACTTGAGAAGGTACATATGCAGTAAAGTAGTCAACGTGTTGTTTAACGATAACAGAATTTGAGTTTACAACTTGAAAAATGGAACCTTTCCAAGTTCTGTGTTAACAAATTAGATCTTCGTCTGAAATCGGGAAATAAGTACACAAGATAATAACCAAATGTGTCCTCATAATCTACGTAATTTTTGTATTCAAATGTCAAATTAATAAACAATAGAAAGAGAGAGAGAGAGAGAGAGAGAGAAAGAGAGAGAGAGAGAGAGAGAGAGAGAGAGAGAGAGAGAGAGAGAGAGAGAGAGAGAGAGAGAGGGGGGGGGGGGACGATGTTACCCGTACTGTCAGGACATTTAATGCACAAAAAAACCTTCCTTGTGGGGACGCTCACTGGGATGTGATGACAAATCTGTGTCCTCACTTGTACGGTTGCTGATAGTTCATAAAACATTGCTAGTTAAAAAATAAAAAAAATAAATGGTTCATTTTATCTGTGTGTTTCTTTTTTGACCAGTTCAGTGTAAAGGAACTACAAGAACATAGTTGAAGATGGTGATGACCAGGCTGTTTCTGTCTCGACTATATTTCGTGGTCTTCAGAAAATAATATATAAAAATGCTGCTGACAGATGGTGAATGAACGAGGCACACTTACCGACCATGAGAAGCATTTCTATTTGCTTGGACATTTAAATTCGATTTTTTTTTAAGTGAAGTGGTCAGTCATGGGGGTAGTGTTCGTCATGTTTAGTATCCTGTGTTACACCAATAATAGGCATCAAAACCAATTTATAACTTGAGCATGTGAGGATTCTTCGACCTTTGCTAGGGAAATTACTGATTTAGTAGCAAGTAATTTATTGTCATGAAAAAATATTACTAAATTTGATACTTCGTCAAAATTATTCAAGCGCACAAACATCTAACAACGCATGTTTTTCTGGAATTCTTTCATAAGAATATAAAATGAATGTGATTGCACTGGTACATGAAAAGTTGCCCATTATAGACCACTCCACTTTAAAGTACTGCAAAAACAGTTGAATAATATATCCTGATGTCAAGAGACAGATCCTTTGCAGTCCGTGTAAGGAAAAGACACTAGTTTTCCTAACTGGAATGGTTCTCACCTAGAATATGACTGACCCATACGCAAAACCACACTCACATGGTGTATGAATGAAAACAAAACTCATAGTGGTTAATAAGAAATGAATACTACAAACAAAATAGATTAATTTGGCGTCCTGACAAAAGAGAAAGATACACTTTCGTCCGTGTAAGGACAGTTGTCCCCACTGGGAAGAATCTCTCCTAAAACTGAGATAGTTGGTGTGAGGACATGTCCTCAGATAAGAGAAAGATCTCTCCAATTTTATAGGGACCCCGGCTCTCTCGTCCGTGTAAGGACAGTGTTGTCCGCACTAGGTAGAATCTCTCCTAGAACGGCGAGATAAATGATGTGAGGACATGTCCTTAGATAAGAGAAAGATTTTTATGGGGACTCTCTCAGATGGTGTATGCATGAAAAAGCAAAAACGCTTCGCCATGGTCAAAGGGGGGTAATAAGGAGTGACAATCCGAGGGAGAGTTGCGTTGAACGTGCTTAGAAATAGGTGTCCTCAGATGACGGGTCTGGGTGGGTGGTCCTCACATTACGGGTCGAATTAGCTAGAGAGCGAGAGCGAGAGCGAGAGAGAGAGAGAGAGAGAGAGAGAGAGAGAGAGAGAGAGAGAGCATGGTTTATAAAATGATCAATTTCAAAACAGACACCACAAACAGTTAACAAATATGAGAACCCGAGGGGTGACCGCCTTGGAACGGTCAGTGGCTTAACAATTTGCCATTGCGGGTTTAAACCAGGTTCTAGGGTCACCAACCTCACACCAAAAGGTTCTCATATGAACAAACACGTACAAGCCGTCTTGGTGAAATAACTCCAACCGTTACTTTAAAACTTCACAGTTTGTTTTGGCCTTTGTGCATAAAACATGAAAATGTTTTGAGGAAAACCCAACCACTTATACTCCTTTCTCCGTTATCAATCTCCATATTGATGTCCGCTCATAAATGTCTATTAATAAATACTAAGATTTGGATGAAAGTAAGTTCCAATCATTGTACTGAAGTTGTTTAAAAGTGAGCAGTCGACGAAATTATTTTTGACACAAAATACCTAAAGGTTAGTGTCGTTTATTGTTAAATAATTATGTTTGTTTGATCATATTGTTGGGTTCAAGGTTGAATGTACCTTTAAATTTTTTTCTAGAAAAAAGTTGAATTTGGTATCAAATGAAAGTTCGTCAAATCGCGATTGAAGATTAAATCGACGGTGAAAGTTTTGAAAACTGACTATGGCATTGAAAATATATTGTTCCTGAACATATAAAAAAATTGCAACAAAATTTCGGGTCGATTTTTTCGAATTGAACTTTAAATGTGAAAAATCGACAAAAAACTCGAAATTTTCAAACAGCCATTTTTCGTTATTAATTTCACAATTGTTAAGAAATTTATCATATTTTTCCTATCAGCATGAAAGAAATCACTAACAGTATCATTCTGTTGTCTCTATGCGTCACTATTTTAATTCAATAATGAAACATACGGCGATTTTACGGCCATTGACAGACGGTCAAAAACGTGCGTAGATGGGTGTTGTTTGCGACGTCATGTACAGTAAAAGGATTTATAATCCTCAAAACCAATGTCCATTTCGTGTCAGGAATATCATGAACTTTCATTTGATACTAAATTCAACTTTTTTCTAGAAAAAAGTAAGGTACATTCCACCTTAACGATCGCTAAGGACATTTTTCAGTAACATTCAAGAGGAAATTAAGGGCCGTCTTCAATCGTCATTGCACTGCCATCAGTAAAATGATAAAAAAGCAAAATCTCTGTAACGGCAAAATGCAGGTCAATTAAATATTGCACAAATAATCGTTATTATTAATGTATCTTCATTTTACATACGTTAAGAAAAGTAAGCAGTAAAGAAAATAGGTCGATCTTTCAATTCCCGTAAATTCTGTTTATATAAATTCGCAAAAACTGAACAATACAAAACATTATTTTAAATGACAACTTGAGTAGTATGATCTTGACAAAAGTATGTTGTGTCCTTTTTCACTTTCAACTTTCAAATTACGAAGAGAGAAATCAATGAACGACAATGCTCCAGAGGAGATATAGTTCAGTCACTGGCGCTTGACCGGCCGCTTCACCCCCTTGCCAACCCTTACTAATACGCCTTTGTTTTTGTTTTTTTTGTAAAAATGGTGTCAAGTTACTAATATTATACAACGTCAAAATCGTAGTTTAAAAATGTATATTATATGTACATGTATATAATTGAATAATGGTCAGGAACGGCTCCAGACACTACCACCGTTCGAGAGGCTTTTGTCTCACCAACCGCTCAAAATACGCGTAACAAAAAACGGCCTCCGAAATGCAGGTTATTTTTTCTTAGATTCTTCTCCTCAGTGCGACTTCCGGAAATCCCCGACGCTTTTGTTAGGAGCGTTCCGATTGGTCGAACGATTTGTGTACAAAGTATTACCCGGACTAAGTCAATAGTTCGATGAATCAGAACGCTCCTAACAAAAGCGTCTAGTTGTTTAGTTTTTGTGAATTTATGAAGCGGAATTTTATGAATTTTTAGATCTTAAATTTTTCTTTACTGTTCTAACGTGTCTTACCATATGCAAAATAATGATGCATCAATAACATCTATTTGTGCAATGTTTTATTGAACGACATTCTGTCCTTAGAGAGATTTTGATAATTTTCTTTTTTATTGATAAACGAACAATGACGACTGTAGACCGCCTATAAGCCATTCACACGCTCATTTATTCGATCACTTATTCATCCAGTTTTATGTCCGGCGGTAAATGCAATTAGCAATGCAATATTAAAATGTAGCTATAAAGCAGAAAGGGCAGGTCTTAAACAGATTGTAAGAGTTTAATACTCTTTCGAGCGACGAAAATAAAGCAGAAACAATAGTACTAAATACCAGTATTTAAATGGACAAAATGTGTTTCACTTATAACTTCGAATTCACTTAAACTTTGAATAAGACTGACAGAGGATGTATAACTCAGAGGTAACAAATTCGGGTTTTTACTATAAATATGAATAGTGTATATTACTGTATAATGTTTATTACGTTGTTGTACGATTTAAACTTATTGAAATCTAACCAAACATGTTTCATAAGCTTCAAGAAAAACATGTTTAACAAGCTTCTGGTAAAAATATAAATAATGGTACAATAAATAAATGTTATCTTAATTTGATTATTAAAAGTAAAGAATATAAAACGAAGTGGTGTTTTGATTTTCTTATATACATTTTCGGTTTTGCTTAAAATGTACAAATTGTTGATTGTGTTTTTTGTTGTTTGTTTTACAAAATGGGATAATTCACGAGACTAGGTTCACCCTGGCTAACATGGTACGCTTTGCGAACGGCACTACGCCGCGATCACGGTATATGTAACGCATTTTACCGGCATAATCGGTGTAAATGTAGGAGGTTTTGTGGGGTAAGATAAGAAATCGCAGAGTTTTTGGCTAGATTTCTAAGTAATACTCAAACCAAGTCAGTCAAGTCAACTTTTTATTGGCATTAAACATATAAACAATGTTCAGAGCCGAACAACATTTCATAATGGCGGCATACAAGTATCAAGTATACAAGAACACTCCAGAAGAGTATGATATAAAGGCATGGTATAAGTATGTAGTTTCCAAAAGTATATTATTAAATAACTTTACGTTAATTGTCCTATAAAAAAGCATCTACCACGTTCAATAACACGACGGCCTGCTTTATAACAGGGCCATTATCATTAACATTTTGTCGGCCCCGGGACGAAAAGTGTTGAAGATATAAAGCCCGCATTTGAAGCAATTTGATTGCCTAATACGGAAGGGCCGAAAGAGTGATGTTGAGCAATACGACTGCCCTCGGACAAATAACAGGGCCAATATCAAATCACTTATTTATTAACATATAATAAATATGTCGGGATTAATAAATCCGTACCAGCGCACTTATCGCGCTTCAACGAACTCAATGTTTGTAATACCTCATCATTAGTAGAGTCACAATCTAATTGGTCTATATTGATAATAGTTTCATGATTATATGATAAATGATCTTCAACTAAGTCATTTTTTAAAAAAAACATCATCACCAGAAAAAAGATTTTTGAAATGTTCATAAAATTCATTATGTGATACATTCGATTTATTTTTTATTCTCCTTAACTTCCTTATTTCACTCCAAAATTCTTGAGGACTAGATTTGGATAACAAATTCATTTTATTTTTCTGTAGCAAGTTAAATTTTTCACGAGCCATTCGTTCAGCCAATCTGAATAAGCGGCGATTTGTGATAAGCACTTCCGCATTTGCCGGCGATCTGTTTATACGATATATTTTATTTGCATATTTTAAACTTCGCCTCGCGAATAGGCCTGTACGGCTGTCAAGTCATGAAACTTTAGGATTCTAGTGTTCTCTGCGTCAAGAATAAAGTAGTTTGCTCAATCATTCGTGAAAATGGACCTGTGCTGCAAATGTTGTAAATGTCCTGTTCAAACGTATATTTCTTGATCTACGAAAGGCAGGGGTGACATTATTTGATAGATTTTGCGAACGTGATGATAAAAAACAACCAAAATCTTCCAACGAATTCTCTGTTACATACAGATCTCAAGTGACTTTAATTAACAATGGGCACTTAATTTAAAACAATTATCTCTAAATACATAACGGGACATCTTTATAAACAGCTATGTGTTGGCAAATTTTATAACAAAACCGCGAAATAAGCATATCAGGAATTGCCCCAGCCTTCCTACACAGACGGACAAGAGGAGAAGAGAATAGGAAAAATTTCAAAAGCATACCTCCAACGACTGGGAACCCGAAGGTTTACTAACTAAGAACTTATAAGCGGAATTTACCTTAACTAATAATATACAACTTGTATTAGTGAGTTATTATGAGAACCTGTTGGGACAGGTGTGAGGTAATTGCACCCTAGAACCTGGTTTAAACCCCCCAGTGGCAAACTATTTTGCCACTGACCGCTCCAAGGCGGTAACCCCAAAAGTTCTCATTTTCGTCAATTGTTTGTGGTGTCTTATTATTTAAGTTTGACATACTTATAAACACATGCTCTTTTCCTCTCCTCTTATTCGATGCATGGGGAGTCTGTTTTGTGGTTGTGGCGATTCCTGATACGCGTATTTCACTTTTTATTAAAAAATAAACTCACAAAAATGTCATAAGAACATAACTAACACTAGTGAACACAAGTGATATTTTTTCTGACCAAAATAATGCAGTAAAATGAAGAAGAAACGAGTTCTACGGGGTAGCCGTTTTCATAAAAAATTAGACCATACATGGTATCTTTTTCTTCAATAATCAAATAGTTATACAAGGCATCCTCCTATAATCCGATGGGCATTACAGGGTACCAACAACAATTTGTTTGAATCGCATTTTCTTAAAAACAATTGTTTTTTCGTATAAAAGTTATACCACAAGATAGGTATTAAGAGGCGCTTTAATGGGATATCACATATTATTGTAACAACACAAAGAATATATTGTAGTAAAAAACAGTCGTCGTTCTCGCTTAATCAATTTGAAAAAGCAAATAAGGTCATTTATTTCTATCAATTACCTTGTCAAACGGACACTCTGGTCTAAAAGAAAGCAAATCATTGCTGAATCAACAACACTTTTCATCATATGAACTTAGTTTACCTTTCTATTTCGAACAGCTTGAATACAAATTGGAAACAAAAAAAAACACATGCACTTTTCCTTCTTATTTGGTCGCCATCTTGAGATCTGCCACAGGGTACTTAACATTTTTTTGTTACAGGGCAGTTGTTACATGACAGCGATATAATTGTTGTTTGTACATATAGATAGAATAATACAGGGTACTATTTAAAGACATCGGTAATTTTAGTTGACGGCTAATGTTTTGAAAGAGATTATACATGAGTAAAGCAAGACCAGTAACTGTAAAACAGCTGTTATTGTCTTTAACAAAGAAAAGATAATTACCCCTACCATTATCGTATTTTCCATAATATATACAGAAAGTGTTTATAAAAATAATTATGTTTATTGAAATTAGTGGCAAGAGCGATGTATCTTATCGTGTTGTTAATTTAAAGACTGTAGCCTAATTCCACATGGACAAATCGGTGTAATTATAAGTTGAGTGTCTTTGAAAGGTTATATTTGGAAAAGTTCAATGTTTAAAGATTCACAGTGTCTAAGCGTACAGTTAACCGAAACGGAAGTTGCTGATCTGTACGCCGATGATCACATAGTTGCTTACAGAAAAACCTGCGACATCGAATTATTAATTGGTAAATAAACCAAGTTTAATGTGCATTTGGAAAAAAATATTTCTGTGGTAAGTACAACGTTAATTGTTAGTCCTGCTGTGATCATATAGACTTAAAGGAAGGGTTAGTATTGTTATAATCCATCATCGTTCCCAACTCGATCAGTGAAAATAGGAGCAAAACATTGAACAAAACGGGACGTTTTGGGTTCAAATTTCTTTGTGTATATAGATTTTGAACCAAATTTGTGTTGGTATGGGAGAAAATTCATTTATTTAACTTGTGTACTTCGTTCACCTGAGTTTGAACGACTTAGCAACGAGAAAATGATACTTTCTTTATGTCACTGTAAATGATAAGACTGTACGCATAGTTGCAACTGTACGCGATCGTTAGTTGTTAACATATGCCTAACATCTGTACGCATAGTTGTCAAACAGATCATTAACAATTTATGTTTCCAGTTAATGCTTTCTGATTATATCGACAGGTTATCATTTTAGCTTCAGTTAACCTTAATAATTCTTACACGAGAACCTGAAAAATGCATATTTTTTCAACAAAATTGCTCATTCTTTTAATAATAAAAATGTATAAACAAATATCTGATCTTGGCTTCTGTTTCAAAGTCAGATTTGTTTTTAAATCTTATGTTAGCTCTTCATGAAAGGAGGCGTGAAAAAAACGACTATAGTCCAACCAAGCTGTATCGGTGGTAAGACCGTGTAAGATATGTAAAGGCCCGCTGTAATGTTTTCATTTCTTATCGGAAGTGCAAACAGTAGAAGCCATAAAATAGCTGGACTAATACCCGTTAGTACTTCAACCATAGTTTCTAAAGATTTCATAGAATGCTCATATCAGATAAACATAATCCCTGAAATCTACCAATGAAAGTCGGCCAAAATGAAATCCAACTCGACATTTTAACGACCTTAAACATGAAATTCTTAGCAGATGCAGACGTAATTGTAGACTAACTTAACTCAGTCACGAAGTGGTGGATTTCAAAATCTGAAACCACTTAATGGAGTTTTCCTGTCAAAGACCAGATTGTTGAAGTCTTTATGATATTGGATAATATTTGTGCATAATGTATATTTTTGCCAACACCGGCAGGGATTTCAGCAGGTTTATACTAGGTTTTATTTAATGTCACACTCAGGGGATTTAGGATTTCTAGCAATTATCGTTGTCTTATTTGCAAAGTGTACCAATTCGTTTATATGGTTCAACAGTAGATCAGAGTTAAAAACCTATCAATTTATAGCTCAAAACTTGCTTGACAGTTCTAAAATGTGATCATATAAGGTTTTATTTTTGATAAATAATACATTAGATTTGGTTGATTCCTTTGATTGATTCCTTTAACAAATTCTTGCTTCATGGATGCTTTTCAAGTGATCAGTATATGATGCACTTATGATCGCAACTGTTCGTACAGTCTGACATTGAAGTACTGCAACTTTGCGTACAGTCTTGTCACTTTCGGTTGCTGCACAGAAAGACCATTTTCTCGGTGCTAATTCGTTCAAGCACCGTTCAATGCATTTTGTGAGCTTTGGAAATGATTTTTCTTTTACGGGAAGTCAAATATATACCTTTCCAATATATACATTATAAAATATGAGGTCACAAATGCAGATTTTCTCCACTCTTTTTCCCCATTTTGTACTGATCAAGTGTGAAAAGATTACGGATTGCAATTTAAATAGCCGTTAGTTCAAGACTTCAAGGTCACAGTAAGACTATTAATCAACGATGTACTTATTATAAAAATAATTTCTGCAAAAAGCACGTTTAATTTGAATATATTTTACAAATAAAAAGCCGATGTCGCGTGTTTTTCTGTAAGCAACTATGTGATCACCGGCGTACAGATCAGCAACTTCCGTTTCGGTTAACTGTACGCTTAGACACTGTGAGATTGGTCTTTAAGAAAGTGTGCTCGTCGCGACATCACTGGACTTAGTAAGTTGTGAAATAAAACCGCAACGATTCTTTAAGTCTTTTTAAATAATAAGGTGGTGGAAATATCTTTTTAAATATGATGGAAAAATAATTTATGGAGAATTGGAAATAAATCGACATCGACGTTGATGAAAAGATGCCCTGTTGGGATAAACTATCAATAGTGCTAGAATAATCGGACGTTTCTTGAATTACTTAAAGAATAATAAGAATACGGTGGTAATGTGGGTTGCTAGAGTACAGTGGTTATGTGGGTTGATGCTAGACTATGGTGGTTATTTGGGTTGATGCTAGAGTACGGTGGTTATGTGGGTTGATGCAAGAGTACAGTGGTTGTGTGGGTTGATGCTAGAGTACGTTGGTTATGTGTGTTGATGCTAGAGTACGGTGGTTATGTGGGTTGATGCTAGAGTACGGTGGTTATGTGGGTTGATGCTACAGAACGGTGGTTATGTGGGTTGATGTTAGAGTACGTTGGTTATGTGGTTTGATGCTAGAGTATGGTGGTTATGTGGGTTGATGCTAGAGTACGGTGGTTATGTTGGTTGATGCTAGAGTACGGTGTTTTTGTTGGGTTGATGTTAGAATACGGTGGTAATGTGGGTTGATGCTAGAGTACGGTGGTTATATGGGTCGATGCTAGAGTACGGTGGTTATGTGGGTTGATGCTAGAGTACGGTGGTTATGAGGGTTGATGCAAGAAAACGGTGGTTATGTGGGTTGATGCTAGAGTACGTTGGTTATGTGGGTTGATGCTAGAGTACGGTGGTTTTTTTGGGGTTGATGCTAGAGTACAGTGGTTATGTGGGTTGATGCAAGAGTACAGTGGTTGTGTGGGTTGATGCTAGAGTACGTTGGTTATGTGGGTTGATGCTAGAGTACGGTGGTTATGTGGGTTGATGCTAGAGTACGGTGGTTATATGGGTTGATGCTAGAGAACGGTGGTTATAAGGGTTGATGTTAGAGTACGTTGGTTATGTGGTTTGATGCTAGAGTATGGTGGTTATGTGGGTTGATGCTAGAGTACGGTGGTTATGTGGGTTGATGCTAGAGTACGGTGTTTTTGTTGGGTTGATGTTAGAATACGGTGGTAATGTGGGTTGATGCTAGAGTACGGTGGTTATATGGGTCGATGCTAGAGTACGGTGGTTTTTTTTGGGTTGATGCTAGAGTACGGTGGTTATGAGGGTTGATGCAAGAAAACGGTGGTTATGTGGGTTGATGCTAGAGTACGTTGGTTATGTGGGTTGATGCTCGAGTACGGTGGTTATGTGGGTTGATGCTAGAGTACGGTGGTTTTTTTGGGTTGATGCTAGAGTACAGTGGTTATGTGGGTTGATGCAAGAGTACAGTGGTTGTGTGGGTTGATGCTAGAGTACGTTGGTTATGTGGGTTGATGCTAGAGTACGGTGGTTATGTGGGTTGATGCTAGAGTACGGTGGTTATATGGGTTGATGCTAGAGAACGGTGGTTATGTGGGTTGATGTTAGAGTACGTTGGTTATGTGGTTTGATGCTAGAGTATGGTGGTTATGTGGGTTGATGCTAGAGTACGTTATGTGGGTTGATGCTAGAGTACGGTGTTTTTGTTGGGTTGATGTTAGAATACGGTGGTTATGTGGGTTGATGCTAGAGTACGGTGGTTATGTGGGTTGATGCTAGAGTACGGTGGTTATGTGGGTTGATGCTAGAGTACGGTGGTTATGTGGGTTGATGCAAGAAAACGGTGGTTATGTGGGTTGATGCTAGAGTACGTTGGTTATGTGGGTTGATGCTAGAGTACGGTGGTTATGTGGGTTGATGCTAGAGTACGGTGGTTTTTTTGGGTTGATGCTAGAGTACAGTGGTTATGTGGGTTGATGCTAGAGTACGGTGTTTTTGTTGGGTTGATGTTAGAATACGGTGGTAATGTGGGTTGATGCTAGAGAACGGTGGTTATGTGGGTTGATGCTAGAGTACGGTGGTTATGTGGGTTGATGCTAGAGTACGGTGGTTATGTGGGTTGATGCAAGAAAACGGTGGTTATGTGGGTTGATGCTAGAGTACGTTGGTTATGTGGGATGATGCTAGAGTACGGTGGTTATGTGGGTTGATGCTAGAGTACGGTGGTTTTTTTTGGGTTGATGCTAGAGTACAGTGGTTATGTGGGTTGATGCTAGAGTACGGTGGTAATGTGGGTTGATGCTAGAATACGGTGGTTATGTGGGTTGATGCAACAGTACGGTGGTTATGTTGGTTGATGCTGGAGTACGGTAGTTATGTGGGTTGATGCTAGAATACGGTGGTTATGTGGGTTTATCCCAGCGGTAAGTTTTATATCAAGTTATCACTGTATTTCATAAAATATTGTTATAACAACAACAACAACAACAATAACACTGTAACAATGGCTTGTCTGTCCAGTTTTGATTGATTTATAGTTCTTTTAGTAATTTGGGGAGGTAGGGCGGGGATGTGGATGAGGGAGAAAGGGAATAACATCAAAAATGTTATGACTGGATTTTTAAGCGGGACTATCATTACAGTAGTATGCACTGGGGTAACATTCAGTTTGTTGACAAAAGCAAAATATTCCAGTTTCCTTTCCTATCATTGTCAAAGGAAAATAAAGCAATAATGATTTTTGATGTAAAAAAACTTCAACAAATTTTACGTAGAGAACGTCGTTATTCGGTTGGTTATGCTCTTCAAACTTTATCTAGCGTAATGGTTAGTTGATAATTAGTAAACAAAGATGGCGAAAATACTGCGTTTATACAAACGTTAAGGTAATTCTGATTGGTGGACCATACAGTATTGATCGGGATGAGGTGTGAAAATAAAATTATCGTTTTTTTTTTAACAATTTCCAAAAATACTGTTATTATATTGTTATAAACTGATGAATATTACTAATACAAGAGACAATACTTGAAAAAAAAATATAATTCTGTTAGAAAGTAATAAAATGTGGTATATGCTATGTTGTCTAATCCGGTAGTCAAAATAAAGCACTTTCCATTAAAATAAAAAAATAATTTATTTCAATATCCAGTTCAATGTTGTCTGTAGTGCCAACCAGTTTTGCTTCTTCAAAATAACTTTTTAAACCTTGACTATAATGAATTTGAAAACACTGCTGCACATGCTCAAATACCATCACAAAAGATTTACATTGTTATACATGTAGAGATTTTATTGTCCTATAGGTAAACACTGGTGGGCATGAGTTGCATGCTTTTTGCATGGGTGAGTGACCACACTGGACAATGGATTTCGATTTTGATTTATAAAAGGAATATTTACAAGTTACTTTGAAAGAAATAAAACTGGTTTGCCCTAAATAGAACATTTAACTGGATGTTGTAATAACTTATTTTTGATTTATTTGAGTGGAAAGTGCTTTATTTTGACACCTGGACACAATATAGCAGGTACATGTACCACATTTTATCAGTTTATTACTTATCTAACAAAATCCTTTGTTCAACTATTGTCACTTGTTATTATCAATAGTTATCTGTTTATAACAATATAATAACAGTATTTTTTGAAATTTTCAAACAACGATAATTTTTTTTCACATCTTATCACCTCGAAAGCTCTATGGTGCACAACTCAGAACGACCTTAGCAATCGTGTGGGCTTCATCAAATTATCCATAGTGTATGATAGCTAGATGAACTATTATATGTATTTGCATTGCATATGGAAAGCATTGAGTGGGCATAATTATATTGTAGATCATACAGTATAAACTGAGTAGGCTGTACATTAGTATGTTTAATCGATTAAAGATTAAACACTTTAACCAGCAGAAATGACTATTACGAAATTAGTTTGCAATTTTCTCCTAAAGTTTATCTCTTATTCTATACCCGAGTAAACAATCCAGAGATGACGAAGCACAAACAGGATGATCTGTCTCGACAAGTACATCGAAAACGGACGGCTTCTCAAGGCGGCGATGACACACGGATGGTCCAGGAGCAGGTGTGGTGGTCCAGGAAACAGAGTGTGAAGGAGGTTGAAACACCATTTCATACATTCTCCACACCAGGTGAAAATATTTTTAAAATCCGACCTTATGCTAGTCATGCTTGACCCACTTATTTTAAAATGATAGTCAAAATAATCAAAACATTTGAAAAACATGTTGCCTAAACAACCAGATCAAGAATATTGGGTTAAACAACAATTACATGTTTTGAACGGTGAATCATTTCTTAAACGGAAATACCTCGAAGTCTGAACTAACTTTTTCAATCGCATTTATATCGTAAAAGATATGAAGTTATCAGCCACAGTAAGGTTCGCTTTAAAACACATCGGTTGTTGATTTTACGATTCGAACGATATATTTAACCATACCTCCTCGGAAAATATCCGTTCTAGAGAACATTTCCTCAAGTCCACTAGGGCGTTATGCTCTTTATTCATATTCAAAAAATTTTGTCAACTTGTTCAATGATCTATACGGCAGGAGACAGATAAAAAAACTGATCGTTTATTACATATGATTTTGTCCTCGTTAAATCGTCTAGTAATACCTGCTTTTATTTAATGTCGAGGAAATGGGTTGGTCCTTCATTTGTCTCACATAAAAATAATAAGAAGAAAAGCTATCAGTCGGGTAACCTTAAGTTTAAAACTCAAAGAAAATAACATTAAAACAACTCCATTTGGTGTTGGAGGAATGTATTTTTATTTCTAAAACCACACCGGTAGGTCATGCATTTTTACGCTGAATCTATGAAGCCATGTCATCAGCTAAGAAACCCCCTTATTTCATTAGGAATATCAAGAAAATAAGAGAGAGAACGCTTCCCTGTTTAAAATACATAAAACGTGTATATTTAGCGGCTAGACTGGCTACAAGATGTTATGCTTGAACTTTAAACTGACGCATCCGACAGTTCTAACCTTTATCGGTTTTTGAATGGCCATTATGCTAAAATAGTGTCTTTAAGGGCATAACTTATTTTAATAAGTGCTCGTGTGGTTCGAGAATCGCGCCTTCGTTGAAACATGAAGTCCTCACAAAAGTAAAACTTAATGCATTGAATTCGAAAATTTTAATCCTCATTCAATGTAATAGAACTATTTAGATCAAAGTGCAAGCATATTCCGGGAAAATGGAATACTATCTGCAATGCTAATTCTGTTAGTCCTTTTCATTGAGCAATAGTGTTTGAATCACTTCCGGTACTTTTGAACCATGCCAGATCTCTTACGAGTGCGTAGAGAATTTCATACCGACATCAGCCTCTGTATGAGATAATTCAAAAAGGGGCTAAAACTACTATTTAGACAACTTTACCGCATTTGCGATTAACTGGGATCTCGAACATCATTTGTATTACTCTAAATATTAATGTTATAACGGAATTTATTGCATCCCTGAAAGCTGCATATTCACAATTCGTGGGAATACTTGAATATCTCAAATGCGGTTCATATTAATTGCATCCACCATATAATACTTCAAAATGACTGAACAGAAGCGAATTTCACAGAAATTTTGTCAAATCAGTGTCATTTAGGATCTGTTTGTGAGAAAATTTTACTGCATTCGTAGCGCTATAGCAATTTTGGCTTTGAAAAAATCAACTCGTACGTTGACTTACAAGAAAATTATATTCCATTTACTTTATTAACGGGTCTTCTACTTTTTTACATGTAACAATAAAATTTGATTTTTGAACATATACGATATTTTCGTTATTGATGAGTAACTCCCTTTAAATCAATATCCCCATTTAACTGTTAGCGGTCATATTACCAGGTAACACGGAACATTTCATGATAAAGCTATATTAGATTGTTTGCTTAAAAACACAGGAAATGTTGTGGAATTTTTTTTTAGGAACAATCCTCGGCAAACTCATTTTCGTCATTGAACAGTAATAAACACGTATGTCGCTGTGTTTTCACTGCCGGTTTTTTCGTTTTAGTCTTACTACGGTTTAGTGATTTTCTAAATAAGAACAACAAAATTTATGTTTGTAATACGTCTTTAAGATTTTGTTATGAGAAGCAACATATTTGGGCTCTATTTTACGTCATCGAAAACTGAGCTAAGGGGTTATTGTACTCAGTATTTATGATCACGTGGACATATGCAAAATTAAATCAATTATCTGTCACGCAAGTTTGTCATTTCAATTGAAGTCACTTGAATCTTTTGAATTTTTACATAGTTATGTCCGATGAATTATTAAAACGAACTACGTTCAGGCGATTGGAACTCTTTGAATATTCTGCCATATTATATATGATTGATATTATAATGTGACTTTCTAAATATTACTATTTCTGGCTATCCGAGCTCTTTGAAGGATGTGCAATGTTGCCTATAATGAATTGTCAGTGTAAAATGACGTTAAATAATTCTACTATTTATTGCCATCCGATCTCTTTGAAGGATGTGCTATGTTTTATATAATGAATTCTATTTATAATGACTGTGACTTTCAATAATTTTACTATTTCTGGCAATCCGAGCTCTTTGAAGGATGTGTCATGTTGTATATAATGTATTGTTTTTAAAATATGACTTTCTGAATAAAACTTAATAAATAGTATTACATGTACTATATGAAACAGTTGGGCTATCTATTGCTAAATTTCTATAGACCCCCTCTCCCATCAGCCCAACAATTCATTTGACGACCACCATTTTCAATTAAATTCAAAATATAGAAAAAATAATGATGGTTTAAATATTTGGAAAAAGGGCTGCCGAGCTTAATGTGGAGGCAGGCAGTCCGTGTTTATTAAACAAGGGGTCGTCACTTTTCAAAATTATAATGTGATGTTATCAGTTGCCATATGCTGTAATGTGAAAGCCGGCAACATCTTTTGGCATTTAAATACAGATAGGTCCCGTTGAATGCTATTTTCTGGACATCCGAGCTATTTGAAGGATGTACCATTCTGCTATTATGGCTGTTGACAGCATAAATGGCATAATAAACTTCTGTTAAGCGGATTTGTTTCCGTTTATACGTTTGAAAAAATGCGGAGGCAGGCAGTCCGTGTTCATTAAACAAGGGGTCGTCAGTTTTCAAAATTATAATATGATGTTATCAGTTGCCATATGCTGTAATGTGAAAGCCGGCAACATCTTTTGGCATTTAAATACAGATAGGTTCCGTTTCTGGACATCCGAGTTATTTGAAAGATGTACCATTATGCTATTTTGACTGTTGACAGGATAAATAGCATAATAAACTTCTGTTTAGCGGATTTGTTTCCGTTTATACGTTTGAAAAAATGTAGAGACAGGCAGCCCGTGTTCATTAAACAAGAGGTCGTCAGTTTCAAAATTATTATGTGATGTTACCATTTGCCATATGCTGTAATGTGAAAGCCGGAAACACCTTTTTGCATTTAAATACAGATTGGTTACGTTGAATGCTATTTTCTGGACATCCGAGCTATTTGAAGGATGTACTATTTTGATATTATATATGATATTTTGATATTATAGCTGTTGACAGGATAAATAGTGCTATAAACTTATATTTAGCGGATTTGTTTCCGTTTATATGTTTGAAAAATTTTCTTTACCTTCATTTCCACTCTTGACTTACAATTAAGTTATTAAATATACCAACAATCAAATTATGTCTACTAAGTCCAATCTAGAGATGGCCATAAGTGGTCTATATAAGCGGATGGTCTTTGTTCCAAATACAATTATTCCTTTATTTATTGACGGAAAAATTGGTATTTTATATATAAAGTATTTTTTTCACAGGCGGTTTTTATTCAAGGGTAGTTTGACTGTAATATTAAACCAGTGACATAATGCATGATAATGTAAATGTTTATTGACTTTCAACCGGTCGTTTGAAGATTTAATTATTTTTTGTCGGGTAAGCGACCTTGGGTTAGGAATAAAACACTAAATCTTACATTGATGGTCAAAAATATTTTACAGAGTCGTTAGGGATGAAGTCTTATATAAGTTTTATTTGGTCGCAGCCTCTACCTAGAAGGTCTTGGCAGTATATTACGAACAATTTTATTGCAAACCAAATGTAAACAATATTAAACAGTTTCCTGCGAACTAACTGCAAAAAACGGGGGTGGTTGTCTTAAAATTCTCGACATCAATCGAGATACCCTTTACTTTTCATCAGTTCTTCCCTGGATACGAGATTATGGTTAAAAACCACCCGGTATATTGGGAGCTGTTTATAAATTCCTTGTACATTGCCAAACACGTTTTTACTACAACAGACATTGTTTTTGTCACTGAATTTGATCCTAATGTATAAATATTAGTTGGCTATTTTACTGTCATTAGCTAAATAAACTTCTGCCGCAACCTGTTTATTAACCGGCAGCTTGGAACTTCTCAACAATTATTATATAATAAGTACCAGGACGTAATGTTTGCATAAAATTGTCATGGGTTTTGGGTCGTTTTATGATATTCCGCTTTTTGGCGGAAGGTTCGTTCGCTTACTCTCTCACCTTTTTGGCGATTGTTTAATATCATAAAACTCTTGCGCTCGTGGACGAAGCAAGAAATAACGTCAATTCATATTCAATAATTCTAATGGAAGTTTTACTCAGTTTGCATTGTTAAGCTATATATTAAATATTATCTAAACCCAGCCATGACAATTTTGTGCCAATCCTTAATAAAATAAAAATATATAAATCATTTGTTTTAGTCATTGTTTGCTGGTTAATAGTATGTTTAATCGATTAAAGATTAAACACTTTAACCAGCAGAAATGACTCCTGTTACGTCACACGTCACCACGTGACTTTGCCTATATAAACTCTTGTCTCCGCAGATTCCAGTCTTTTCGATTCTTAATCAACGGAACGAGGTAGAGGCATTGCTACTTTACATAAAAAACTTTGTTTAATAACTTCCCACCCAACCCTGCCCCCTTTCTTGGTTTTGTTTTATATTTCCAGGGTATAACACATCGTCGTGGCTGGAATTAGCTTGCATCTGGCGATAACTTGCAACCAGATTCCTGTAAACCATGTGATGATAAATTGCAAAAAGACTGTCTTTATACATCTATAACTGGCATCGGTACAGATGATGTTCGAACTTTGGGATCAAAGACTTTTTAAAGGGAGGTAACTCGTTGGCGAACTCCCAACAGCGGTGTTAACATAATTTTTTTTTAAAAGGGAGGTAACTCGTTGGCGAACTCCCAACATAGGTGATTACAAACTTTACAAAGGGAGGTAACTCGTTGGCAAACTCCCGGCAATAAAAAACTTTTATGAAGGGAGGTAACTCGTTAGCAAACTCCCTAGTTAACCTGAACTTTCTTATTTTAGTATGCTAGCGATTGTTTAATATCATAAAACTCTTGCGCTCGTGGACGAAGCAAGAAATAACGTCAATTCATATTCAATAATTCTAATGGAAGTTTTACTCAGTTTGCATTGTTAAGCTATATATTAAATATTATCTAAACCCAGCCATGACAATTTTGTGCCAATCCTTAATAAAATAAAAATATATAAATCATTTGTTTTAGTCATTGTTTGCTGGTTAATTATCTTTAAAATAATGAAATAATACATAATTGATTTGGCCCCAGGAACCGGAAGTTCTATCAGAAAATATCCAGATCCGATATTTATTACATTTCACTTTTGTGTAAACTCCAACGTCAACGTTGCAGTTGGAAACGGATTAGTGGGTATGTAATGTAACATGCGACTGGGGCAGAAATAAACTAAAGTCCAGTAAGTGTTATAACATTTTATTAACGTATAGTTAATGTTCTATAAATCCAATCCTCCCACTGGCTCTGTCTGGTGCGGTCCTTAAATACTTCATAGTCATGATGTTGTACAACCATTGACCAATTGCGAATAATTAACTTATTTGAATGAAATTAGCATCTGGGAATTGACCGGACCTAATATAAGATCAATGTGTATTTTGTGGTGGATTACATTGCAGGGGTACGTCATATGCATAAACGGGAAAATGAAAATTTAAATTCAGGTTCAGTATTTCGGAGATATTGAGTTCGAAACCTTAACTAAGCATGGCAATTCTGAAATGTTACAGTTCTGGTTTCCACGCTAGAAGAAGGATATCATGCGTCATATACACCGGGCATGTTCAAGAACTAGAAAACAGCTTTAGGTATATCATCCGAATTCCCCTTAATCTAAAAACGTATACACCCATACATTCATTTAGTTCCCGTTTAGGCTGTAAGGATTTCTGACTGTGGAGTAATCTTTCCAAGGGATTGGTATAGACTGGTACAGCGTTCGACTGTTTAAAAATATCACGAAGTATATAGAAACCGAGGTACCAGTCTAGGATGAGTAAAGGTATTTGGACATGACGATTTGGACATGACGATTAGGAAACTTAGAAGTATTCATTTTGATCAGGGATCATAAATGATCTATTTCAAAATGTCATTTATTTTTTTGTATGTCTTATGAATAAAGACTTCTTCTTCATCATCATCTTATACTACTCAAAATTTGATAAGGATCACTTTTAAGATTGTGTTTGTTACTTACGTAAGGTTAAAACGTTAAAACGTTTGCTGGTATTCTGAAAATGTGTTCATTTGTCATCAGATTTGTGCCAAAAAAAGAATGAGCCGAAATTTTTTTGCGGTACAGCGGTTGAAACTTGGAAGGGTCAAAAACTCGGGATAACACGGAAAGCGATCCTTATCAAATTTTAAAATACCGGTACATTTAACATTGTGGGATATCTACTTGTGATCCGTGATAACGAGACAATAGATTGAAGTGTGGTTATTTTGCTTAAAAGCATTTACATAAAACAAATGGTCAATGATTTTGCTCCAGTTGAAAGTTTCAAAGCTTTGCGAAATCACAATGAGACTTGGGAATAAATATTGAAATAATGGATTTAACTATTTCGGACCTAATTTACGTCTTGACGGGAAAGCTAGTTTTCGTTTATTTAATGATTATTTCACATTTATATTTTAGAAATTGCGGGTCTACAAAATAAGTTAAAATATTCAACAATAATCATACAGGATACTTTTATGCAAGAAGGTGAGAAAAGGTTTGCGTAAACCCTTTTTAGGCGATAGCGCGATTCCTTTTACAAGATTAACTTTGAAACAATGTAACAAACTATATTTCAGTGCTTGTCACTGTTGAGTAAAGTTTAATAAGTATTAATAATTATAATAACTTATTGTGTGTTCTGATTTGTTCAGATTTCTCTAACAGACAAACTTCAATATATATTAGCTCCGGAATTTGTTTTTTCACAAGTGGTGAAGGCAAGTCTAGAGTGAAAATATACAATTCCAGAGTTCACCAGGGAAATATATTTCCATCTTTCACTGGTAAAAGCAAATTTTCTGTTTATTCTATGCTTTTAGTGCACAGTTTGTGTGAATTTGACAGAAAATTGCATGAAATGGCGTCAAAAAGGTTTGTTTATGACCACGTCATGACGTCATATAATCAAACTCAAACTTGACCCCGTTTTCAAAACTTTCTCGTTCGAAATGTTTGGGTACAATGTGAACAAAAAGTTAACATAATTTATGTGTGCAAAATATTTCTCGGACTAAGTCAACCGCTCAACCAATCAGAACGCCCCTAACAAAAGCGCCGGGGGATTTCGGGAAGTCGCACTGAGGAGAAGAATCTATGGGAAAAAAAACTGCATTTTGGAGACCGTTTTCTGTTGAACATTACCCGTATTTCGAGCATTTGTTGAGACTTTTTGACATTTACTGTTAGATTAGACGCTGTTGCGTTGAACAAAACAGCTATCAGGTTGGAAGTATTGTATGAAAAACAGCCTCTCGAACGTGGGTAGGGTCTAGAGCCGTACATGACCAATATTTAATTTTACTGTTATTAAAATACAATGTATGATTAGCTGTCAATAACAACTTTGCAGTGTTTCATTTTAGACTTCATAGTTTTAAATTCAGAATATACACAACTTTTTAAAGAGGAATTTTGAGTTTCGACATTGCGTCAATGTTCTAACCGAAAAAAAAATCAATAATAAATGGTAATTTCGACAACAACAAAATCTAAGTACATGACGTAGCTCTGATTCTGTTTCACGTTTCTTTATTTTACAGATGAAGGCAGAAGAAAAGAGAACATGCATCAAACAGATGAAATTTGTGTTTATTGACATTTTGATTGCGCCGTTTCTACTAGCACTTGTGTGTAAGTAATTGTATTAAAGCTATAATATTGAACGATAGTAGTGATTTTTTTTTCAATAACACCGACCTTTATTAGCTGTTGTTACTTTTAAGTTCTCTCCACATGTCTTTATTATGCCACTATCACAAGGAAACAACAACGGCAACAACATGAAAACAAACACATTTCTAAAGATGATTTTGTAACTGGCGACAGAATTATTTAAAAAAATCCCATGGGGATTACTACCTAAACTGTTAAGAGACAACTAAATCAACTTGTTTGCTGGAAATGAATTTATAGAGGATATATGTTTTTACCAGTGTAAGAGATAAACATAGCTCCGGATTTTGTATTTTTACGAGTGGTGAAGACAAGAGAGTGAAATAAATAATTCCAGAGTTCACCAGGGAAATATATTTCTATCTTTCGCTGGTAAAAGCAATTTTTCTTTTTACAGTTTGTGTGAATTTCACAGAAAATTGCATGAAATGGCGTCAAAAACGTGTTTATGAGCTGAAAATATGACGTCATATACTCAAACTTGACCCCATTTTTAAATCTTTCTCATTCGAAATGTGTGTTTGGGTACCAACGTGTTAAAAGTGAACATAAAAATGATATTACACTGATTGAAAACTGTAAAATACCTTTTTTTATTTCACCGGGAAAATTCTTTCATTCACTGAAAAGCAGTTATAACATAAAATGCATAATACTGCTAGTCTTTTGTCAGTACACAAGTATTTTCATATTTTAACTAATATCTGAATTCTTTCATTTCAGATGTGTTTACAACGTCCGACGTGTTTCTAGCAAAGAATCATTGGCATCCCATCCTTAAGGCAAAACGAGCGTCCACGGTTCGTGAAAACCCCGGTCAGAGTGATGCCGTCGATAGTCTAAGTATACCATTAATTCCAACAACGTCACCACACTCCAATGCTGTGACTAAAGCGGTGACGTCACCTTCTTCATTAACATCTGCAACGTCTAGCCAGACGACAACAAAGATAACAGAAAACTTAGGTAACATTTTTGATTATTTTAAATAAAAAATAATCTGGAAAAAATGATTGTGTTCAATGTGTTTGAACTGTTTAAATATACGCATGAAGTAAAGAAACGCAGAGTAAACTCATAAGATTATTCTATAGTTTTTTTTCCGATTTTTACGCTTTTCCCGTTAGATATCTCTACGCAATCCCATTCAACAGAATACCGATATCACGTGAGCTGTAACCAAGAGAGTATATCCTAATAGGTTTCATGAATGCTTTGGGTTTTCTTGCGCTGAGACCTGAAACAGGGCGACCTTTCTGTCCCGTCCCTTTAATTCAGTGTTAGACAGACTTGCGGCGAGTTGAGAAAATATCTCTATGTAAGGTTAAAAAGTTCACAATGTAAGAGGGGCGTAAGTCTTTTTTTACTGGTCAGCACCTCGAGCTTTTTTTACTTGTGAACCACAATTAACATTCATACAACGATCAGCGTACCATATTTATTAAGCTGCCTTCTCCATTTTTCTTTCCTTTAGCTGTATTTCAAATAATAGTACTAGCCCCCTCCCTTCCGCATTTATTACATGACTTTCTGCCTTTTTATTACCTTTTTATCTCGATTTCACTCAATTTCAGATCTTTATACTGGAACAAACTTCACCGCAGTCATGTTGCTAACGTACATGAGGAGTGGTTCTTCTCTAACGGGGGACATCTTACAACAGCCTAAAGACGCATTTTATGTCTTCGAACCATTGAAAAATGTTCTAAAGCTGTATGAACAAAACAGCTCCATAACGTTTCTTAACGGAACGGTGATGTAGGCCTATGCTATATTTACTAAACACTCAAAGTTCATGAAATAAATCTCAAACCTTAAATGATGCTGTTTCGTGGCTATTTTCATGCATTATTTTATATAGAGAGGATATATAGCAGATATTATATTGGAAACATTTATATTTGCGTACAAGGCGGATACAATTACTCCAAAGCCCACGCACCCAAATGCAACTCGGACAAATACTGCAGGTGTTCATATGAGCTTTCGTACCTGTATCATTTAATGTTGTCTAAGATAATCGTAGAAACATGAATGCTTTCAGTTTACTAAAACAGTCGTCCGAAATTTATAGTCAGTGTATCTGATTATTACAGAATTTTGAAAATATTCCTAATTTATCCTTAGAAATTAAACACATTTACCAATAAACAAAGAATTTCCCTTTCTACATCATGAAACTTGAAAAACTGACTCCATGAAATTTATGATGCAAATGACCTGAAAGTTTTAATAGGAATAATGTATGTTTATTTGCAGGCCGTTTGGAACTACAACCTACATGATGTATATTTTAACACACTGGTAGGATGGTTTACCTGTAACTTTATGAGGACATATGCCGAAGGCGTTCTAGATGTAGGTTTTCTGGCGTTCGGAAACAAGTTCAAACCATATCGCAGATGTCTAAGAAGAATTGGTGGCTTTGACAAAATTGGCGCATTTATGTTTACCAAAAACTCTCTGAAGAGCGAGCCCTTTAAAGCATGCATTAATATGCTCGAAAAGACTTGCCTTAGTTCTAAATATCATATTACTAAAACAATACGTGCGCGCATTTCTTTGGCAGAAGAAATTAGGATGGGTTTAGAAAACAGCAAAGTTATACATCTTGTTAGAGACCCACGTGCTACATTAGAATCCAAGAGCCACAGGGGCCCACAGGTATGTCCAAATGGGATCGAAAGCTGCACAAAGCAGCAATACGAAAATGTAAAAAAAGATACCACGTTGAAGGAAAACATTTCGTTATCATCTCCGAAAAGAATCATAACAATTAAATATGAAGATATAGCAAGGAAACCAGTCCAGACCTCTAAAGAAATGTATGAATTTATTGAAATGGATTTTACACCTCAAATATCTGATTATGTGTTTAATATTGCTGTCGGTGGCAACAAAAGCGGATGTGACGTATGCAAGGTAGCGTGGCAAATTGGCAAATCAAAAGCAAGTTCTGAAACACATGTTGATTCCTTGGAAACACACAATGATACCAGAAAACATAAATAAGACACAGGAATTATGTAGTGATGTTATAAAACATTACAACTAGGAATATTTCGTTGCTTTCCCTGAAGAAAAAAGAAGACTTACGGACAAACATGAACAGTGGAAAATACTGGTAGTACGCGGGAAAAATTACGAAGAAAAACAAAATTCCGAAAAGTTTAACTGAGAATAACATATAATAATGTAACAGTTTAGCTTAACTAAAACTTAATGATTTGTTTTATAACCGACCCATGCCGTACAAAACACATTGAATACTATCCTCTATCGCCCCAAAATATCATCATGTCTGGATGGTGAAATATTATATAGTTATTTGGTTTCTTGACAGGGTGTGTGAGGATATATTGCCGGTCTGGGTGTCATATACTGAGCAAAAATGAAAACTAACCAGTTTTTAATTTTTAAAAATTTGTTCAGTGATGCTTTATTTAATCTTTCATTAAACTTGTCGGATTTGCACATATCAGGACATTTGATAAAGCTGGAAGATGTTGATATTTGTTCACAGAGGTCAAGGTTATCTCCTCTTTCCCGAAAAATGATGAGATCGATAGTTTTTAACATAAAAGTCTAAAGTAGAATATTTGACTGTCCAGTTTAGAAGTTTGTGGCATGTACAGAAGGAAAAACACAATCTTGAAAGTCCACTGATGCAAAGAAGTAAGATACAGTTTCTAAAATATCCGTTTTCGCAAATTACCTCCCTTTTAATGAAAGAAAGAACATAATCCAACGCTTAATTGTCCTCAACCACATAATTGTTTTCATTTTTTGTGTCGCCTGCGATAGCAGGTAGACACATAGGGATCCTATTGTCCGTCGGCGTCGTCGGCGTCATCGGCGTCGTCCGGTAGTTCCCAAGCTTTAACATGAAACTTAATGTTGTCTATAACTTGGAAAGTACTTGCCCTATTTACTTCATACTTGGAATATATCATCATCATGAACAGCAACATCGGTTACAACAAGAATGATAACTCCTGTTTGACTATTTTTTGAGTTATGCACCTTTCAACTTCAACATGAAACTTAATGTTGCCTATAACTTTGAAAGAACATGTCATATTCACTTCATACTTGGTATATATCATCGTCATGAACAGCAACATCGGTTACAACAAGAATGATAACTCCTGTTTGACTATTTTTGAGTTATGCCCCTTTCAAATGCAACATGAAACTTAATGTTGCCTTTAACTTTGAAAGTATATGTCCTATTCACTTCATACTTGGAATATATCATCATCATAAACATCAACATTGGTTACAACAAGAATGATAACTCCTGTTTGACTATTTTTTGAGTTATGCCCCTTTCAAATGCAACTTAACCATGAAACTTAATGTTGCCTTTAACTTTGAAAGTACATGTCCTATTCACTTCATACTTGGAATATATCATCGTCATAAACAGCAACATCGGTTACAACAAGAATGATAACTCCTGTTTGACTATTTTTGAGTTATGCCTCTTTCAAATGCAACTTTAACATGAAACTTAATGTTGCCTTTAACTTTTAAAGTATATGTCCTATTCACTTCATACTTGGAATATATCATCATCATAAACATCAACATCGGTTACAACAAGAATGATAACTCTTGTTTGATTATTTTTGAGTTATGCTTCTTTCAAATGCAACTTTAACATGAAACTTAATGTTGCCTATAACTTTGAAAGTACATGTCCTATTCACTTTATACTTGGAATATATCATCGTCATGAACAGCAACATCGGTTACAACAAGAATGATAACTCCTGTTTGACTATTTTTGAGTTATGCCCCTTTCAAATGCAACTTTAACATGAAACTTAATGTTGCCTATAACTTTGAAAGTACATGTCCTATTCACTTCATACTTGGAATATATCATCATCATAAACAGCAACATCGGTTACAACAAGAATGATAACTCCTGTTTGACTATTTTTAGTTATGCCCCTTTCAAATGCAACTTTAACATGAAACTTAATGTTGCCTTTAACTTTTAAAGTATATGTCCTATTCACTTTATACTTGGAATATATCATCATCATAAACATCAACATAGGCTACAACAAGAATTATAACTCCTGTTCAACTATTTTGAGTTATGTCCCTTTCAAATGCAACTTTAACATGAAACTTAATGTTGCCTGCAATTGTGTTAGTACTTGTCCTATTCACTTCATACTTGGAATATATCATCATCATGAACAACAACATCGGTTACAACAAGAATGATAACTCCTGTTTGACTATTTCTGAGTTATGCCCCTTTTCAAATGCAACTTTAACATGAAACTTTATGTTGCCTTTAACTTTGAAAGTACTTGTCCTATTCACTTCATACTTGGAATATATCATCATCATGAACAACAACATCGGTTACAACAAGAATGATAACTCCTGTTAGACTATTTTTGAGTTATGCCCCTTTCAAATGCAACTTTAACATGAAACTTAATGTTGCCTTTTTCTTTGAAAGTACTTGTCCTATTCACTTCATACTTGGAATATGTCATCATCATGAACAGCAACATCGGTTACAACAGGAATGATAACCCCGGTTTGACTATTTTTGAGTTATGCCTCTTTCACATGCAACTTCAACATGAAACTTAATCTTGCATTAACTTTTGAAATTACTTGTCCTATTCATTTAAAACTGGGAATATTTCATCTTCATGAACAATGTCATCAGTGAAGAAGAATGATAAGTCCTGTTTCAATTTTTTTTAGTTATGCCCCTTTCAAAGGAGACTTTAACATGAAAATGTGGCATATACTTACAAGTACTTGTTCTACTCATTTAATACTCGGAATATATCATCTTCATGAACAGCGCCATCAGTGGAAACAAGACTGATAAGTCTTGTTTAATTATTTTATGAGTTATGTCCCTTTCAAATGTAACTTTAACATTTGTTTAACGGTGCCTATAAATAGAGTTCTTTCACATTGTTACCTCCCCTTAGCGCTCTCTAAAATTGAAGAGCATATTTAGTCGATAAATGCACGCGAGGGGGCATCGTTTACTATTGTTAATATGACTAAGTGATTATAAAATTAAGAACATGTTGATTAATCATTTCAGATTTATAAACAAGTTCAGTCAAACAACGAAGAATAAAAAAAACGTTATGATCATTTACAAGCACATCAAGAAAGTTTATGCGCATTTTAAACATTGTTTATCGCGGTATTTTCAGGACACGAGTATCCAACGGATTTGTTTTTTTTTTTTATGAAAATACACACGTGAATTGTGTTTACTAAAAATAAATATGTATAATTGACAATTCAGACGAACATTATCGGACATTTTACTATTTTACGGCATTTTCTTTGTAACGCTATAATTTATAGTGATATGAGACATAATTATATTCTTATGTAGCTCGTCGGCGACTAGGTTGATATGTGTTTTGCGTGTTTTGCTTTTGAGAAAAAATATTACGTATTTACATAATAGGATGATTCCAGCTACAACCCGAGAAATCGTTAAATTGATTGAACCAAACGAATATTGCCGGACGGCAGGCCAACCAAAACTATTCAAAAAAAAATCCAGAGAGTTTTTTTTTATTTTTTTTTTAATAAAAACTATTTTGATGTTGAAGTTCGTAATTGTTGTCGCTGAAGGTTTTGAAATATAATATTTCCATTTCTGTTTAAAATCAAAATGACCATGGACCAAAACAAATGAACGGGACTGCGATATTCAGGTCCGAGTTTAGTTTTATGACACTTAGCTGTTGTGTACATGTGTGCCCGAGGCATCGTGTCACTATCACGTAATCTCTCAATAAACAGGAAATTTTGGAGCCGTGACCAAGACCAAGTTTCTTAATATTAATTAATATAATTGTAAAACCCATTCTTAATTCAGTTAAATTTATGTTTCATTAATTATCCTTTTCAATATTTTTAAATCCTGAGATTTTGCCTGAAAATCCTTAGATCCGGAGAAGAACCTTACGGTCCGGAGATTTCAGATAAAATCCTGAGATTTT